>CM046374.1:26513148-26535923 GCA_025413025.1 Ficus hispida | reverse complement strand
TTTCTAAATTCCAAATCTGACTCCAAACATCTTCTAAAACTTTAGAGCTCTCATTTTCTTTTTCTTTGCTTAAAAGAACAAGATTAAGAACCTAGTTCAAAGGATATTAAGCTACAAACCCCAAATATTAAATTATGTTTGTGGAATAAATTTCATTTAATAAGATTATGTGCTGATTTTATTTCGTATTTATATTGAGTTCTTTACTTACTTTTGAACACTCTACATTTCTTATTAGTTTCTTTCATCTCCAGTTATATGGTCCTTGTTTTTTCAGTTATTTAGATGATTAATCCAGTTATCTAGTCCCGTTTCTATTTTCTACTTCCAATTACCTGGTCCTATTACTTATTCCTTGTAATCAATTAGCTGGTCCTTTATTTACTCTTCAATTCTCTTGTTTATTTTTATGCAATTATTAACTGTTTTATTTTAATTGTCTATGCTTATCTTTGTTATTACAATATAATAAAACATAACTCATAAATTACCACAAACATTGACCATTTCCTATTAAATTTCAAATTTAGACTAAAGTATGAGTTTGGAACTAGTCTAGGAGCTTTTGGGTTTAAGGAGAAACAAATTACAAGTATTTCTTTTATTGTATTGATCAAACATGTAAAACATTTGAGCAGCAAATAAATAGAATTTGCCACAAATTTTCATAGATACAAATGTACATAAAATTCAGCAAGGTAAGGGACCCATTTCATTGTTTCTTTGCATAGTCCCTTGGTCCGAAAATAGTTATCCAATTCTCACATTGGTGCTGCCCATTTCAATCTACAAGATCAGAAGTGTCAAATACCATAAGAATTCTAACCATGGCCGAGTATAATGGCGGAAAAATGCGTTTAAAAAGTCTGAAGAATCACTTTAAAAGGGGATTCTACAACGGGTGCCCTCACGAATAGGGCACAGTGACCACGGTCATGAATTTAAATCAGACTGAATCATATTATATGAGGCTGGATGTTGTGAAAGATTCCGTGAACTGCAATGCAACACTCATTTCACAAGCATCTTGCGATTTAGATCATAAGGTTGAGGTTAATGGTCCTTTTAGAAAGTGTTGTAAGTTTGAGAATCGATGTGTATCACATACCGCTGCTCAAAGTCACCAGACATGCCCATGACAGCTCACAGTGCTCTTCTGTCAATACCGAGTGCCTTGCAGACCTCGGTTCTACAGTTTGACAGTGTCTGAAGAACCACAACATCACCAAAAGCGAATTAGTCGATAGAGCAAAAGCCAGAGAAATGATTCGATTTCTGTTTTCAGAACAAAAACACAAGTTTGGGATTACATACAAAATATAAACTAATATTCAAACTCTAGTTGGGTTAGAAAAACTATGTTACCTTGAAATTCTCTGGAGTTGAAGTGTAGTCCGGCATCCCAATTGTCATTAAACCTGAAAAGAGTAGTTGGGCAGTGCAATTGACATGTTTCGCAAGTTCAACACAACCAGAAGGGTCAATGCCTGATTTTGCTGCAAAGAGTCAAAAAAGATCCGTAAGCAAATTCGCTACCATTGGGAAGGTACAAATGCTTTTCAACTATATTCCAATTTTGATAGCCTAGGAAAAGATCATCCTAGTTTGTAACATTACCACGAGATGCAATATCTCGACCAGACATTATTAACACAGTTCTGGGGCCAAAAATAATCACGAAATGGACAGTGACACATAGTGAATAATCCATAAGGATAACCATAATTTGTTGGGCACTCTAATGTGGCCATTCTCGGACATTATCCTAACTCCTGAAGATGCTTCTTTCCTTCATAAATCAGTGGCAGTTTCCTTTTTACTCACATGCTCTCCGCTGGTATCACCTGGACTAAAACCTTCAACGGATTCCTTCCGAGACTTGACACTGCATTGTCAAGATGATTGCAATCTATAGATTACAAGGAATGGCACACTTGTCAACACATATTGTATCAACAAAAAACTAAGAGTTGCAAAGTCAAAGCTTAACGCCCATAGAAAGGGAAGAAAAAAGGCAACATTGACAAGTGCTCGGGCAATTCTAAAAAGTTCAATACGGAACAAAATAAAAATTTTATAGAGAACAAAAATTAAAGGATTTTAAGTTCTTATCAGCAACACTTATATCAGTGATCGGATAGCGGACTTAATCACTTACCTTCTCATTGTGCACACCCTCAACCATGCTGAGATTAGGTACTCCCGCTGCATAAATGAATAAACTTCAAGTGTCACCTAAATCCTCTCCAATGTACTCAAAAGATGAACAAGAAACTTTCACATGAAGCGAAATTGAACAGATTATCTGAGATACAATCGGGATTGAGAAATAGAACGGCTAGCAATTAGGCAGAATAAGCAATAAAATCCTCAGAAGAATCAGAAATCTCATTATCCATTCATCAACCACAGCTCATAATAAAAATTTAAAGCAACCAATATTCTAAGCAAACCAAATAAACTCCGCGATCCGAAACAAATTACGGAAATTTGATAACAGAAAACTTACCTAATTAAACAAAAACTAAACAAATGTTCCAATTTCCATCATTATCTCTTTATGCATTGCATCGGAGATAAGAAAGACAACCAATTTTACTAGTAAAGCAGAGGATTTAAAGGAAAATAAATCAAAAAACAGAAAGTTCAAAGCTTTTTGTAGTTGCAAAATGAGAATTTCCCCAACAAGAGACAGAATTCCCATTAAACCTCTGATAATCCAATCACTAATCTTCGTTTAATAAATAAAAAGGCATCGAATTTATAGAAAAATTTATGATTTTTTTTTTTTGAAAAATACTAATAATTAAAAATAAAAAAAGGAAAGAATACACTTACAGAGAAGATATTTGACTTTGTTGCTCTGTAAATGCCCAACGAAATGCCATTCCACGTCCTCGGGAAGCTATTCACAGAACAGAGACTGGCCTTTTATATAGACGCATATTTATACACACACACACGCACACATATAATTACATATGTATAGAGAGAGAGAGAGAGAGAGACATAGAGACCTGAGGAGCTTTGTCGAGGATTTCTTGGACATAGTTTTCTCCGAAGCATCGGTGGCCGGCGTCGTAGATTTGACGAACGAGAGAGGCCGGCTTCGTCTTCGACACCGCCACCACCCGAATCCGTTCCGGGTCGAGACCCGACCTCTCCGCCGCATTCCGGACCCGAGCCATCACCGACCGGAGCGCCGCCACGGCCGCTCCTTCCAACGCCGGAGCAGCCATGTCCAAAGAGGTGAGATTTTTCTTCGGCCGAAAAGGGGCAAATATTCTGGATTTTAATATATATTTTTATTCAAGCGAAAATAAATAAATAAATATATCAATATATATATTTCTTCTCCTTCTTGTAAAGGGTATAATGGTAAAAGCAACTGTGAAAATTTGAGGTGGAAGCTGGAAAAAAAACTTATGGAAAATGACACATTTTCATGCCCTTTAGAATAGTTTATATTTATTTTATTTTGTGTGTGTGTAAAAAAAAGAACCGTGTTATTTAACACAAATCATGAGATTACTCCTGTTAAACTTACAATTCGCGTGGAATTCATATAACAGCTAATCTATTGGACAAATTTTCATGCCTTTTAAAATAGTTTGTTTTTAATTTAATTTGTGTGTATAAAAAAAAATCATGTTATTTAACACGAATCATAAGTAATCTTAACGGATAATGTATTGATAAATTATTTAAAATAATATTTATTCGCACGATGAAGTTAAAAAGAGCGGAATCAAGGTTTTGCTGTAAAGGGTTATTATCAATATCATGCCCTTTAAAATGGTTTTTTTTTTTTTTTTTTTTTGGTGGGTGAAAAAATGGTTGTGTCTAGGAATTTTTGTAAGGACGATGATGCATGGTCTGCTTAATATATTGATTGGATAAAAAAAAAAAAAAAAAAGCTTTATGTGTATTATGTTGTTTTAAATCATTATATTTTCATTAAATGTAATTAAATTTACATATTTGGTTAATTCTTATAGAATTTTGATGTGGTGGGATGGTTTAAATTTGAACCCTTAATCATTATCACACAGTATTAGCGTAAATATTTTTCGAGTTATTTGTATTGAATTTTCAGTTTTGATTTTAACACTATGAGCTGAAGATATGAGAAAAGAAATTATTTTGATTCATTTTATTTATTTATTTATTTTGTTTAACCCATCATCCTTGAATACTTTTTAAGAAATTATTTTGATTCATTTTATTTATTTATTTTTTTGTTTAACCCATCATCCTTGAATACTTTTTTTTTTTTTTTGCCTTCCTTTTTCTAAAGGGGGGGGGGGGGGGGGGGGGGGGGGGGGTTTTCTGCTTGAATAAGTAGTAATTTGTAAATTCGATTAATGGCTGCAAACTAACTGAATTTGGTTACTGCTAACACACTTTTTTTAAATATATTTTTATGAACTAATATAATTGAAAAACTACCTTAAAAATTGAAAAATTAAGGACCTCAACTCAAGGCAAAAACCAAACAAAATCAGGCTACATCAACTGATACACAAATACACTAAAGATAACTCTATCTTAATTTTTCTTTTCACAACCAAAATGAAAAAAAAAAAAAAAAAAGAATTACAATAACACAAGGCCAATCAATTATTTTTCATGGTTTTTCTCAAAAAAAAAAAAAATCTCTTTCATGTTTCATTTCAATCTTTCTATTAAAAACGTTTGTGGAAATTACAGTAAATAACACTTTTACGAAACTAAATAAATAAATAATAAATAATTTATCATAAGTAAATAAATCCTTTATCAAAATAAATATCTGATAAGTTATTTATTATTATTATTCAAAATATTTTTAAAACATATTATTTATTTTTAATTATTTATAGTAAAAATGTTCTCCTATTTACTGCTTTCTCTCCATGGTTATTCATTGGGCCTTAAGGTGGAGCCTGTTTTCCTGGGTTTTGGCTTGAGATTGACTGGGTGGGCTTGTTGTGGACTTGTTCTCATTTGTATTGGGCTTGTTTGGAGAGGTTGTGGGCTCGTTCTCCGTAGTCTTAGGCTGGCTCTGAGTGTCTTGTTGGGCTTTACTTCTTCGGTCCTTGAAGAACTTGGCCCAAGTCGTCAATTCCATTCCCAAAGTAATCAGGCCCAAAGCTCCTAGAACCGCAGTATAGGCCCATTTCCAGGAGTCGTTCGGCTTCAAAATGGCAATCCCATGGAACATGTTCACTGCTATCACAGCCAACAGGGCATACCCCAGAAAATGATGGTACATATCCCAGTACTTGCGGTAATCGTCGTGAGATTTTGGCCTGAGTCGTAGTGCCAACATCTGCACGACGTAAAAACCCGTATTATCACATGATTACAGGTATAATCTAACGATAATGTCGTAATTGATTCGTCTAATGAGAACTAAAGAAAAAATGTAGAGATTCCAAACTCTTGCTTCTAATACACACAAAGTTAGCACATCGCTGGTTAGTGTGACAATATAAAACTGAAACAATCAAATAATTAAAATAGATAGAGAAAAGAGAGACAATTTTTACGTTAGAAATTACTTAATTGATGTTATATGACATATATGATGATTGCATCACAGTGGTGATTAGATACTATTATCATCAGAGATTTTGTGGGGATTTTACCTGTAAAGTGGTAAATGTGAAGATGAAGATAGCGAGGAGTCGATGGGTGTGAAAGACGTAGTGCTTAGAAGAACGTCCGAGCCAGAGTCCGATGGCCCAACCGGCGGTGCCGAGAATGTAGCCAGCAATCTGGCTGCCGATATGAAGACCAAACCACTGTTTCCATTCGAATGGGAATTTCCTGAAGTACCTTGCAAGAATGACCCCACCAGGCAAGAGCGTTCCCCACCCCACAATGTTCAGAATTCCATGCACCTGAATTAGTATACAAAAACCAAACACAAAGAAAGAACACTTTAAATTACAAAGTCTTCGTTCGGAAACTAAGCTCAAGCTTGGTTTTCAACATTCAAGTTTTGTTTTTTTCCTCAAAAGTTTTTGTCGTTTTCCCAAAAAGTCAACAAAATTTACTATTTCAATTTCAAAAACTCAACTCAAACTCATTTACCAAACGGATCCAAAATAAAATAATAAAACAAAACAAATAAACGTATTAAGCTAGGATTGTACATACATATTTCGTTTACAATTCTAAAAGGACCGTACGTCTATCATACGAGAGTGAAAAGTGAAACATGATGTTTATTTAACATAACACTTTTCAGTGATATCAAGAAATTTATTATCTCAGATTATTGTTATATCTTGTTAATATCAGTATGGCTTTAAAAATTTATATTTGTTATGAGAGAGGACGGACTTATTCATTTCAAATTTCATGAAGCTTTTTTGAGATGCCTAAGCTTTGGACTCCAATGGCCCGTTTCGCTTGTTTCTTGGTAGCCATCTTTTCGGCTTTCTAGACCCAAAAATACAGCTTTTTGGAGTACTTGGAAGAAAGAACTTTCACAATAAATATAAGGAGTTATTTTGGATTTTCAAACAAACAGTTTATTTATTTATTTTTTATCCCCTTATTAACAAATAGCAAAAAGAAAATAAATTTGTGCTTCAAAAAATCGTTTCAAAATTTATTACCCAAACGCTATGGCGCTTTTTTTTTTTTTTTTTTTTTTTTTTAATTTTTAATTTTTTAATTTATTATTTATTATTTTTTAAGTTGAGACATGAGAAGATCCCGGATAGCAAAACTTTCTCATACAAACTTGTAACATTACCAAACCTTAGTTGGCCATGGAAATATTGCAATAGGTTATAATAATAATAATAATAATAATAATAATAAACATTCAATGTAAATGGTGGGCAATGGCCAAGATTTTCCTTTGGAGGCTTTGAGGTAAGTATCCGAACCATGCAAAAAATAAAATAAAATAAAAAATAAAAAATCACAAGGCAAGATTGGCATCTAAGAGATTGCATAATTGCAAAGAAAAGAACTCTCAAGAATAGGAAATGTTTCCAAAGTTACCATACTAAAAATTCCAATAGCATCAAAAACTTCAACATTTCAAGAAATTAAAAAAAAAAAAAAAAAAAAAAAAAAAAAAAAAAAAGGCCAACTTACGATTCTGAGGTGACGGCGGTGATGTCCAATGCTACGACTAACCTCGGACGTCAAGTTTAAGGTCTCGGTGCTGTCGAAATTCTGAAGAGTTGAGGGGTGCATTTTAGGCACCGAATTGTCTTCGTCGGCAGCGTAGCCAACTTGCCACACGTGATTCAGCCTTGTGGCGTCGTAAGCCGAGGAATTAAGAAGCAACGTCGCTGACAACGTCAAGTATCCACTAGAGTTCGAGTATCCGCCTTTCAAGTTTCGGACAATAAAATTGTCGATTTTCCGAGGAAGAAGCTCACAACCAAGCTTTGTGTAGCTTGTGATGTTGTACGTGTTCACTGTCAATGTGTTATTGTTTTGTACGATGCCTATGATGGCCCTGGTCCCGACCATCTTTGGCATGCTTTCCGGGTTTACTCCCCACGCTATCCATTTGATGTCGACGTCGTGCCGGCGAACGCCGAACAAGACGTCGATTCGGATGGTGTTGTTTCGGATTTGGGGATCATAATTCCAGCCAAATTCAGCTCCTAGAGTGGCTAATTTCTTGCAATTTGTTATGTTATTTGTACGGGTGAGATCTTGGAATTTTTCACTACAAGAAGAGGAGTGGGAAATTGGAAAGAGAAGAGAAAGAAAGGCCAATGAGAAACAGACTGATTTGGTAGAAGAGAACATTCTTTTTGGGTGTTGTGATTTCAATGTTGGCTATATGATAATTATTATATGCTTGTATTTATTTTAAGGGGACGATTCATAAAGTATGCATAAATTAAGGGGAAAAAAAAAGTTATTCTTTAATTTCTTATAAGTAAGAGTTATGGAGAAGTTATGCAAGTTATCCATTCTCTCTCTATCTCTCTCTTCCTCTTTTTTTTTTCTTCTTCAGCTTCTTCGTCTTCTTCTTCTTCTTCTTCTTCTTTCCTGTTTGGCTTTAATCAAGGTACTTTAAGGAAAAGGAGGGAAAAGAGGGAGAGAGAGAGAATTATATTGTAGGATATGAAAATAAAAACGCTATTAGTAGAATATTATTTTTAACAGTCAAGTCTCTTCAGAATCATATTAGATTAAACAAAATTTAATTTTATGTTTCGTCTTTTGAGATCAAGTTTCATTATTTTAATCTCTGAACTTTAATATATCCTAGAAGCAGTCCTTGAGCTATTAATTTATTGCAATTTAGTCCTTTGGTTATTAAAAAAATAGATCATAATGATCATGTGAACATTTAAAAAATAAAAAAGTGTTTTAATCAGGGTTAATTTTTGTCATTTTCTCATCCTAGAACGTATTATTAAATTTGGATTTCAATTTTAGAAGCCGTGAATTCTCAAAACACAAGTGATATTGACATGATAACAAGTGTCTATTTTTTCAATTGTGTTTTGGAAAGAACGATTGTTGTTGAGCTAAATAAATAGTTTGAGAACTGGGATATTTTAGAACTTATATATTAAAATAGGATTGAACCTATAGTTTCGGAATCAAAAGTTAAATTAATCCTAAAAAAATGATAAAATTTGATGAATATTTGACTTTTAAAACTATGTTCTACCAAGTACCAACATACCCTCTCAAAATAAAAAAATAAAAAGGTATATATATATATATATATTAATAAAAGATAGAAACTTTATTGATTTGCCAGGAGAGTAAAAAAGGAGTGTCTAATTACAGTTAGGTTTTGCACATAATTTGCAGTAAAAAAGGTGAAAGCAATATGAATAATCCAGCTGTCCTTTCTCAAAAGCTTGACGAGAAGTTTGGTTCTCTCAATCATTTATTTGTCTTTAATTTGTTCTAATATGCCTTGATATTGTAATTTATTTGGATTTGTGTAACTGAGAAGGTTTAAAAAAGAGAAGCTAGTAATTCTTTTTCTTCAAATGGGCAAAAACTGTTGTAATCGACACAAAAAAAAAAAAAAAAAAAAAAAAAGCACAGGCTTTTCTTGATCCTTTCATATTGAAGATTCTGTTGTGAAACACAGGAAGAAGAAGGAAAAAAAAAACAAAAAAAAAAAAAAACACAAAAAAGGTACTGCACATGAAATAATCCAAAACAAGACGACACAATAACTTTTTTTTTTTTTTTTAAGACCTCTTTTTTGATTGTTTGTTCCTTTACTTGGCTCTCATTTGATTCCCGTCCCCAATATTTTTTTAAGGGTTTTTGGCGTTTTAATTTCTTGAACTTGTAATTTTGAATAAAGACCTCATTGATAAATTAAATAAAATAAAGAACAATTAAAATTTGAAAGGAAATGTTTATGTGGACGTACTTAATTTGTCGGCGTGATTCAAAAATTCATTATGAGTCATTCAAATATGTTCAGGAAACATGTACAACGGCGTTTCTGTCCAAATTTTACTTTCCATCATCTATTTACTAAAAGAGAAAAGGATCCTTCTATCCTTCAGTTGCTTCTCAAAAGCTCATTCCATTCCACGCCAAACTCCAAGAACTTTGATGAAAAAAGTCACAAAGTGAACAATGGAATTTTTGTATTCATTGGCATTGTAACGTACATGTCTTGGCCAAATACACTTTATTACAAACCTCTTCTTCCCTAAATATATGTAAATATATATATATATATATATATATATACATATACTCAAGTCCATATTAGTCAAATTTGTCTAACAGGTGTAGCATTTTATTTAAAATCTTGTAACTATAAATACAAATGATAAATATCGCTGAAAAAATATTAAATTAATCTGAATCAATTATAGTTGTTGTAATAACATATAAAAAAAATAAAATTATAAGTGTCATTTTATAAAGGTATCGGATATAAAACAATATTCCTAATATATATATGAGTGCATGTGAAGGCGAGGCGAGGCGTTTGCATAAGAACTTCTTGTGTTTCATGCCTTGTTAAAATATGCTTTACCCCCAAAGACAGAAATCTCCACCTCACCATTTTGCTTTTACAAACTCAAGAGCAAGCTAGATTCCCCTATATGCCTTTAACTTTGCTCTTGCTTAAGTTTTCTAAGACTGACCCTTCTTTCTTAATTTTATACATTTCTATATCAGAACATTGTACCTTTTTAGAAATGTAATCTTTTTATTTATTTTTATTTTTTTATTTTTTTCTGTCGCATAACGTTGTTATCATTCCAAGCAATAAAGTTGTGCACTTTTTATTTTTTTATTTTTTTTATTTTTTTAATTGTTAGAGCCAATCTGCTATTATCTAGGAGACAAACGACAGCCTGCAGGCAAGGTAAGAACAAAGTTTTTTCGAATGTGATGAAAATTTGTTTTGTTTTTTTTTTTTTTTAATTTCCCCTTTGACTTTCAAAGGATTTGGGAATTTCACCTCAGAAAAGTGCCAACGTGTTTTCCATTTTGGGCAAAGGATTTGAGACATTTCTTGCAGAAAACGACAACTTCTTGGAAAGCTATTCTTAGGTGTACAAACTAAAAATAGGGATAAAGCTACCCATGATTGAGTGAGGACTTCTGTCCTCAATGAATTTTTTTTTTTTGCTTTCAATTTTTATTTTTTAAAAGCTTTATATTATTTTTTTTTGTTTTGCCTTTATTAAATTATTGTTATTTTTATATAAGCCCTCTATAATATTTTGTCTTTTAGTATATTCCATTATTATATCAACAAGGTGTTTACAAATATGTTTTAGAGAGAAGAGAGGCCGTTGTCGTAAGGACAGGAAGATTATGAAGAAAAACGACATTAACATGAAAATGACAATAATCTCAAAAATTGGAAAAAAACACATATACAAACATCTCAAAAAATAGCATTATCACCTATCAAGAAAATGCCATAAACAGGAAAACAACGAAAGGCATGTGTAAGGAAAAGCGACAATTGCTAAACAAACACACAACTATAAACGATTATAATATTAAATGACAATAACAACAAAGGGCGTCCACACAAACGACAATAAATTAAAAAAAATGATATCATCATGAAACGACAACAAAAGAAACGACAATTGAAAAAGACGACAGCAGCACTTAAGCAGTAATATGATTAAACTGGGTTTAACCATAATGACAAAACTCAACATAAACCTAAAACAATCTCAACTTAAAAAGCGACAGTACAATACAAACACAAAAATGAAGAAAACGACAAAGAAATAAAATGAGGCAATATATACGAAAAGAAACAACAAACCTATTTTTTTTTTTTTTTAAAAAAAACAACAACGAAAAAGCAACAATCAACAATAGTGTTGGACTCAAAACGACAATAAAATGGAGAACGACAAAATGAAACAATTTTGATACGCAAGGGTTTCTCACCTGTCATCGTGCCGAGCCTAATTATTGCTTTGATGCAGAATAACACGTGGATTAACTTTCATGATAAGATCGTCGGCTTAGGGTGCAGGGTGGAGCCCCCTGACCAAAATTTCATTAACGGTACTTTGACATTTTTCATATTTATAATTTCAGTTATCCAAATTTTTCTTATATAAAAGGGTACCGATTTGGAGAGATTTGAGAAAAATATTGAGAAACCGAAAGGTACTTATCTCTCTTATAAGTTTCTTGATCAATATAGTGAATTATTATAGTTGCTGAACACGGACATAGCTCTCATTTTGAGGGAGAACCACTATAAAACCCGTGTATTCTTGTTTGTTTAGTTTCTATATGATATTGGTGATCTTGATATATAATATAAAATTAGGATGTCTAATTCTTAATAGCATCAGCTACCAAATTATGTATGACCCTCTCGGCGATTCAGATTTGTTGATTTTGATCTATGTTTGTGTTTTTATGTTGCTTTTCGATTCTTTTAGTCGTTTGATCCTGATTATCTTGGCGTTTTCTGTGATAGATGGGGAAACTGTTTGAACAGAAACACTAGAAATTGAACAATTAATGAATTTCAATTTTACGCCATGCTGAGTAATATTAATTGTTTCTAGATTTGCAAATTTTGTGCAATATGGAAGAAGCTTTCTCAGCTTCGGAAACTAGCAAAGTGACTTCAACAATCGTTAGCGTGACAGCAATTGTTGGTCTTTCGTCGGCTCTGGCGATGGACAATGACATGTGACCGATGGTCATCCATGGGGTAACTCTCACGACAGATGCCGATAATGACCAATGGTCACTTGTTGATGTCGGTGTCCGCGACAGCGATGGTAACTTGTTGACTTTGATGACAAACTTGAGCAAAAACTAAGTCTTTATTTGGTGTTTCAACTTTAATTTAAATTTTTTATTTCAGTTTTTGTCTTTTTCTAAAAAATCAATAAAAATTATAATTAGTTTTTAAAAAATCAACAAACTCCAACTTAAAAATTTTAACTCCAACTAGCGAACTAAACGCACCCCGATGATTGTCCAATGAATGACTCGAGCCACCGGTGATGGTAACTTCGTGTACAATATTGACATGGCAACTTAAAATAGGAAGGGCTTTATATTTAGCAGAAAAACATAGAGAGAAAAGGAGAGAAAATTCTAGTAGGACTGTTTAAGGAGTGATATTCCTCTGGATCTCCTAAAGAAAGTAAAAGAAAAAGTGTGAAAGAGATAAATAACATTTTTACAATAAATAATTAAAGTAGATGGCATGTTTTAACAAGATTAAAGTAAAAAAGCAGTAACAGCAAATTAATTAGGCAAATTTAAATAGCCAATAAACTATTTACTTCATAAATTTGCTACCTACTGTTATTTACTTTAAATATTTTAAAATAATCTTATTTATTTCCTTTAGTTTCATAAAATAGTGAAGAGAAAAATCATACTAAAATTTGTGGAACAATTCACTAAAGAATTTATTGTCCAATAAATTGTCTGAGAAAATTTAAGTGCCAGGTAAAAACTTAACCCTAAGGAAATATTAGTGTAACAACAGTAATAGGACAATTTTCTCAACAAACCATGATTCTAAATTGTTTACTTATTAATTTTTTTTTTAAATTTGTTTTGGTGATTCAAACTATACCAATGGAATTATTTGAGTGTAGAATTACGGTTAGATTACTGAAAATAAAATCCTACAAAGCATATTTTTCCCTTGTGCTTTTGGTGCTTGAGTTGTACGGATCAAAAATCAGAGGTCAATTTGACTGCAAAAAGTGTACACAAAGTAGAAAATTGATCGCCAACGTCCCTTAGGTGGGTTAGTATGACAATTGTTCGCCTTATTGAATGTTTGGGTTCGAGTAGTCACCACTGCATTGGCCAGGATATATGGGAAATCTACTTTGTAAGGATCCATATATCACGCTCAAGGGAGGGTGGGGGGAGGGGGGGGGGGAGGGGGAGGGCATCCACCTCTCTGGGATTATTTGGACATTCTAATCTCTACCTCTATTATCCATTTTTTTTTTTATCAAAAACCAAAAAAAAAAAAAAAAAAAAAAAGAAAGAAGGAGAAAATTGGTCAAGTTAGGTTCACAAAATCTATGTGTACGACAAATTAAGATAAGTTAGGTTCCCTAATTCAAATACCAAACAAGTGACTAGCAACGCAGAGACCAAAAACGTGGTATGGGATAAAAAATAGTCAAAACTAATTATCTCATGTAAGCCCCTATTAAAAGCTCTACTCTTTTACTTATAAGACGATCGATCCAATACATTGAGCCAAAAATCATCATGCAGGACATAGTTTTCGGTCTTATTGAAGATAAAATTATCATACAGGACATAGTTTTAATATACGTCCCTACTGAACTAGAAGCCTAACTCACATATCCATATAATCCCAAACTTCACCACCTTCCCATTATTCTTCCGTTGACAAAACATCTTTGTTCTCTAAGGAACATCTCTGATCACCTTATTTTCTCTTCACAAAATGAAGCTCACTAAATCTAGGTTCTTCATCATCACAATTATTTTTGTGGATGTCGCGATTTGCAGCATTGACATTGATGCTTTACCTACCACACGATCACCAAGAAATTAGACATGACACAAATGAAGAATTTTCTTATTCTGATCAAACACATGAAGTTGGAATCTTTTCATTCTTCGGGCCATGGAAGAACACTAGGAGTTCGATGTGCAATAGGTTTCTAAGGATTTGTCGCGCCAAGGGCATCCTAGAATGTCAATGTGATGAAGGACCGCAACAACGGCGGAAAATGTGGGAAGAAATGCATATACAATAAAGATTTAGCCTATGTTTGGTATTACTTTTTCATTTTTGAACTCAACGTATTATATTTTACGACTGATTTTTTATCTTTTTTTTTAAATAGTCAACAAAAATTATAACTATTTTTTAAAAAATCAACAAACATCAATTTAAAAATTATCACTAGTAAAAATTGTGGATTACACGACGGTTTTTTACCGTCGTGTAAAGTTTACACGACGGTTTACCAACCGTCGTGTAATCCAGCGTCGTGGTAGATAACACGACGGTCCCGTTACCGTCGTCGTATCTCAATATTACACCACGATGTGTTGTCATCAAAATCACATTACACGACGGTTCTTGGCCGAACCGTCGTGTAATGTGAACATTACACGACGGTTCTTGTCCGAACCGTCGTGTAATGTGCACATTACACGACGGTTCTTGACCGAACCGTCGTGTAATGTGCACATTACACGACGGTTCTTGGCCGAACCGTCGTGTAATGTATACACATTACACGACGGTTCGGCCGTGTAATGTGTATACATTACACGACG
Organism: Ficus hispida; assembly: GCA_025413025.1. Taxonomy (NCBI): domain Eukaryota; kingdom Viridiplantae; phylum Streptophyta; class Magnoliopsida; order Rosales; family Moraceae; genus Ficus; species Ficus hispida. The sequence goes on along the minus strand of CM046374.1, from coordinate 26,521,175 downwards.
GTTCTCTCCGAACCGTCGTGTAATGTCTGACATTAAACAACGGTTCAAGATCCGTCATGTCATATTTTATTTAAAAAATATATTTTGGTTTTTTTGGTGATTTCCCGTGCTAGCCTAACCTGCATGTTATCCAATACACGATCCAAGATAGTAACTTCAATTATCAAATTAAAAATACATACCAATTTTTACATTACAAGTTCACATATCATAATTAATGAATTGCATTACATGACTATCCCATTCTCCCATGCATAATCAAATCCAAATCTGCAGAAGTATAAAATTCTTTACTTTCTAGTACGTCAATTCCATTCAACACTATGTCCCTCATAAAACCTAAAATAAAATAACCACATTCAACACTTCCCTCTTGGAGAGGACAAGGACGGTCCGAGATCATGGTTTTATAGTCTTGTCTCCTTCTAATCCCTTGACCGGCTATAATCTTCCAATCCGATAGGCCCTAGCAAATTGGTAAAATTGAAACTAATTAATTAAGATACATATAATAATTAAGATTAAAAAAAATAACATATTAAACTCTATTGATCAAACTCTAGTTATGCTTTGAATATTGATCAAACTCTATTATCTTTTTCGAAAAGGAAAACTCATTGTGGCATTCCGTCGAGCATGTTGTGTGCGTAAAAAAAACATGTTCATAAATGTGTGTAAAATGTCAAAATTAACGATCCACAATCATCTTTCTCCTCTACAAAGAGAAATATTAAAACAAACACACTAATTTACAACAATGGATCTTTAGTGACAAACAACAATACAAACAAGTCAATGTGGTTTAGTTTATATATGAAGTCACCTTACTTTCCTTTGACAAAGAATAGTCACGGCCAAAGCAAGAAGGAGGTGGCGGCGGCAACGACGGCAACGGTGGATTGACCGGAATTTAAAAGCGAGGTGTCGGCGGGTTGGTGAAGTATGTGTGGGTACTCGAGAAAAGTGGAGAGTGTGAAGAGAAATAAGGATATGCGAGCGAATATGAAGAGAAAATTGTATTTAAGTAATTAGTTTTCGCGCGGAATTCAAAAAATGAAAATTTAAAATTTTTAAATTTTTTGAGCATTACACGACGGTTCGGAAAAAACTGTCGTCTAATCTTGTGATTAGACGACGGTCATTCCGGGACCGTCGTAAAAGCCGCCCTCATTTGGGGTGGATTACACGACGGTCGCCCGGGGACCGTCGTGTAAGCTTCATGTGTTTGGAGCTTACACGACGGTCCCCTGGGGTGACCGTCGTGTAAGCTTCCTGTGTTTGGAGCTTACACGACGGTCCCCTGGGGTGACCGTCGTGTAAGCCACGCCAGCAGGCGCGCGCCCGCGCGACCCAGGCGCGCGCCCGCGCGACCCAGGCGCGCGCCCGAGCGACCCAGGCACGCGTCCGCGTGCTCAACAGGCCGAATCTGTCGCGCGCCCGCGCGACTCCAGGCGCGCGCCCGCGCGCTTCCCCAGCCAAGGAGGTCAGCGCGTTTCCCAGCCAAGAGCCCTTTACACGACGGTTTCTTAGAACCGTCGTGTAAAGTGGGTGCGAAGACCACATTACACGACGGTTCCTTGAAACCGTCGTGTAAAGTGGGTGCGAAGATCACTTTACACGACGGTTTCAAGGAACCGTCGTGTAATGTCCATACTTTACACGACGGTTTCAAGAAACCGTCGTGTAAAGTGGTTGCGAAGACCACTTTACACGACGGTTTCAAGGAACCGTTGTGTAAAGTCCATACTTTACACGACGGTTTCAAGAAACCGTCGTGTAAAGTTGGTGCGAAGACCACTTTACACGACGGTTCCTTGAAACCGTCGTGTAAAGTGGGTGCAAAGACCACTTTACACTACGGTTTCAAGGAACCGTCGTGTAAAGTCTATATTTTACACGACGGTTTCAAGAAACCGTCGTGTAAAGTGGGGGCGAAGGTCACTTTACACGACGGTTTCAATGAACCGTCGTGTAAAGTGGGTGCGAAGACCACTTTACACGACGGTTTCTTAGAACCGTCGTGTAAACCTCACTTTACACGACGGTTTCAAGAAACCGTCGTGTAATCTCCGTCGTGTAATATATGTTTGGTAGTAGTATATATTTCATGTCAAACTCAACCCGAATACCAAATACACCCTTACACTCTCATATACGGATTTTGGTTCTTTGAGACTTGAGTAGCACGGGTCAAATTCCAAAGGTCAATATTGGTTAAGTTAGGTACACAAAAAGTATATATATATAGAGGAGAAAAATCAGAAAATTAGGTAAGTTAGGTCCACATTTTTAAGTCAAATACCCAAACAAATTTGGTGGGCGATGAGGAGACCAAAAGCCTCTGCAGATATATATATATATATATATATATATGTGTGTGTGTGATGGAAATTAATTTTCAACTTGAGAAAAAGGTCTTAACTCTCAAATGCATGTATGCATATGCAAAAGGCCTAATATGACTATATGAGCTTCAATGTAATTTGCTTATATATAAAGGATATGTATATGTATAAGTCAATATATACTAATTAATGGATTATGTTTACATGATATATAAATGTACAATGATAAACTTGATCATGACAAATTGTGTCATAAATAATATAAATGCACACATGTCAAAATTCTGTGATTTCGATAAAACATGAATGTATGACTGTTGTTTTCCAACTTTTTAACCCTCAATAACTTTCACGTGTCATAAAATTACTTTTTCATGACGTGTATATTTTCTATATATGTACACAAATAATGGTAAATAGAACATTAGACACAAAATTTTAGACTTATGAATGGACTTCAGGCAGCATGTGAACAAAATTTCATGTTGTTTAAAATAAAATAAAATAAAAAGTATATCAATCGACACTAAATTGGCCTATGAGATAATGAATTTTGATCTTCTTTATTAAAAAATGCACCCAAAAAAAAAAAACATTAACTCAGTAATATTCTATATAAATAAAGCACATATGAATAAATTAATTTAATATTGCATAGATGCTTTGAACATTAACACATCTGACATATTATATTGCTAATCTGAATTCTGTTAAATATCTTGCATCTGAAAGAGAATTATCATGTGCTAATGAGAATTATCACGTGCTAATGGGAATTTCCCACTAACAAAAGGTATTGGCCTAAAACGTGTAAAACCCACTGCCAACTCAGCTTAATATATATATATATATATATATATACACACACACACACATATATGATGTGTATATATATAAAACTCCAAACTCCACCATCTTCACATACCAAGCTCTAAACATAACATTTCTATTCTCTCTATTGCCACATCTCTCAGTTTTCTCTCACAAAATGAAGCTCATCAACCTGTTCTTGTTCCTCATGATTATTTTCGCCGATATCGCGATTTGTAGCATTGAAGCCTTACAAAACGAACTGGAAAATTTCCAAATCAGTCATGATGATCAATTAGAATCATCATCATCTGATGCAATACATGAAGTGGAACACTTTTCTTTCTTCTCGACAAGGAAGCAAACTAGGCGGCCTACTTGCAACAGGCTTCCGAGGATTTGTCGCGCCAAGGGCAGCCCGGGACCGAGTTGTTGCAAGAAGAAGTGTGTCAACGTGATGAGAGACCGCCATAACTGCGGAAAGTGTGGGAAGAAGTGCAAGTACAACCAGATTTGCTGCAATGGCAAGTGTGTGAACCCGTCCTTCAACAAGAGGCATTGTGGTGGCTGCAACAATAGGTGCAATAATGGAGGCCTATGTGCTTTTGGCCTTTGCAGCTACTCATGATATGTATAGGATGAATATTAGAAGAATTTTTTTAATTCGGTTTCGAGATTTAAATTCTTTAATTGTAAAGAAGAAAAGAAAAATATTTATGGTCTGATCAATATTATTCTTTACTGAATTTAATTTTGAAGTAATGTTATAACCATCCAAACTCCCCAACTCAAACTTTTTTTGTCTTTTTCCTAAAAAGTTTTTGTCTTTTTCCCAAAAAATTTTTTGTCTTTTCTGAAAATTCAAAAAAATTCAAAAAAATTTACTATTTAAACTTAAAAATTCCAACTTAAACTACTCCACCAAACACCCCTTAATTTATGCTTTATTTTGCATAAATGATTTTTTTTTTCGAATGTTGATAAAATAGTTTTGTGTTTGGCATATAAATCTATAAGTGTAGTTACATGTAGTAGTGAAATGTTATTCTAATTATTTGGTTGGTTTGCACTTGTTGAAGATATCACATAAAAATCTCTATGTCAGTTCCATCTATTTTTTAGAATTCTTGGCCCTAAAAATGGATTTGAAAACCAACTTCCGCTAGTGCGATGGTTTAAAAGAGAGAAGAATTACTATCGACTGTGGAGGCCTAACAATAAAAGATTATCATGATGGGTTTGTTATTAAAGGTTCGAGTATTAGATGGTGGATGTAAATGAGAATATTTACTCCTTACTATTCTAGTTCTCAATTTAAGAGTGCTTGAGACGATGCCTTCACAAACTCGTTGCAGCGTATTTGAGGGTTGGGATGAGGTCCACATCATTGAGGGATAGACCCGTTTATTAGGTCTTCAGTGAATATTTATATTTGCATCCAGAGATTTTTCTTTTTTTCTTTTTTTTTGATAATACCAAAGATGGTATGCTAACGATAATGATCGTCATTTTTGTGGACTTTTAATTTGTCAAAGAAGAGAGAGAGAGAGAGATAGAGAGAGAGAGAGAGAGAGCCAAAGCACATAGAGAGGGGTAAGGGAGAAAAACAACGCTTTTTAGATACGGATTTTGGTACTTTGAGACTTTTTAGTGCAGGTCCAAATTCCAAAGGTCAATTGGATAAGTTAGATACACAAATAGTACACACACACTCACATATATACATATATATAGGAGAAAAATCAGGCAAAAGTTAGGTCCGCATTCTTAAGTCAAATACCAAAACAAATTTGGTGGGCGATGAGGAGACCAAAAAATGTCAACTTGAGAAACAAGTCTCAACTCTCAAATGCATTTATGCATGCAAAAGGCCTATATAAGCTCTAGTATAATTTGCTTCCATATTTAATATATGTATATAAGTGAAAATATGTACTTTCTATAATGAGATATATTTATTAATTTATTTTTTAATTTTTAATATATGAATGATGAGAGGAAACAACTAACGTTATGGGAGAGATTCTATTACATGATATAAATATATACACTACACATTCTGGCAGATTTACTAAAGGAATTGAGTGGGGGCTGAAAATTTTTTTCTTTTCAGTCTGCCTCAATTTTATGATTTTTCTACTTTATTATTCCTAATTAAAAATTAAAAATTCTCACTTAACCCCTATTAAAGTTTTGTCTTTTAGTTTTTAGACTTTGATTTTATTTTTAATAAAACTATTATATACCCTCGTTGAAATATATGTTTGACTCCGTCGTCACTGTATATATACCAACTATTGGTAATAAGAATATTAGATGCAAAATATTAATCTTATGAATTGAGGCAGCATATGAACTAAGTTCCATTAAATTGTTTATAAAATAGAGTAAAAATATATCAATTACTCTACATACATTGGCCCAATGAGATAATGGATTTTGATCTTCTTAATTAAAAAAGCTAAAAAAAGTACATTAACGTCCCTGGTATATTCTATATTAATAAAGTACATGTGGTGAAATAAATTAAATATTGCACATATATATGCTTTGACAGTTTACACATCTCACTTATTATATTGCTAATAATCTGAAATTTGCCAAATGACTTAAACATCTGAAAGAGGATTATCACGTGCTAATTTCACTTGTAGAATTAATATCAACCCCCTTTATGGTACGTAGCTATTGAATGGGACTTTTCCCACTAACAAAAAGTCGGCTAAAACGTGTCAAATTAACCCACTGCCAACTCAGCTTAATACACACACACACACATATATGATGTGTATATATATAAAATTCCAAAGTCCACCATCTTCACATACCAAGCTTTAGACATAACACTTCTATTTTCTCTATTGCCACATTTCCTAGTTTTCTCTCACAAAATGAAGCTCATCAACCTGTTCTTGATCCTCATGATTATTTTCGCCGATATCGCGATTTGTAGCATTGAAGCCTTAAAAAATGAACTCGAAAATTACCAAATCAATCATGATCAGCTAGAATCCTCATCTGATCAAAATACATGATATTGGAACATTTTTCTTTCTTCTCGACAAGGAAGCAAACAAGGCGGCCTACTTGCAACAGGCTTCCGAGGATTTGTCGCGCCAAGGGCAGCCCGGGACCGAGTTGTTGCAAGATGAAGCGTGTCAACGTGATGAGAGGCCGCCATAACTGCGGAAAGTGTGGGAGAAGAGCAAGTACAACCAGATTTGCTGCAATGGAAAGTGTGTGTGAACCCGTCCTTCAACAAGAGACATTGTGGTGGGTGCAACAAAAGGTGCAATAATGGAGGTCTTTGTGCTTTTGGACTTTGTAGCTACTCATGATGGGATATATTTTAGAAGAATTTTGATTTGGTTTTTGAGATTCAAATTCTTTAATTTGAAAAGAAGAAAATATTGTTCTTTAGTAAATTTACTCTTGATTGTAATATTAACTTATGCTTTATGTGTATAAAAGGATTTTTTTTTTTAATGTCGACAAATTATTTGAGTTTGGGAAAGAATCTATATTATGTCTGGCTTCACCATGTAGTATAGTAAATATTTATAGTGTATAACTTCTAATTATTTATTTGGTTTGCACTTAACACTTGTTGAAATAACAGAAAAATGTCTACCAGTTTCATCTATTTTTAAAGTATCATAAATTCTTGGCCCCAAATTGGATTTGAAAACGAGCTTTCAACAGCTAGTACGATGGTTTCAAAAAAGGTCAACTACAAAAAAAGAAAACTAGGCCATGGGTGATATTGTGGTTTTTTTTTTTTTTTTTTTTTTTTTTGTCCAAGATGACGCCTATCACATCCCCGTTCTTTTATAATATCCCCGAAAATGAAAATAAAATACGAGACTCAAACTTTAGACCTATTATTAGTAAGAATTTAGGGTCTGTTTGCCTCTCAGTCCTGATCTAAGTATTTTATATCAGTTTTTTATTTTTTATTTTTCTTAAAAATCAACAAAAGATATAACTAGTTTTAAAAAAGTTAACTAACTTAAATATAAAAATTCAATTTCAAACTGATGTTCCAAACATAGGCTTAAAAGATGAGCCCACAACAATTATGTTCACCTGTTTGGAGTGATATTGATGTTTCCTTGGATAGGCACACAGAAAGCTCGATAATTTAGTTAAGTCAAGGTGACGATAGAACACATAGGGGTAGATGAGTTGATATGTGAGACAACCTTAGGATTTCACAAACTGGGAGGTAGGATCTCACAAACTGGGAGATCAGAAGTTCGAATCCTCTATCAACTCAGGAGAGAGTGTTCTTGCTTACGTGAACTTAAAAAACAGAACATGACGGAATCATCACTAGATTTTTTTTTAGTTTAAAAAAGGAAAAAAAAAAAGGCAAGGATAGACACGTCCTATTTCATGGGACAATTAAGCTTGGCATACGGATTTTTGATACTTTGAGACTTGAGTAGTACAGGTCAAATTCCAAAGGTCAATCGGAGAAGTTAGGTACACAAAAAGTATACATACATACATTATATATATATATATATAGGAGAAAAATTAGGTAAAAGTTAGGTCCACATTCTTAAGTCAAATACCCAAACAATTTGGTGGGCGATGAGGAGACTGAAAGCCTCTGGAATATGTGATGGAAAAATTGGTCTACTTGAGAAAAGAGGTCTCAACTCTCAATTGCATGTATGCATGTAATTTGCTTAAGATAAAGCATCGAATGACATATATTTAGAGATTATTATATTAATATGATAAAAAAATATTAGATCAACATGATATAAAATTAAACTAAATTAAATTAAATTTTGTATTTTGTAAAAATTTATATCATATTGATACAAAAGTGGTTATTTAGATAATTTTCTCTTGCTTATATAT
>CM046374.1:26494689-26513048 GCA_025413025.1 Ficus hispida | reverse complement strand
TTCTCTCTTATGATACTTTGGAAATGAGTACTGTAAAAGAAGAATAGCTTTGTAATGAAAACACATCTTTCACAATTTCCAAGATCACTAAATAAGTAATTGAGACCGTAGTTACCTTTCTCGCCAATAGACTTGGCATAATGAGCTTGGATTGACGAAATAAATGTTTGAACACTGCCAAAATCACAAAAAAAAAAAAAAAAAAAAAACCTCAGTGAGATAAAAGTGTACATCATTAGCAAGTACAAAAACATAATTAACATTATATACCAATAAACTTCTGACTAGAAAACATAAAGAAGGTTAAAAAGCCCTACAACAAAATAGCGACAAAGAATACCTCTCAAAAAATGATGAGAAACAATTCTTCTACTCACAAAATGGAAATCTCAGTTTCTGAAAATCTATTAACCTGTTTTCTGTATGGCTTGGTTAAAAACAGAGTAATTTTTCATGCAAATCCATACTGTATTTGTAAATCATTAAGAATATTAGCTAATTTCCCATTAAAGATAATATTCTAAATTAGTATCCTTTTTGTAGCCCAAAAAACACGGTGCTTCTGCCCATCACACCACCAATTAGAGGATCATTAGTCTCTTGCCTTTTAAATCATCATAACATAAATGAGTCTTGTCAGATACTCATTATTCATTTATCTCCTACAATATATCATAAATAACTTTACATCTTTCACATGAAATGACACAAGAATACAACTATAAGGTACATTGCACAACACAAGAATACAACTATAAGATCTGTAGCTGCAACATACTTTAAAATTCCTTTCTTGAGTACTTCCTAAAGCCTTGCAATTATGTGTGTGTGTGTGTGTGTATTCTAAAGTGATGGGAAGAATTCCAAGTGTTGTTGTGTTGTTACCAACAACTCCAAATCTATAGGGAAAATCATGAAGCAAACACAAGCATCTATATGAAGCATCGTCTTAACACAAGAACACAGATTTCTACTTACAAGTGAAAAGCAATGCTGAAGAGACAGATGATAAAATATGTTTCCAATAAGAAATGGTGGTCAACCTTGAAAAGAAAAAAAAAAAAAAAAGCAATCAAGTACATTATATGCTTTTATAATGCCCAAGATTCCAACTCACAACAAAAAGCATTTTACAGTTTAATCACGGACCTAGATAAAATACTTGTTCAAAGGGTAAAACAAATTAATCAATTTTTTCAACCACTAGTTCTTTTAATGGACGTTAGTCACTAGTTGAATGCCAAATAAACATGGACAACAACAGAGCACCATCAAGCAACCCCCTTCAAATGTGGAAACTCTAAACATGTTTTGCCAACGCCTGGTGACGTATCCGTCACTTTTTCTACCTATTTCTACCGTCTCTTCTCATCAGAGGAATTACACACAAATATTTGGTAGCATGAAACAGAGGCGAATTACTAGACGACTGCTATGATTTATACTAATCAAACAAATACAAAAATCAGAAAGGAAAAGCGAAGATGAAAAATATGATTATTACGGATCCAAAAAGATCCTGAATAATTATTTAGATTATAAGATTGATAATTAATGGAAAACTAAATTGAACGGGAGATATCGAGAAAATGGTGAGAAAGAGAACGAAAGGGGAATGGAGAGATGACAACCATGGCCCTTCTTATTGTACTGTGCAATGAATGGCCAGCGACGGGTAAGTGCGATGAGTTGGAAAAGATGGGGCTTGTATTGTGTTGTGTATGTGCGACTGCCACAAGTCGTACATGGCGATAGCTTCAATCGTGGCCTTTCAATATCAGGTGGGTGGTTTTCCTCCACCTTTTTCGCATATGATCAGAGAAAGTTTAGAAAGAGAAAGGGAATAATAAGAAAGATCATCCCACTGACGTTTTGGCGCGCTTGTTTTGGCGGGCACTGGAAAGCTGCTTGTGTTTGGCGGGTTTGTTTTTTTTTTTTTTTTCATGCGCCTAAGACATCGGTTTTGGGAGTTCCGTTCTTGTATTATCATTTTTCTCTTTAGCTATGAGTTTAGAAGGATCTGTAGATTAAAATGGCCTTTTTTTAAAGATTTTTATTTAAAATTGATTGAAACGTTTTTCACTTTAAAAGTAAATAAAATTGAAAAGAACATAAGAAATCTAGGACAAATATATATATATATATATATATTAAAGAGCATTTAAAAAAAGTAATTCAAAAGAGAAATATTGTAAATTATTTTTCAAACTTTTCTAAAGAAGAAAATTAAAAAAAGTTTGATAGAAGTGATAAATGATGAGAAGAGGTGCTTTTATTTAAAAATTAGGTGAAAATGAAAAATAAATGTGAGAAGAAAATTTAAATAACTAGGAGAAGGATTCAAGAAAAAGAAATAATACCAGTGTATAACATTGGTGGTGAATTAATAAAGTTAGATAGTGAATTGATATTGATGATGATTTTTAGCTCCAAGTGTGTTTTATTATAAAAAAAAGACGTAATTTATATGTGAATAGAAGAAACATAGAAAATAAAATATTTAGCTGGTTGAATTACCAGATGAATCCAAATAGGATTAGATTAGTTGATTTTAATATTTTGAATTTAAAGTTTATGTAGTTAGGATTATCTTTATTTTTAAGGATTGTTTCATTAAATATATATATATATAGATATTTACATAAATAAATGCTGTATCTCAATTTGTTTTAAAACAGCACACCATCTAAATTCAAATTGCTGAGAAAATTATGAATAGAGAGCATTAAGATTTGTCAATAAATAGGCAGTTATATTTATTTTATTTTCATAAAATTATCAATAATATTTATATGTGTTTTCCTCTTTAACTCTAGCTTTGTTTCTAAATCCTTTGCATACCTCTAGTAATAGGCGTGATCCACTTTTTTAATTAAACGTCTTGATTTTGTGCGTCAATAAATGCGGAGTGCGAGAGAGAGAGAGTTGAGACAAGTAAAATAAAGGCTTATCTTTTCAAAAAAGAAGAAAATAAAGGCTCACACCTATATATAGAGAAGGGCTTCCAAATTATAAATTATATTCCTTCGTGGAGTCAAGAAAGTTTAGTCCTTTTGAATTCGTATAATTAAGATGAATATATAAAGCCCCTAACAAATTAAATATCTTAAATCTAAAAGTATCCTAAAGTACTCAAACATAAACATCCTAAATAAAAAAATAAAATGCTTCTGTTAAAAAAAATTCAAATCTTCCGTTTCAACATGATTATCTCAAATGCCCCAAAAGAAAAAAACAATTAAAAGAATACCAACAGAGAAAAACAAATAAAGACCGTAGAACAACATGGTTGATATAGAAGAATTTGGAAAGTTTTTTTTTTTTTTTTTTTTGTTAATTTTTTTAACTACAAGAAAGTTTTAAAAAACCATGTTGACAGAAGTGAATAGATATAGGATAAGGTTTTATTCTTTTTTTTTTTTTTGTGGATTCGGTTGTATTCTTTTTCAAATACATTATATGAATTAGGATTATATATTTTAAGATTTACTTAGGATTATCTTTATTCTTAGTGTTGTTTTAAATACTAAAAATTATATTTAGTTTAGGATCTTGAATTATATTTATTTTAAGATTTATCTCATATAAAGAAGACATTTACTTTTGTTATCTAGTCTATTTCAGTATTCTGTCATATTTTAAGTGTAATTCATATCATAAAAAAGGTCAATATTAAGTCTGTTTGGGGAAGCGGTCCAAATAAAAATATTTGTTACGAAAATATTTGAATGAAAATTTTAATAGAAGTATTTGAATCATCATCTAAACTGATGTTTAGATATTAACATTCTGAATATAATATTGAACATAAACTTGTAATTGTTTGGGATCTCAGGTTCAACTTAAAATTCCCAAGCTAACTTTGTCCCTTTTTTTTTTTTTTTTTAAAAGTTAACAATTTCTTACTACATTATGAAAGTCAAGTAACTTAAACATAAAAATTCAAACTCAAACCGGTGTTCTGAAAATAAATATGCAATTCGAAGTAGCAATCTAAAAAGACATAAACAATACACTAGAGTAGAGATAAATAATATTGGAGGAATTTTTGCATTTAAGAATAAAAATCCAAATAACAGTTGGATGTCCGTTTCCATAGTACCAATCAAACTATATTCGAATAGACCATTCAAATGAAATGGTCCAAATGTTGACACATAGTTGTGCGCAAGGTGACTAAATGTTTTTTTTTTTTTTTTTAAGAATAGTATACGAAAAGTGAAAAAGTGAACTTTTTAAAAAACACATTTGGTAATCCCGCGGTTGAGCTTAGATTTGCCATTAAAATGTAGTAAGAAAAGAATATGATAGACTAATTTGAACAACTTAGATGTTATATGCACGGGAGACTCTAACTGTAAAGATTACAAATTGAACCGATATATGAGAATGTAAATCAAATATAGTAATTCTTGTTTAGTCAATTCTGATTATTTTTTAAGTTCATATTCATCTTATTACCAGGTAATTCAACAAAGTAACCTATATTTTTTTATGTATTATATATAATATATATAATATATATATATACATATTGCTTATGATGATTTGTAACCAAGTCATTGAGAACAAGTGATCATAAACTTATTTACAGTAAGTATTAGTTAAACCAGTACATCTACTAAACTTAGTTAACATCTTAGTCTATTACTATTTATTGTTACAAATCGAGATTGACCTTTTGGTCTAATCAAATTAAGAAAATCCTTTGTAGATTGAACCAATATATGGTAATGTCAATCAATATGGTCACTCGTATTTAATTGATTTCGATGGTTTTAATGTGTATATTTATCCAATAATAAATAGTTGAAAAAAAACCTTATTTTGTAAACAATCTGTAACAGTTTTGTTTAGCTCCTTTAACTAGTAAATATTCATATTCTTGTCGAGGTTGTTGATATAGTGAAGTAAATAAAGTTTCGTATTGATTAGCTATTTATCAATATCGAATTGATTACACTTTTTAAAAAATAAAAATAATAATAATAAAAACGTAGCTATATATATTTGTTATTGGCATCTTCATACCACTTTAAATTTTGATTTCAACTTTAGATAAACAAAAAATATTTGAAATTCGGAAAGGAACTAAGATCACGTACTTTTCTATTTAAACATATCAAATTATTTTAATTAAAGAAAAGATTTAACAAAAAAAAAATCTTACTCTTTTTTAATTTTTAAACAATTTTTTTTAATTCGGACTCTTTTATTTATTTATTTTATATTACAATATGACTTGTGCTTTTAATTTTAAACTAACCTTTAAAAAGTGAAAAAAAGGTACATCAAATATACCCGGATGAGTGGCAACTCATATGTATTTACTATCAACTAAATTTTTTTTTTGGTGAAACTATCAAATAATATTAATATTAAGATTAATATTTACTATAAATAATATATATATTTTTTGAATTACTCCTTAGAAAAACAAGTTTTAAAAACAAAAATAACTTCGGAAAAATCTCCTAAAAAAAGTTTGGGTAACTGCCTACACAGCACTACACCACACAATGGTTGTTTTCAGATAATTAAATACTTATTTTTAATTTAAACGAGTTATGCTGCTATTCTTAAAAATAAAATAAAATAAAATAAATAAAAGAAAAAAAAACACTTCAAAAAAAAAAAAACAAAAACCGTAATATTTGCAGTTCTGGATTGGCGCAATGGCGCTTAAATGGAGGCAAATGAAAATTTTGGAGTTGGCGCTTAAATGTGTTTTGAAAAAAAGGTTCTTGGCGCTTTATTTTCATTTTAAAATTTACATTACTTCTGATTAAATATTAACTGCACACACGTTTATGTCTCTCACTCCCAATAACACATAATTTCTTGTTTTTCTTCCTTATCTCTTTTCTCTTTGCTTCACGCAAGAATCTCACCACAACTTGCTGCTCATAGGTAATTTATTGCTCGAGTCAAATTTGTTTGCTTTCAAGTTTCGATTTTGTTGTAATGGTTTTGCAATTCCAAAACAGAGCTTCGTCAACAATCATACTCTAGATCGGAATCGAACACCCTCATTTTTGCCTTGTAGTGACATAGAAACAGAGTCTCCGTTACGCTTTAATCAAAAAGGTTTTGTAACACTTTTTTTTTTTAAATGTTTGTTAACTTCTCTCTGTCCACATCTATTGGTTTTTGCTTCTTCACCTTCCTAAACTCACACAATCAATGGCTGAACCCACTCAGTAACTCGCTCAACTCAGACCGTCGCTGGTGGTTGCCGATCACCACGTCCGATCATCAGACTTTCAGGCGACGGAACTCATTGCCAAGGCCGAGAAGCTCCTATGTTCTGTCGATCATATCTCACCCTCTGGCTTTTGCTTTCTCTCTTATCACATATCGTCTAACCTTTTCAGATTTCACCAACAACAAAGTCGCGATGTCTAATGGAGTTTCACACATCTTTGCTCATGTCCATCCGCAGTAAAATTACGGGAAATATGCCATCATTATATATCAGTTTTTTACAATTTAAAATGCATATGCTGCTCTCAATAAATATATATAGATGAGTTTCAATGTTGATTTCTTAAATTCAATATGGTTTTTAATACAGATCAAAAAGAAGAATCCTAAGGCGGAGTTAAACAAATATGCTTCTTTATCTTACGGCTTGGTGTTTGCAATGGTTTGATGCAGCTATGCTGTTGGGCCCCTTTACAGAAGATTTTGCCAAGCGATAGGTTATGGGGGTACTGCCCAGCGTCATGAGGTCTGACTTTAGTTTCTAACCTTTATTTATTTATTTATTTATTTTTGTTCTTTCAACATGTATGCATATTTTGATATGCATCTGTATTGAATAAGAAACAAAAAAGCTTCACTAATATATATATATATATATATATATATATGATATGACAGTTGTGAGAATTTGAGAGCGTTTACCTTATCTCTCTTTCTATGCAGAACTGCATTAGAAGATCAAAAGAGACACGAGAAGTTGTGCTTTTTGAAGATGGACTAAAGAATATCATTGTTAGGGATATTTTGAATGCCACAGTAAAATTAAGTGGTAAAGCGAGTGCAGTTAAGTGTCTCAAGATATTGTAGTGGAAGAATAGTAGTGCAGAAGGAAAAAGGCTTATGAGGAGAGACCAAGTTAAGAAAGAAGCTTGCTGGAAATGGTGAAAGAGAAGGGCGAGAATGAAGCAACTCTTTGAAGATGCAAAAGATAGCAAAGGAATTCCATGAACAATACCGCCAATTCAAATGCATTTGCAATAGATTTTAGAAATTTATTGCCACTGAAAGTTTTGTTTTGTGTTTTTTTGTTTTTTGTTTTTTTTGTATTATGTAATAATTTTTTTTTATTAATTCTATGAATCAAAATTTATATTTATAATTATAGGTAATCAACAATAAAAAATTATTTGGGGTGATTTTTTTTTAATAATTCGTGTATTCAAAAATTTATATCTATATAATTATAAATAATCAACAATAAAATTATATTTTATTGAAATTCATTTTTTTTAATAATTCAAGAATACATGACACTTATCCAATGTCCTGGTTTTTTCTATTAAAACATGCTTTCAATGTCGTAGAACATTTCTAATCATGACATTGTTTAATTGTTGTAATATGTACAAATCATGACATTTCTAAACTGCTATCATACGCACCAATCACGACATTTTTGAACAGTTGTGATATGTAACAATATACAACCGGGAAAGTAATAGATGACATTACTCTAATGTCGAGGATAAAAAATTCACGACATAGATCACGACATTGAAGGAAATGTCGTTAAAACATCATACTTTTCACGGCACCCCCTTTCAACGACCTTTTCAAAAATGTCGTGGAATCCATTTTACGACATTTTTTAAATGTCGTTAAAGGGCTTTTTGGGTGTAGTGCCTAGAGTTTTCATCTTAACAGCACCTCGGATTTTTTAATCCATTGCAATCAATGGTGTCTTTGTTAAGGGGCCGAGCACTAAATTTTTTTTTTTTTTCTAATTGTACCCGAAATTTTAATAGATTTTTTTTTTACCACTTTATGCCATTAAAAGTTAAACATTCACAAATAACCTCCATTTAAATTAATTCTACCTCAAAAATTTTCATGATTTTTTAGCTTTGTGCTCACTAAAATTTAAAAATTCTTATATAACTCATACTAAATATTTAACCCTTTAGGTTTAATATTTTGATGTTATTTATTAAAACAAAAACAAAAAATGAAATTGTGATTGTAGATATAGTCTAGCAGTAATATCATACCTAACTCTATTAAAAAGTGCATACTGTAGAGTTTGAAACCCCCCTTCCTAAGTTCCCAAAAAAAAAAAAATGGTGAACACGCCCACTAAAATATATATTTTTTCTCCAGGATTTATCTTGTGCGCATACATACTTATATTTGAAATCTAACTCTGTTATTATTTGTTGGGATGTTGATATTTCATCTTAAAAGGTTAATGTATAAGGAGTACTCTAGTTCTTTTAAATCATTTCTCAATTCCATACCGAATCAACGTGTGGACTTCTTCACAAACTCCTTACAATAGGACTACTGGACAACATAATTTGATTTCAGCTTTGGCATTTTTTTTTTTTTTTTTCTTTTTGACACTGGCAAGCAAAATCTCAAGTTTCATGTTTTTCTTGCGACTTGTTTCTTATGGTTTTGACAAACCATAAGAAATAGTCATTTCTTGCTCTCGAAATACTCATTTTTCATGACAAGTTTTCAAACTTATAAGTCCCCCTTGAAATTAAAAATTGAAGTTTTAATGCAGGTTCTCTAAAAAAAAAATACATTCATATCCTTGACTTTAATCTAAAATTTTATAGTTTACTCCCATAAATTCTGAATTTAATCTAAATTGTGTATAGAACGTTTATTTACAATAGTTTTTCTTACTTCGAATATAGTCAATCACTTTATATTTATATTTATATATTTTTTAATTGGATTCATTAAATGATGTCTTTGTTAAGGGCCGACCACTGCCCCCCCCCCCCCCCCCCCCCCCCCCCCCCCCCCCCCCACCCCATCCTCTACTAGAAAGTTTTATAGTTTTTTTTTTTTTCTAATCCCAAGAAAAGTTAAACATGCACACATAACCTCCACTTAAATTAATTCTACCCCAAAAAAATTCATGATTTTTATGCTTCATGCCCACTAAAATTTAAAAATTCTCACATAACTCATATTAGAAATTTTACCTTTAATTTTAATATCCGATGTTATTTATTTAAAAACAAAAACAAAAAGCAAAATTATAGTTGTAAGTATAGTATAGTGATAATATAATACCTAACTTCACTAAAAGGTACTAACTGCAGAGTTCGAACCTCCCTCCTTAAGTTCCAAAAAAAAAAATTGTGAACACCCCAACTAAAATATATATGTTTTTTTTTTCCAGAATTCATCTTGTATGTATACGTACTTACATTTAAAATCTAACTTTGTTATTACTTATTGAGATGTTGATATTTCATCTTAAAAGATTAATTTATAAAGAGTACTCTGGTTCTTTTAAATCATTTCTCAATTCCAAACCGAATCAACGTGTGGACTTGTTCACACACTCCTTGCAATCGGATTACTCGACAATATAACTTGAGTTCAGCTCCCTTTTTTTTTTTTTTTTCTTTTTTTTATACTAGCAAGCAAATCTCAAGTTTCATGTTTTTCTTGCGACTTGTTTCTTATGGTTTTGACAAACCATAAGAAATACTCGTTTCTTGCTCTCGATATAATCATTATTCATGAAATGTCTTCAACTTTTTTTTCCCCCTCAAGTTCAAATAGAGAATGGAGAAAAATAGGATGTCAAACATAAAATGTTAAAAGAAGATGACCAGATGATTTACTTTGACCATTGAACCCTATTTAAAACATTCCAATAGGACCACATACCCCACACGTTTATTTAGTTTCCTTGCTTTTTTCCATTTATAAATCTCAGCTCACTCTCACTTCCCTCAACGCTTTCACTACAAGACCCTCAATTTTGCAAACAAAATATCACCCATTTCACTCCAAGTCCCTCATTTTCCGAACAACGCTAGATGTCGTTCGGTTCTCTGTCTCCAACCTCGCTTCTATAGATTGATTTTCAAATCTCGTTTGTTTAAACCATTCAACTACAAATCCACCTCTTTTTTCACTCTCTTCAACGAAACGAGTAGGAGAACAAAATAATATTCATATTGCCCCTTAAAATCTGAATATATTTTAAACTTTTGTACTATTTAAATATCATAGTTTATTTTCGGTTCATATTTCGTCTACACATATTTCTCATTTTTAGTCAAAAAAAACTCCGAAAGTTCAACACCAACCTATTTCCAAGCATATCTTGCCATAGAACTTTCATGGCCACTCTTCAATCTTTCCCTTGTTCCTCTTCAGTTTCCTTGAAAGAAATCCGACGCACTCTCAATTCTCGGAAAATTCAGCCATCGGATTTCTTTGTTCCTAAGCTCCCCGTCGATCAGCGAAACGGGTTATCAACCTTGACAACAACTTTCACTGATGTGAATCACATGTCCAAGATTGAAATCAAAACCAGAAATGATCACGATCAGGAAGTTTCCAACTCGGAGGCGAAGCAAGAGTTGTACGCAATCCTAGAAATTGTCGCGGACAGAGTCGAAATGCACAAAAACATCGGTGCACAGCGAGATAACTGGAATCACTTGCTTCTGAGCTCCATCAACGGAATTACGGCCACAGCCGCAATCATGGCTGCTCTTGCGGCTGCGAAAGGCGTCGGAGAAACCCTTTTGGTCCTAAAGCTTTCGTCTACTGTTCTATACATGGCGGCCACGGCGATCTTGGTGGTGATGAACAAGATTCAGCCTTCTCAGCTCGCCGAAGAGCAGAGAAACGCTTCGAGGCTGTTCAAGCAGCTCTATGAAGAGATCAGAACCACTTTGTCTCTCCGAGAACCGGTCTCCGACGACGTGAATGACGCGATGCAAAAGGTTTTGGCGCTTGATAAGGCATACCCTCTACCCTTGCTTGGAGTTATGCTCGACAAATTCCCTGCAAAAGTCGAGCCTGCCGTGTGGTGGCCACAAGGTCAATTCAAGCCTAAACACGAAATGTTTGGCCGCGGAAGAGGGAAGATCAACGGGTGGAACGACAATCTTGAAGCGGAAATGAAAGAGATTGAGGGACTTGTGAGGAGAAAAGATGCCGCCGAATACGTCAGATTAAGTAAAGTGGCTTTGAAAGTAAACAAAGTTCTAGCCATTTCCGGTCCACTGCTCACTGGCTTGGCTGCAATTGGCACTGTTTTCTTGGGGTCGCCTGTTTTCGGTTCGTGGCCTGCGGTTTTTGGAGTCATGTCCGGAGCCTTGGCTGCCGTGGTTAACACGCTAGAGCACGGCGGGCAAGTCGGTATGGTGTTCGAGATGTACCGAAGCTCGGCGGGGTTTTATAAGCACATGGAAGAGACAATTGAGTCGACTTTGGAGGATGCAGCGATTGATGAGAGAGAGAATGGTGAATTGTTTGAAGTTAAAACCGCGCTGCAGCTCGGACGGAGCTTGCCGGAGCTCAGAGACCTTGCGAGCGCGTTGTCTTTATCTTCAGAGCTTGAACAAGCTCAAGAGGAATTTGCAAGCAAGCTTTTCTGATCAAAGTTTTTTGTATTTTTCATAGGCCTAAGAATGTGCTCTTGAAAGACATGTTTGTAAATGAATGAAAATGCTTTTTTTTTTTTTTTTTTGGCACAAAGAATGGTAAACTCCAAGGGACTGCATGGTTTTTCCAAATATTTGGCCAATTATTCAAAAGTCTTAAAATTCAATTTCATTCACTTGTCTAAACAAGGTGCACTTGACTAATCACCAGATGTTTTCTCCAAATATATCGAGATTTGTTATTCCGATTCCCCGTCTCATTGATTATCCTCCCAATCTCCTAATAGTGTTATGTCATATTATCTGAATTTAAAAATTTGATCATATGAAAATATTAAATACCAAAAATTCTTAAATAAATTGATGCACTGTCAAAACATTATTTGAGAGAGATAATTATTGAGATAGAAAATTAGGACAACAGATCTGGACTCTTCATTATATTAGATTGGATGTTGATGCATGACAATAAGAGAAGAGGAAGAAAACAATCATCTATGTTTGGTAGGAGGGATGGAGAATGTGAAGGATGGAGAAGATTGTAAAAATCCCTCATATTGTTTGATAGGAGGGAGAGAAAGTTAAAATGATAGATGATAGTTTTTTAACTAATTATACTATATTGTCCATTTATAACCTCTTTTTTTTAATTAAGGATGAAATTGTCTTTTTGATTGAAATGAAAATAAGAGCGTGCATCCTTCTACTAATGGAAGGATGCATTATAGTAAGCTCATTCGGAGAGATTCTCCCTCCACCTCTCCTCCCTCTTCTTGTTTCTTTCCAACTAAACAATGGAATGGAACACACAATAAGAGCTTGTTTGGTTGGAAGGAAAAGTTGGTGAGAGAGAGGGATGAGGGAGTTAGTGAAAGGGTTTAAAGAACGAAAGGATTGGTCGAGGGATTTCCAATCCTTCAAATATTCCAAATCTTAGCTTTCTTTGAAATAAGTCTGAAAAGTTGTTTTTAAAAAGATTCCATTTTAAATGAGAATGTTTTTTAAATTAGTATTTATGTGAGAGAATAAATGAGTTTGATATAGTCTTTGGAAAAATAAAATTTTAAGTTGAATTGAAATTTTTTAAAACCTTTTTAAAAACAACTTTTCAATTCTATGTTTCAAACTTAGGCTTAGTAAAATACATAATTTTTTTAAAAACGATATTTTAATCTCTCCAAATATGAAGTGAATATAGTAGGAATATGTATCAAACAAGAAGAGAAAAGTCCTCCCATTGCTTCCTATTTTTTCCACCTAAGCTTAGTACATTTTTTTCTAATCCTTTTTTTGTTTCCAACATACCAAACATAAACTGAAGAGGTTTTTTTTTTTTTTTGTTAAACTTAAATTATAGAGAGTTTACTCACTGCATTTTATGTCACGAAGTACGTCATGGGAATTGGTCGATTCTGTTGACTAAATAATTCACCTAGACAGAGACAAAACATTGAATGAACGTTACACCAACCATTGAGCAGAAGTTGCCACGAGAAGAAAAAGAAAATCCTTTTATTATGATTGGACAAAAAGGAAAGAGAAAAATAATGCTTTAGAGAGCGTGGGTCCCTCCAACATTATATTTAATGTAGATTATAAGCCTCCCATCCATATGAACTACGACGAGACACAAATTTCCCCACCTACACGACACGATAAAAATTTTAATTTTAATTTTGTTTTATATTGATTATAGTATTAAATTTGTGTCATGTTGATATAATAATCTATTTAAATTTATGTTATTGGGATGTTTTCACCTTTATTTTAGGTGAAATTATGTAAATCAAACTAAATAAATATTAGTTTGGAGATTCTCGAACTAAACCAAACCAATTAAGGAGTCAAAACCAAACTAGACTAAATTGATTATAATTGGTTTAGTTTGAATTTTTTTAATTCATTTGCACTAATACTAATTAACTTTTTTTAATTCATAAATGGAGTATGATCAACATTTTGATCGGATAAGTAGTTGTGTATTACTACTAGACTACGCCTGCAATCATCCTAAGTTCGAAAAAAAAAAATACTCGTGTATTTCTAAATAATTAATATCAATTTACTCAAGAATCAAATATTCAAATCATCATAGAAATAGAATATCCATAATAAAGCATTCTACATATAAATTTGGGTATTTACTATTTAGTCATTTAAAAAACATATAAATAAATTTTAATATCATATTATTAACTAATTAATTATGTTTTTACAAATATATATAGTTTTTAAAATATATAAATTAGAAATCGGCTGACTTTCTAAAGATCAAACCACAAACTAAATCAATTTAATTGATTTTTTTTTTTTTAATCAAGCCAAACCAAATTGGATATTCATAAGTTTAGTATGATTCGATTGATTTAATCGGTTTAATCGGTTTGAGTATACCTTACAACATGCATATCTAAATGAAGCTTTCTATATTACTGAATATTATGAAAAAGAAAAAAGAAAAAAAAAGTCACATTAAAATGAAATATATATATATATATAAGTAAAACTGACGAGATGTGACAGTTAAAAAACAGAACCATATCGAAGGGTACCGGACAACTCTATATATGTATATAGTATGCTTGATCCAGATCCTACGGATGAGGACAAAAGGAGTTGAACAAAACTAGTGGAGTCTACGACACTGCATCTTTTTTCTTTTTCTGGTGTAGCAAGAAGAATTGGTCAAAACAACACTTGTTCGGACAAATATTATTGGACATAACGTAAATGTCAAATATTATAAAATAATGTTCATTTCCAAAGTCACTCTTCTAGTTTGATTAAAAATCAAACACACGGAGTCCAAAATTTTGAACGACAAAAGACAAATATGTTGTACACGTTGTGGCAAAAGTAAAAAGTATTACATTCCCTTTATAATTTTCTTCATTAGGGAAAAATTTAATACCATTTTTGCCCTCATTTTATCAGCGATGAGATGATCAGATCCTGACTTCTATGCCTTTGTTCAACAAATGCTCTTTCACGGACCGAATAGGCACCTGTGGTCCAGATTATCGCGGAAGTTTGTAAAGCCTCATGAACAATCGAATAACAGATGATTAAGCATTGAGTAATTCTTAAAAAGCTGTAAATGTACCTCCTTCCGATGGAAAATGCCGGCGGCAAGGGCGGCAGAAGCGTTTGTTTTGCTGAACACTTCCGTGAAGTGTTCAACCGTGCCGGCGCCGCTGCTAGCAATCACGGGAATGCTCACAGCGTCTGATATTAACCTAACCAAATCTATGTCAAATCCTTTTCCTTGCCCTGAAAAGGAGAAGATATACCACTGTAAAACCCGAAAATAGATAAATGAATGTGTGTGAACGCGTCTGCAAGTTCTACCGGGTTGAAAGTTTAGGCTAATCATACTATTCAATTCCCAATTAATAACGTCTAAAGAAACAAGAAAGTCATCTTCACCATCGCAATCAATGCAGTTTAGCAGTATTTCCCCGGCACCAAGCTCCTCCACAGCTTTTGCAAGCTCATAAGCTCCAATTGGTCGTCCTTCTCGCCCACCGCTGACCTTAAGAACAAAACATAAGGTTTTAAGACCCATTAAGAGAAACTTGTTAAAATTATGGTCAATTTCAATTCGTAGCGAAATCATTCAAAGAAGAAACTCTTGTGATGTTTGATACATGTAAAAGATTTAAATGAAGTAGTTTTACGTAGGTTAAGAATGAAAAGAACACTTACCGTGCACTGGTACCATGCAAATTCTTCACCATTTGGACCTGGAATCAAATGTTGAAAAAATCATTTTTAAGCCAACTAGAAAAAGCTTTCTATTAGGTAAATTGTAAAACTGTACAGCATCTCCTTTTCTTTCTAAATTCCAGCATGACTCTTTTTCTCTGCCTCTCTCGTAGGTAACGAACTAGCAAAAAGCATCTGTGTGCATCTTAGATTTTAATTTAGTCACTTTCTTTACCTGGGTTCGTTAATCTTACGGTCTTGAACTCCACATCACTAGGATCTTTAACGTACACTCTCCGAGGATCAATGCTCACAACCACTGCCTGCGTTATTGCATAAATCAAACACATTCGGAATGAAAAAAATACAAAGAGGGTACAGAAACCCAAGCATAGTCTAGGCTCATATAACAATTTGATTAGAAGACTTAGAGAAAAATTCAACAAGCGAGGAAACACCGTTGAACCAAACTGAAATTCAATGTTGATCTACATGATCCATGACAAAGTTTAAGCCCAACTAAATGTTACATTATATTTTCTCGTCCAATGCGAGTTTTTCAAGACAAAACCCGATTTGTACTAAAAGGAGCATGGACTCGCAAATATCTCTTAGAAAGCACAATATTACCTGATTTCCGTAAACTTTAGATATCTGCTCTAAACTGCTCTTTCCAGTTTTTACCTAAAAAGGAAGAAAACGTCAGAAAGGATAGAAACATACTAAAGTCCAAACCCAGACAAACAGAAATGCAAGACAGGTTATAAGAAGTTTTTGCATACTCCGGTTCTCAAATATTCTTCTGCCGCATAAACTGCATCACTTCCAATAGAAATCTTATCAGCTCCGGATCTAAAATATTCTGAAGCAACTTCCAAGCTAGAGTAGTGCCTGTAAGAAGAAAAGATATCGTATTTGTCCATGCCACGAGGTGCAAGTTTCAATTAAGAATTTGCTTTCCCAAAAAAAAAATTTGTACTCAAAAGTTGAGATACATAAATAAAGACATCAAATACTGAACCAAAAGATAGTAACTCAATGAGTGTACCTCCCATTTACGTCTGTAAAATCTCTAATTCCTCCTCCAACAGTTAATGGGACAAAAACATTTTCTGACGTATATCTCAATACCTGTATAAATTTGCAAGTTAAAAATTACTTTAAAGAGGAAAAAAAAAATAAAGAAAGATAATAATGTAAAGACGTATTTGAAATTGAAAATCTTTCTTCTTTCATGATCTAACATAAAAAGATTCATGTCGAAAAAGTTAAAAAGTGATACCTGCAACATTGGCAAGTCACCCAACGGGAAGTCGCGGAAACCGGTAATATTCAAGAAAGTAACCTGCAAGGTGGAATTATTAAGTAAAGGTTGCAACGGCTCCGAAAATATATGCAATCAATGATGACTGCCCAAAACTATCAAAGTATACCTCATCAGCACCATCTTCGTAATATTGTCCAGCAAGCTCAACCGGCTTGCCCAGATTCCTCACCTACACCCAAAGTTGAGTCAGCACCGTATCAAAACGGGACGAATAACAATACAAAAATTCAAAAGGGAATGTGGCAAGGATTAAAAGGGAGCGAAAAAACTGCCCATATAATCACATTTCTCTCATACAATAATTTTTATGCATGCCTAACGATTCCAAAGAATTTGCCACTTACTACAACTGAAACCATAAAATTCATTTTCTAAAACCAGAGAAAAAACAAAGAGATGGCTGAGAACTAGACTACCTCATTCTCTTTAGTATGCTCTCTCACGTCATATTGGTCTCCTTTGGTGACAACAAGATCTCCTTTGTCATTCGTCCTTACATCTAGACAAGCAATTACCTACAGAAAAGTTCTACAATAAGTTAGATAATCAGCAAATCAACAACTTAACATATGAAACCACAAAATGTCTACAATATGTTCTTAAAAACACACAAATCAAAATAAATTCTAAGCAAAAAAAAGTCTTCAAATGGTTCAATGAATATTACCCTTTTGCAAGTTTTGAAACCTTTCCTTCAGTAGGCTTCTGTCTTCGCATTAAGATCCTAGATTGTTAGATGATCGAAAAAAGAAGTCAAGATATGGAAGGCATACACTTCAGAGGAACGAAGGCTACCTTTGCCACGGGCGAATTTGATTTCAAAAATCTTCTTAATACAGAAAGACCAACATCTGAAACAATAAGTTCAAGATATGTGATATCAGTAAGTGAGATGAATGGGGGGGAAAAAAAGGATTAAACATTTTGCCTGTCCTTTTCGATCTACAAGAATAATTTATTCTCCCTTCCTAATCAAGGACTTCATTAAATCTCAAAACTTTGGAATTGTTATGTCGAAATATAATTAAAAAACTAAGAGAAAATAAAAATCTTGCCTCCACTCTTTTCCGGGTGGAACTGTACTGCATGCACATTTCCCCTTCTCACGGATGATATGAAATTGTCACCATAGTTGCAGGTAGAAGAAATCCAATCTTTGTTTTTATCTGACTAAAAGAACATATAAAGTCGTTTCAATCCTGGAACAAGGAAACACAGCATTCATATATTCGATTTCGATTTTTTTAATTTCTCAAACGAAAGATTATGTAAACAAGGGAAAGAAACCATACAGGCATGGCTCTGTAAGAGTGAACAAAATAGACGTGGTGGTCCCAACATCATCCAATATTTCTGAGTCTTTCCTGATCTGCAAAGCATTCCATCCAATATGGGGAACTCTGAAGCCATTGATGAATCGAAACGCTGAACCACACCCGGTATCAAGCCAAGACCATTTACTGCAGGACTTTACAACTTTTAATTGATGTTTAAGAAATATGTACGCGTTGATATTCAAGGAAAGAAAACATTTTTTTTTTCAATCTTGTTGGCATCACTACCCATTACAATCTCTTTATATACTCTTCTTTTCTGTCAACTTACAAACCACTATTGTCTTGCTATTAAAGAAAGCAAAATGAAAAATAAGACCTTCATGGACTTATTCTATAAGATAATTGATAAAAAAAATATAT
>CM046374.1:26443536-26494589 GCA_025413025.1 Ficus hispida | reverse complement strand
GCAATCATGGCTGCTCTTGCGGCTGCGAAAGGCGTCGGAGAAACCCTTTTGGTTCTAAAGCTTTCGTCTACTGTTCTATACATGGCGGCCACGCGATCTTGGTGGTGATGAACAAGATTCAGCCTTCTCAGCTCGCCGAAGAGCAGAGAAACGCTTCGAGGCTGTTCAAGCAGCTCTACGAAGAGATCAGAACCACTTTGTCTCTCCGAGAACCGTCTCCGACGACGTGAATGACGCGATGCAAAAGGTTTGGCGCTTGATAAGGCATACCCTCTACCCTTGCTTGGAGTTATGCTCGACAAATTCCCTGCAAAAGTCGAGCCTGCCGTGTGGTGGCCACAAGGTCAATTCAAGCCTAAACACGAAATGTTTGGCCGCAGAAAAGGGAAGATCAACGGGTGGAACGGCAATCTTGAATCGGAAATGAAAGAGATTGAGGGACATTTAGGAGAAAAGATACCGCCGAATACGTCAGATTAGTAAAGTGGCTTTGAAAGTAAACAAAGTTCTAGCCATTTCCGGTCCACTGCTCACTGGCTTGGCTGCAATTGGCTCTGTTTTCTTGGGGTCGTCTGTTTTCGGTTCGTGGCCTGCGGTTTTTGGAGTCATGTCCGGAGCCTTGGCTGCCGTGGTTAACACGCTAGAGCACGGCGGGCAAGTCGGTATGGTGTTCGAGATGTACCGAAGCTCGGCGGGGTTTTATAAGCACATGGAAGAGACAATTGAGTCGACTTTGGAGGATGCAGCGATTGATGAGAGAGAGAATGGTGAATTGTTTGTAGTTAAAACCGCGCTGCAGCTCGGACGGAGCTTGCCGGAGCTCAGAGACCTTGCGAGCGCGTTGTCTTTATCTTCAGAGCTTGAACAAGCTCAAGAGGAATTTGCAGCAAGCTTTTCTGATCAAAGTTTTTTGTATTTTTCATAGGCCTAAGAATGTGCTCTTGAAAGACATGTTTGTAAATGAATGAAAATGCTTTTTTTTTTTTTTTTTTTTTGGCACAAAGAATGGTAAACTCCAAGGGACTGCATGGTTTTTTCCAATATTTGGCCAATTATTCAAAAGTCTTAAAATTCAATTTCATTCACTTGTCTTAACAAGGTGCACTTGACTAATCACCAGATGTTTTCTCCAAATATATCGAGATTTGTTATTCCGATTCCCCGTCTCATTGATTATCCTCCCAATCTCCTAATAGTGTTATGTCATATTATCTGAATTTAAAATTTTGATCATATGAAAATATTAAATACAAAAATTCTTAAATAAATTGATGCACTGTCAAAACATTATTTGAGAGAGATAATTATTGAGATAGAAATTAGGACAACAGATCTGGACTCTTCATTATATTAGATTGGATGTTGATGCATGACAATAAGAGAAGAGGAAGAAAACAATCATCTATGTTTGGTAGGAGGGATGGAGAATGTGAAGGATGGAGAAGATTGTAAAAATCCCTCATATTGTTTGATAGGAGGGAGAGAAAGTTAAAATGATAGATGATAGTTTTTTAACTAATTATACTATATTGTCCATTTATAACCTCTTTTTTTTAATTAAGGATAAATTGTCTTTTTGATTGAAATGAAAATAAGAGCGTGCATCTTCTACTAATGGAAGGATGCATTATAGTAAGCTCATTCGGAGAGATTCTCCCTCCAACCTCTCCTCCTCTTCTTGTTTCTTTCCAACTAAACAATGGAATGGAACACACAATAAGAGCTTGTTTGGTTGGAAGGAAAAGTTGGTGAGAGAGAGGGATGAGGGAGTTAGTGAAAGGGTTTAAAGAACGAAAGGATTGGTCGAGGGATTTCCAATCCTTCAAATATTCCAAATCTTAGCTTTCTTTGAAATAAGTCTGAAAAGTTGTTTTTAAAAAGATTCCATTTTAAATGAGAATGTTTTTTTAAATTAGTATTTATGTGAGAGAATAAATGAGTTTGATATAGTCTTTGGAAAAATAAAATTTTAAGTTGAATTGAAATTTTTTAAAACCTTTTTAAAACAACTTTTCAATTCTATGTTTCAAACTTAGGCTTAGTAAAATACATAATTTTTTTAAAAACGATATTTTAATCTCTCCAAATATGAAGTGAATATAGTAGGAATATGTATCAAACAAGAAGAGAAAAGTCCTCCCATTGCTTCCTATTTTTTCCACCTAAGCTTAGTACATTTTTTTCTAATCCTTTTTTTGTTTCCAACATACCAAACATAAACTGAAGAGGTTTTTTTTTTTTTTTTTGTTAAACTTAAATTATAGAGAGTTTACTCACTGCATTTTATGTCACGAAGTACGTCATGGGAATTGGTCGATTCTGTTGACTAAATAATTCACCTAGACAGAGACAAAACATTGAATGAACGTTACACCAACCATTGAGCAGAAGTTGCCACGAGAAGAAAAAGAAAATCCTTTTATTATGATTGGACAAAAAGGAAAGAGAAAAATAATGCTTTAGAGAGCGTGGGTCCCTCCAACATTATATTTAATGTAGATTATAAGCCTCCCATCCATATGAACTACGACAAGACACAAATTTCCCCACCTACACGACACGATAAAAATTTTAATTTTAATTTTGTTTTATATTGATTATAGTATTAAATTTGTGTCATGTTGATATAATAATCTATTTAAATTTATGTTATTGGGATGTTTTCACCTTTATTTTAGGTGAAATTATGTAAATCAAACTAAATAAATATTAGTTTGGAGATTCTCGAACTAAACCAAACCAATTAAGGAGTCAAAACCAAACTAGACTAAATTGATTATAATTGGTTTAGTTTGAATTTTTTTAATTCATTTGAACTAATACTAATTAACTTTTTTTAATTCATAAATGGAGTATGATCAACATTTTGATCGGATAAGTAGTTGTGTATTACTACTAGACTACGCCTGCAATCATCCTAAGTTCGAAAAAAAAAATACTCGTGTATTTCTAAATAATTAATATCAATTTACTCAAGAATCAAATATTCAAATCATCATAGAAATAGAATATCCATAATAAAGCATTCTACATATAAATTTGGGTATTTACTATTTAGTCATTTAAAAACATATAAATAAATTTTAATATCATATTATTAACTAATTAATTATGTTTTTACAAATATATATAGTTTTTAAAATATATAAATTAGAAATCGGCTGACTTTCTAAAGATCAAACCACAAACTAAATCAATTTAATTGATTTTTTTTTTTTTAATCAAGCCAAACCAAATTGGATATTCATAAGTTTAGTATGATTCGATTGATTTAATCGGTTTAATCGGTTTGAGTATACCTTACAACATGCATATCTAAATGAAGCTTTCTATATTACTGAATATTATGAAAAAGAAAAAAGAAAAAAAAAGTCACATTAAAATGAAATATATATATATATATAAGTAAAACTGACGAGATGTGACAGTTAAAAAACAGAACCATATCAAAGGGTACCGGACAACTCTATATATGTATATAGTATGCTTGATCCAGATCCTACGGATGAGGACAAAAGGAGTTGAACAAAACTAGTGGAGTCTACGACACTGCATCTTTTTTCTTTTTCTGGTGTAGCAAGAAGAATTGGTCAAAACAACACTTGTTCGGACAAATATTATTGGACATAACGTAAATGTCAAATATTATAAAATAATGTTCATTTCCAAAGTCACTCTTCTAGTTTGATTAAAATCAAACACACGGAGTCCAAAATTTTGAACGACAAAAGACAAATATGTTGTACACGTTGTGGCAAAAGTAAAAAGTATTACATTCCCATTATAATTTTCTTCATTAGGGAAAAATTTAATACCATTTTTGCCCTCATTTTATCAGCGATGAGATGATCAGATTCTGACTTCTATGCCTTTGTTCAACAAATGCTCTTTCACGGACCGAATAGGCACCTGTGGTCCAGATTATCGCGGGAGTTTGTAAAGCCTCATGAACAATCGAATAACAGATGATTAAGCATTGAGTAATTCTTAAAAAGCTGTAAATGTACCTCCTTCCGATGGAAAATGCCGGCGGCAAGGGCGGCAGAAGCGTTTGTTTTGCTGAACACTTCCGTGAAGTGTTCAACCGCGCCGGCGCCGCTGCTAGCAATCACGGGAATGCTCACAGCGTCTGATATTAACCTTACCAAATCTATGTCAAATCCTTTTCCTTGCCCTGAAAAGGAGAAGATATCCACTGTAAAACCCGAAAATAGATAAATGAATGTGTGTGAACGCGTCTGCAAGTTCTACCGGGTTGAAAGTTTAGGCTAATCATACTATTCAATTCCCAATTAATAACGTCTAAAGAAACAAGAAAGTCATCTTCACCATCGCAATCAATGCAGTTTAGCAGTATTTCCCCGGCACCAAGCTCCTCCACAGCTTTTGCAAGCTCATAAGCTCCAATTGGTCGTCCTTCTCGCCCACCGCTGACCTTAAGAACAAAACATAAGGTTTTAAGACCCATTAAGAGAAACTTGTTAAAATTATGGTCAATTTCAATTCGTAGCGAAATCATTCAAAGAAGAAACTCTTGTGATGTTTGATACATGTAAAAGATTTAAATGAAGTAGTTTTACGTAGGTTAAGAATGAAAAGAACACTTACCGTGCACTGGTACCATGCAAATTCTTCACCATTTGGACCTGGAATCAAATGTTGAAAAAATCATTTTTAAGCCAACTAGAAAAAGCTTTCTATTAGGTAAATTGTAAAACTGTACAGCATCTCCTTTTCTTTCTAAATTCCAGCATGACTCTTTTTCTCTGCCTCTCTCGTAGGTAACGAACTAGCAAAAAGCATCTGTGTGCATCTTAGATTTTAATTTAGTCACTTTCTTTACCTGGGTTCGTTAATCTTACGGTCTTGAACTCCACATCACTAGGATCTTTAACGTACACTCTCCGAGGATCAATGCTCACAACCACTGCCTGCGTTATTGCATAAATCAAACACATTCGGAATGAAAAAAATACAAAGAGGGTACAGAAACCCAAGCATAGTCTAGGCTCATATAACAATTTGATTAGAAGACTTAGAGAAAAATTCAACAAGCGAGGAAACACCGTTGAACCAAACTGAAATTCAATGTTGATCTACATGATCCATGACAAAGTTTAAGCCCAACTAAATGTTACATTATATTTTCTCGTCCAATGCGAGTTTTTCAAGACAAAACCCGATTTGTACTAAAAGGAGCATGGACTCGCAAATATCTCTTAGAAAGCACAATATTACCTGATTTCCGTAAACTTTAGATATCTGCTCTAAACTGCTCTTTCCAGTTTTTACCTAAAAAGGAAGAAAACGTCAGAAAGGATAGAAACATACTAAAGTCCAAACCCAGACAAACAGAAATGCAAGATAGGTTATAAGAAGTTTTTGCATACTCCGGTTCTCAAATATTCTTCTGCCGCATAAACTGCATCACTTCCAATAGAAATCTTATCAGCTCCGGATCTAAAATATTCTGAAGCAACTTCCAAGCTAGAGTAGTGCCTGTAAGAAGAAAAGATATCGTATTTGTCCATGCCACGAGGTGCAAGTTTTCAATTAAGAATTTGCTTTCCCAAAAAAAAAATTTGTACTCAAAAGTTGAGATACATAAATAAAGACATCAAATACTGAACCAAAAGATAGTAACTCAATGAGTGTACCTCCCATTTACGTCTGTAAAATCTCTAATTCCTCCTCCAACAGTTAATGGGACAAAAACATTTTCTGACGTATATCTCAATACCTGTATAAATTTGCAAGTTAAAAATTACTTTAAAGAGGAAAAAAAAATAAAGAAAGATAATAATGTAAAGACGTATTTGAAATTGAAAATCTTTCTTCTTTCATGATCTAACATAAAAAGATTCATGTCGAAAAAGTTAAAAAGTGATACCTGCAACATTGGCAAGTCACCCAACGGGAAGTCGCGGAAACCGGTAATATTCAAGAAAGTAACCTGCAAGGTGGAATTATTAAGTAAAGGTTGCAACGGCTCCGAAAATATATGCAATCAATGATGACTGCCCAAAACTATCAAAGTATACCTCATCAGCACCATCTTCGTAATATTGTCCAGCAAGCTCAACCGGCTTGCCCAGATTCCTCACCTACACCCAAAGTTGAGTCAGCACCGTATCAAAACGGGACGAATAACAATACAAAAATTCAAAAGGGAATGTGGCAAGGATTAAGAGGGAGCGAAAAAACTGCCCATATAATCACATTTCTCTCATACAATAATTTTTATGCATGCCTAACGATTCCAAAGAATTTGCCACTTACTACAACTGAAACCATAAAATTCATTTTCTAAAACCAGAGAAAAAACAAAGAGATGGCTGAGAACTAGACTACCTCATTCTCTTTAGTATGCTCTCTCACGTCATATTGGTCTCCTTTGGTGACAACAAGATCTCCTTTGTCATTCGTCCTTACATCTAGACAAGCAATTACCTACAGAAAAGTTCTACAATAAGTTAGATAATCAGCAAATCAACAACTTAACATATGAAACCACAAAATGTCTACAATATGTTCTTAAAAACACACAAATCAAAATAAATTCTAAGCAAAAAAAAGTCTTCAAATGGTTCAATGAATATTACCCTTTTTGCAAGTTTTGAAACCTTTCCTTCAGTAGGCTTCTGTCTTCGCATTAAGATCCTAGATTGTTAGATGATCGAAAAAAGAAGTCAAGATATGGAAGGCATACACTTCAGAGGAACGAAGGCTACCTTTGCCACGGGCGAATTTGATTTCAAAAATCTTCTTAATACAGAAAGACCAACATCTGAAACAATAAGTTCAAGATATGTGATATCAGTAAGTGAGATGAATGGGGGGAAAAAAAGGATTAACATTTTGCTGTCCTTTTCGATCTACAAGAATATTTATTCTCCCTTCCTAATCAAGGACTTCATTAAATCTCAAAACTTTGGAATTGTTATGTCGAAATATAATTAAAAAACTAAGAGAAAATAAAAATCTTGCCTCCACTCTTTTCCGGGTGGAACTGTACTGCATGCACATTTCCCCTTCTCACGGATGCTATGAAATTGTCACCATAGTTGCAGGTAGAAGAAATCCAATCTTTGTTTTTATCTGACTAAAAGAACATATAAAGTCGTTTCAATCCTGGAACAAGGAAACCAGATTCTTTTCGTTCGTTTTTTTAAATTTCTCAAAAGAGATATTAAACAAGGGAAAGAAACATACAGGCATGGCTCTGTAAGAGTGAACAAAATAGACGTGGTGGTCTCCAACATCATCCAATATTTCTGAGTCTTTCCTGATCTGCAAAGCATTCCATCCAATATGGGGAACTCTGAAGCCATTTGATGAATCGAAACGCTGAACCACACCCGGTATCAAGCCAAGACCATTTACTGCAGGACTTTACAACTTTTAATTGATGTTTTAAGAAATATGTACGTGTTGATATTCAAGGAAAGAAAAACATTTTTTTTTCTTCAATCTTGTTGGCATCACTACCCATTACAATCTCTTTATATACTCTTCTTTTCTG
This sequence comes from Ficus hispida, assembly GCA_025413025.1. Classification (NCBI taxonomy): domain Eukaryota; kingdom Viridiplantae; phylum Streptophyta; class Magnoliopsida; order Rosales; family Moraceae; genus Ficus; species Ficus hispida. Next base: position 26,487,067 of record CM046374.1, on the reverse strand, counting down.
TCAACTTACAAACCACTATTGTCTTGCTATTAAAGAAAGCAAAATGAAAAATAAGACCTTCATGGACTTATTCTATGAGATAATTGATAAAAAAAATATATATTGTAGAACAAAAAGACACCAACGCACTGACCTAGTCCATTCTCCTCACTGGACTCGAAAAGCAGCTGAAGTCCAAGGCATATGCCTAGGAAGGGCCGGTCTTTTTCAATATAAGCAGAGAGTGCTTCAGCCAAACTACAAAAAGCAGCAACTAAACCATCATACTCTTGTTTAGCTAAACAGGCTACTGTAATAAAATCAAGTACACAGGGACGAAGCTAAAGAGGCGGGGAGGGGAGGCTTAACTTTTTATTTTTATTTTTCTTTTTAGCCCACATTTTACATACAAATTTGCATATGTCCCCCTCAACTTTTTACTCCTGTACAGCTAAACAGGCAACTGTAATAAAATCAAGTACCCAAGGAGGGATGCTCAACTTTTTCTTTTTGTTTTTAGCCCACATTTTATGTACAAATTTACCTAAGCCCCCCACCCCACTTTTTTTTTTTACCTTTTTAGTCTACATTTTTTTGTACAAATTTGTATATAGCCTCCCACCCTAAACACTAGAGCATCATCATATAAGCTATTTTTACACTTTTCTACAAAATATAGTAACGAGATTAACAATTACACCGGAATTAATGGCTAGATTGTGATACTTAATAATTAAATCTTCGTTGTTATAATTAGCCCTCTCATAATACTTCCTGACTTTGTCAATGCATATACATAATATAAGTTACAGAAATGAGAAAACACTTGCCCATTCTTGGTCAGTACTTCCATGGCCGCGGCAAAAGCTCCCACCCCCGGAAATATCAGTCGATTTGCGTTCAATATGTCTTCTGGAGTTTGCACCTACATTTAAACATAAAAATTAAACCCAAAAATCCATCAAGAAATAATAAATCTTCTCTTCCTGTCTTACTAATTTATTCAGTCAATTGATCATATGGACCAATAACAAACTTTAAGACTCAACATTGGCGTACGAATATACTCAAAACTTTTGAATGTACTCATTTTACAAACTTCAAATCCCAAAAATAACCAAAAATCAACTACTTTTCAGACCAGATTTGAAATGTGAGTTAAAAATATAGTTACACTCTCAATGAAGTTCAAAATTTTAGGTTAATTCATGCTTTTGCTGAGGAATATTATTACAACTGAGTTATAATCTCAATTTAGGCAATCAAAGAACAGAAATTCAGACAAAAATCAAATAAAAAAAAGGAAAAATAATAAGAGAAAGAGAAATATCACATCTTTGATGTCGAAGCCGAGATAGCGAATAGCATTCCTGACACTACGGACATTGCCAGCGCCATAGTCAAGCAAAGTCACAACTGAATTTCGCCAAAAAAAAAAAAAAAGTAATGAGAGAATATTCGTGAATAATCCAAAGAAGCCAGAAGAGAGAGAAAGGAGAAAGCGTACCGGAATCTCCATTAGAGGAGGCGCGGACGGAGAAAGTGGTGGGGGATTTGAGGCGAAGGTTGGATCTTCGGAGAGTAGAGCGGAGAAAAAGGAGAGAAGAAGGAGATGAGGATCGAAATGCGAGAGATTGCCATTGCGATGAAGAAAACGAAAATGGCGGCGCCTCCATTGCCGCAGGCCCTGAGAATGGAGCTTCTGGTTCTTCTCTGGCTACTAGTGTGCTGGTCTTCGTTTTATTTTTATTTTTATTTTTTTATTTCTTTTTCCACATAAGAAAAAAGATTTCTTTTTAACAATAGTTCTAAGCCGAACGTGTACCAATTGGAACACTCACACGTGCCGATAAAATAGTTAATACATTAGCAAAAAAGAAATTAAAATTAAAATACGGGTAAAATTAATATTAAAATTAAATATAGATTATAATATATATATATATTTTTAGTTTGGACGAGAATACAAACTTTACACCTTTTAATATGTTTTCATACCTTCTTATACGTAGAAAATCATTTTAAATATTTTTTACATTCACTTTTATTAATATTCTTGACATATTTTTAAAATGACGATGTAGTTTTACAAATATATTGAAATATTGATCTTTATATCAGTTTATTCAGAATCTTTTGAAGGTGATTATTGCACCTAATTAACTTTATAAAAATGTTATTTATTAAAAACTATATAGAAATGTTTTTTTATTTCTAAATAAGAATATATAATAAATAATGATTTTTTTAAGGAAAATAAATAATGATTTCGAAATTGCTATTCCGTCCAATTTTAGATTAATTATTGATAGATGACACATTTGTATAACAATAAAAATTTCGAAATCTTTACCTCTATCAAAAGTACAACTGACACCTGTAAGCCTGATTTGTGTAAATTATTTTCAGCTGAAATTCCCAAACCCTCTAAATGCATATGAAAAGAGTCAAAAAGCTGATTTTTTTTTTTTAAATAATAAAATAAAATTGGTGTAAATTAATAGAAGAAAACATGTTTTCTGTTCTTCTCAATATGATGATTGTTGTTGTTTCCGCAATGATGTCGTTTTTACGATATTGTCGTTTACTTTAACATCGCTGTCGAGTATTGACGTTTTTCATGTCATTGTGTCTTTGACCTTGGCGTCGCTTTACAATTTTGATAGTTTTCATATTGATGTCGTTTATACGCGTTATCTTATTTTAGATTTCTTGTCGTTTTCCTTTTCTAGAACGAGGTCGTTTCTGTGATGTTTTATTATACATTTTGAGTAATGCGATTTCCCAAGGGATTGTCGTTTTCAGTTCATTTAACTTCAATAATTTGTCGTTTCATTTACTCTTTTTCTTTTCTTTTCTTTTCTTTTCTTTTTTTCCATCGTTTTGCATTTTTCATATTATTGTCTTTTCTTGTCTCTCGTCATTTTCAATCATGTTGTCGTTTCTGTTTTGTTGTCATTCTTATAGGGATAAAGCTTATAACTTATTATGGTGTTTTTCAATTTCGCTGTCAATATTGTTAGATATTGGTGTCGTTTAATGTTTTTTCATTGTTTTTCATATGCAGGGCCAGAAATTTCTCTAGTTGGTACTTTAAAACGAAGTTGAGATAATTGTTTATTAAATAAGGATATAATTATGTATTTCAATTATCAAGTGGGGACATTTTTATAGTTTTTCTTGCATACGGTAAAAACAAATTAAAAAAAATTAAGGTAAAAATATATTTTAAAAAAATTTAAGGTTAAATAATATCATGCGAGGGAATTTGGCAACCGTACTGCCACTTTAGGTCTATTGTCGTGTTCCATCTTTATTTATTATTATTATTTTTTATTTGAAAATGTCCTGTCTTATGAAATACGTAGGACAATGTTCGTTTCAACGACTAACCGATACTTAGAGGTGTTTGGTATAGTAGTTTGAGTTGGGATTTTTAAGTTTGAATAGTAATTTTGTTGACTTTTCAGAAAAGATAAAAAACTTTTTCAGAAAAAGACAAAAAAAGTACAGTTCAACTTAAGTTGAAACAGTGTGCAAACACCCCTTATTTTACATTATTAATAAAAATTAAAAACTGTTTTCTCAGTTATTGGATTAGATTTTTAAGGGTGTAATCTGCGACGACTGGAGTAGTTTTGCATCATATGTTGTAAATTTTTAATATGACTACTCACACAAAAGACTGTTAAAAATATTAATTCATTTATATCGATGATACAAAACAGGAGATCCTTCGATAAAATTTCCTTAGATCAATATAGGAAACCAAGTTAAAAGATTTTCAACTTTTGGAGGGTAGCTGATAAGATTTTTCATCTTTATAGAACATTAGAAACCAAACTTGAACGTTATCCAACTTCAAATCTCAAATACTTGTTCACTTTTATTCTCTTATGTGCCTTTTGAGTCTCATACAGCATTATTCCTTAACCGGACCATAAGTTACAAAAAGTTTTTGACCCTTGGAATAAGCAATCTCCCAAAACAAAAACTCTTTCATCATCTTAATAATATCCTTGTAATTCAATTTATAGCAAAAATAATTGAAATCTCTTGGAGGGTACTCTTTTTTTTTCGATTTTTTTTAATTTTGGCGAAGATGATTGATTTATTTTTTCCCGTTGTATTGGCGGAAATGGCGTTGATTCTGACGCTTATGTTCAAGACGCCTCTGCGGAAATTGGCGATACTTGGATTGGACAAATTGAAGCAAGGGAGAGGACCATTGGTGATGAAGAGCATTGGGGGAACAATGGTTGTGGTGTTTGTATCAACCTTATATGTTGTGACCAGAATCCTGAAACGTTCAGCTGATGCAGGTGGTGTGGTCAACCCAACTGATGAAGTTCTAATGGCTCAACGTCTTCTTGAGGCTGCTTTTATGGGTACACATTCCCTACACACAAATTTTAGAACTTTGCTGGTTTTTCTTAGATATATATATATATATATATATATATTTATGTGGTATGAAAAGTTATAGACCGATTCAGAATATATCATATAAAAAAAAAGGTACATCAATTTAATGAATTACGCGTCTTGTCAATAGGGTATCTTTAAAATACCGTATCACTAATGCAAAATTCTCCTTTTCATCAAATTTGTTTATGTTAAAGGGTTATTAAGAATTTTAGATGTATGATTACAAAACCAGACAATAATTTATTGTACTTCTTGAGCAAAGCCGCTTGTTTGCACAGATTTGGAAAATGGTTCGTTGATGCCTTTAAAAGAGTGATAGTAAAGGGCATCGATGCCATTAAAGGCTTTGTTCCCTATACTTAAAATAGCATTAAACTCTCGTTTGAGGTTATCATAAATCGCAACTTTGGTTCTTTCATCATTGAGGCGATAATTTTTTAACAGTTTTTATCATGTGTGAGTCACTCGTTTGTAAAGGCTATTTTCTTAATAATTTTAATCATGTTAGTATATCTGATGAGTACGTAATTAAAACCGTTGAAAATTTGATGTATGAATGAGGGAAAATATCAAAGTTGCAACTTATGATAAGCTCAAGGGGGATTTTTGTGTCATTTTGAATTATAAAGGACAATTTGACATAATCTCCCTTTTTTCGATACTAAATTTGAAATTAGCCCTAATTTTCTCGAAAACACATTATGGGTTCTCTATTTACATAAGAAAACTTTAGTGTGATGGGGGAAAATTTAATAACACTGGCAAAGCATTGATTTTGGTAAATGACCTAAAGAAGGTTCATTCTGTTCTTTACCACCCAACAATCTGGGGATCCATTATTGATTTTAACTTTTACCGTTTTAGCTCACGTTTAAGCTAGACATATGGCGGTGTTTGGATCATAAGTTCGAACATAGAGTATGAATTATAGTTCAAAAAGCTTTTGACTGATAGTCAAAAGTGATTTTTCTGAAACTCGATTCATCTCCTTGGCGAAAGGAAAATGTTGTACCATTTTCTTTAGCGAATTTCTTAAATCTTGAAATTTTATATCTCAACATTGGAATGAATTTTTTTTTTTTCAATTTTTTATGCAGGATTTTCCTTGTTCCTTGCACTGATGATAGACAGACTACATTATTATATCAGAGGGCTAAGTTTACTTAGAAGAAACTCGGAAGCAGCAAAGAAATGGGATGAAGTTGACTAGAACTTGCAAAACAGAAATAACTAAATTGACCTTAAAGATGGTCCTAATTATGGCTCAAAGTTGTCTTTAACTAGATGTTAAATGTTTTATAGTTGGGTGTGAATGTGTTGATGATTTGCAGCTCATAATATATATATATATATATATATGGCTTTCCAACTCATTGGTGTCTATAGAGTGAGACCACTCTTTCCTTCAATAACTATGTCATATAGGTAAGAGGAATATCTACCACCCATCATTTGATAGGGCTGCTCGTTTTCCTCGACTAGATCTTTGATGACCATTCAGTCCTACTGTATTGAACAAGGTATACGGTCAATTTCATACGAGAATCCTTGTCTTTATAGAGTTATCGTGATACACTATCATCTATTCCTATAACAGTCGGATAATAACACCCATAGAATCATATGTTCATATAAGAATCGTTGTCTCTATAAAATTATCTGGATACACCATCCTCTATTCCTATAATAGTGGAATAATTAGACTAATGAAGTTGTATACTATACGAGAATCGCTATCTTTATAAAAACTAATGAAGTTGTATATCATATGAGAATCGTTGTCTTTATAAAGTTATCTAGATAAAACATCCTCTATTCCTATAATAATAAAATAATTGGACCAATATAGTCCTCTATTATACGAGGATCCTCATCTCTATAAGGTTATTTGGATACACCATCTTTTATCTCCGTCGCAGCGGAATAATTGAACCTATGAAGTCCCATACCATGTGAGTATCGTTGCCTTTGTACAATTATATGAATACACCCTTTAGCAAAAACAAAAATAATAATAATAAATAAATTTTATGAATACACCATACTCTATATAACTGCAGAATAATTGAACCCATGAAGTCGGTAAAATATTTCACCAAATGGGCAAAACCAAAACTAACCATGATCAAGTTGGATCTATAATTGTCAATCATATAATTGGTAAAGGGAGGTGGACCAAACTAGACCATAAAAAATGTACCAAACCTATATCTATCTACTAGGAAAAGTATACTGAACCCATTAATTAAAAAAAAAAAAAACCCTAGCTTTTCGAACCCCTCAATTAACATGCAATTACGGTCAATAAAAGCATCCTTTTGTTTTGTTTAAAGGCCAATTCTCTAGTATTTATTGACCACATTTAGAAGGGGAAAAATTAAAATCTAATCCAGTTTAGATTAGTTGACTCGTTGATTAAATTGAAGTTGGCTTTTCATTTATTCCGCATGCTCCTTTTGTGGGATTCCTTTTGAGCCGCCTCTTACCAACGGGAAAAGACAAAGAGAAAACAATACAAGTGGATTGAGATTGCAAAACAAGTTGGGTATATTTTTAATTAAAATAATATCTCCAAACTCTAACCCCTTCAACTGCCTGTCTTAATCCTCAGCCTATTCATTATCCACTTGTAAAATATATGTCAGCATGATATCATTTAATATAGCAATTTTTAAAAATATGTATATATTTGATGAATAATACTGACTCGACTATAGAATATACATGATATGATTTGTTGTAGCTCCTGTAATTACTAAAATAACAAGAATGGAACTATCTATGTTCGAGTAGAGGCTTCCGTTCCGTTCGTAACAAAATTATATATATATATATATATATTCAATTTTATCTCTAAAAATTTTATATTACTCTCATTTTTGTTTTAATTGATTCTCATTATAAAAATTTCCTAAAAATTTTATTTTTTAATATACGTCTTATTGAAATAATTAGCTGATTTCACCGATAATTAAACAAGTGTTATGTATGATATATATATATATATATATATATTTATTTTGGGTAATTGTCTCCAATAAAATTTAATTTTTTTTCAATTTTACCTCTAAAACTTTTATATTATTCTCATTTTATCCTCATTAAAAATTGATTATCACTATATAAATTTCCTAAAAATTTTATTTTTTTTAATGTACATCTCACTGAAATAATTGTTTGGTTTCACCGATAATTAAACAAGTGTTATATTAAAAAAAAATTATCCTATTTGAGTAGAAGGAAATTGTTATCTAAGTTAGCTATGTTGTTTGGTGGACCAAAAAGACGGCTTTCAAATTGTAAAGTAAACTTTCTGTTTTCCTATATGTATGTGTGTGTGTGTGTATAATTTTATATAATTTTGGTTGTTAGCACCATAGTAATGGGTTTCCATCTTTGATTTGAGATTTTTTTTTTTTTTTTAACATCAAAACATTAAGAACATCCAATCAAATAAGCCATATAAAAAAGGATAAAGCAAGTATGTTTGGCTGAATCAGCCCAAATCCTTTGTGACCATAAATATTCATATATACATACATACATTATTACACACACACACATATATAAAGTGAGATGTGTCAAATTAATGTTTACCATGTTCTCTTCGTCACGCTGAATGTTGGAATTAAATTGGATCCACTAGTAGTTGTTGTAGACGAGGATATGGTGAATCTGAAACCATTGATAGTGATATTATATCAATCTCTCTATATATATATATATATATCAATCTCTCTCTATCAAAAAAGATGAAGAATAGAATTTCGAGACTTGAACGTCAGATTATTTCTGATTAAAATCATAATAAAAAAAAGAAAAAGATGAAGATTATAATTTCGAGACTCTTTCTCTCTCAAAACAAAAAACAAAACAAAAAGACGAAGAATAAAAGTTTGAAACTTGAACGTTAGGTTAGGTTAAGTCTGATTAAAATCATTATAAAAAAAGACGAAAAATAGAATTTCGAAACTTGAACGTCAGGTTAGGTCTGATTAAAATCATAAAAAATAATAATAATAAAAGACAAATAATAGAATTTTGAAACTTAAACGTTAGGTTAGGTCCGAATAAAATCATAAAAAAAAAACAAAAAAAAGTATGCAGAAACAACAGAAGTTGATACAATTCTAATGGTTTGAAACGGTGTTTTTATTTTTTTATTTTTTATTATTTTTATTTTTTTGGAAATCTGATCATACGATTCTCCGAGGAGAAAAGAAGAAAAATTCCCCGTTGACTTGGTAGAAATTGACCCACAAAATGGAAGTCTTCTCAGTTCTATATGGTGTAGCTAAAACACCAACCTTACCACGTGAGCCTGACCCATACATTGACTTTCTCTATCATGGTCTACTATTTAAAAAATTAAAAATAAAATAAGACAAAATAAAATAAAAAATTAATTACCTTTCACAGCTCACACCAGCGCATAAAAAAAATAAAAATAAAAATAAAAATCATTATCCACTGGTTACCTTTTGCCAAGAAAATTAGATGGAAATTTGTAAAATTGGGTGAAAATAAAAAACAAAAGGAACAAAATAATTCACATAAACATTAGAACAAAAATTCTCATTTCTTGCCTTGAACTTTAATTTTCTACAAACGACATCATTTTCTAAACTTTCAAATGCCATTACAAAGCCTCTCTTTCTACTAACACTAACAGCGCTTTGAAGCTCTACCTCATGAACCCCTAAAAACGACATCTCTAACCCATAAACGACAGAAATTTCATAACCTGAAATTACATTCACATCGTCATTTTCGGAAACCTTTTCACTTTCTTCATTTTCGTGACTTCTAACTGTGATCCAATCTTCATCCCAACTCCCATCGGAAACGCTCGAAACTTCCGAAACATCGCATCCGACCGCCGAGACATCGGGTCGGATCAACCTCTCAATTCTTGAAGCTGCAGAGTTTGAAGAAGAAACTTCATAATCAGAACTTCCCATGACTTCAAAGGAGTCCCAAACACTCAGATCACACACACTTCTTGGAGAAGAACACATAGAAAAGTCCTCAACTTGCTCCGATTCGGATTTTAAGTCCTCGAAAAACGGATGTTTCAAAAGCTCTTTAGCTGTCATCCTCTCCTTTGGATCTCTCCTCAAGCATATCTCCAAAAAGTCCTTACCCTTTTGAGACAACGAGCTCGGCAACTCCGGCGACTCACCGGAGAATCCAATCCGGTAAAGCACCGATATCGGGTCATGAGCTTCGGGCCAAGGATTCTTTCCGGTGGCCATTTCAATGACTGTGCAGCCAAGTGCCCAGATATCCGATTCAAACCCTTGATTTTGGCCGAGGACTACTTCGGGTGACATGAACATCGGCGTCCCGGAAAATACCACCTCGTGAGAATCTCCGGTTTCCGAGACGTTTTCGACGAATTTAGCGCAACCCAGATCGGAAATCTTGGCATTCTTATTGCCCATCAAGATATTAGTACTCTTAATATCACAATGGACAACCCCACTTTCATGAAGATACTCCAAACCTTGTAGAATCTCCCATGTGTATCTTCTGATCATGGCCTCCTCTAGCCTCCCTCCACGCCGTCCGATTTCATCGGAAAGCGTGCCCCGGGGAAGATACTCCATGAAGAGATTGTAATGGAGGTGGCTGTTTTCTTCTCTTGTGATGTCAAAGCCCATGTACTTTACTAGGTAAGGAGAGTACTTGAGGTTGGAGAGAATTGCTTGCTCTGTTTGCAGGAACTTGGAGCGAGAAAGCTCGGTGGACTTGACGGCGAAGAGCTCGCCGGTGCGGGTGGCGGTGGCGAGGTAGACGGTGGCCGATGAGCCGCAGCCGATCACGGCTTCTCTTGTCCACTCCATGAGGATTTGGAGAGCTAGAAAATGGAAGAAATATTGGAGGTCTTTTTTTTTTTTTTTTTTGCTTGTGATTTTTATGTCCTAAGTCTTCAAAATTGGGCTTATATTTATATAACAACCTTGTTGCCAAGTCTTTTATAAATAATTCAACCTTATAAAGGAAGAAAAGTAAACGGAAAGAACAAGTTTGTTGACCTTCCCACATGCCTTTACCAAAGTCTTCTATGTTCACATTGGAAATTCATTTTTTTTTTTTTAAGTTTTGTTTTTGTTTTTCTTTTTGGTATGGGAATTGAGTAGGTAACTTGGTTGACTTTGGTTAAAGTCAATTGGAGCAGTTGAATCAGTTCGCCCCTTCTTTTTTTTTTTTTTTTTAAAGAAAAAAATTGAAAAAAAAAAGATGGGGATAAGTTCAAAGTTTTTGAGAGAAATATAGAATATAGAATTAGAACAAAAATTTTGCTCTTGAGATATTCTTAAAGTGTCTTTTATTGCTTCACAAGTACGTCATCAGCAAAAGAGCCATAGTCATTCGCAGAATATAGGCCATGCAGAAAGGAAGTCCAGAGTCAGTTCATCATCATTATTTAATTGAGGAAGTAAACTTTAGATTAAGATACAATTTAAGAAAGGACTCTAACATATATATATATATATATATATGTATGTATATATGTATGTATATGTATATGTATGTATACATATTCATGTACAAGGCACATGTATTTTCTAAGATATGTTCATTTAAGAAAAATTAGGTAAATCGACCGTTTCTAAATCATTATTTTCAAACATAATTGATTTTTTATTTAAAAAATGATCATTAATTAGTAATTAATATTGATGATTGACCACTAAAAAAAACTTTCACTTTTCTAATTTGACAAAACTTCCGTTATTCATTAAAAAATTTCTTAAAAAGGTAATTTATCCATGTATCTCCATTTACATATATATATATATATAAATATATGTGTGTAAATTTATAAATATATATATATATATATATGTATGTATGTATGTATATTAAATTGTACGTGCTAGGTACATCAGAGTGTAAGTGGTTTCCCCACTTGAGGAAAAAGCCATTTACTTAACCTCAAAGCCATTTAACTAAACCGACCGAAGGCATCGGATAAAGTAGAAGAATAAATTAATGAGAAAGCGGCTATATAGTATACTAAGAAAAGGAATAATTAAAGTGATTAGAGGGAAAACAATGCTCTAAGATTGAGCATGCGTTCCACAATCCAAATCATACGATTATCAGTGTCACTATTCATATAGTTTTGTAACTTAAATTTTAAAAATCTATAATTTTGCATAAACAAATCCAAATAAGATGATTTTTTTTTTAAATTGCATAGAATTCAATACGAACAAAACAAGCTCTTTTTTATATTTTTTTTCCAAACACATTTTAATTTTTATATTTTTTAACTCTAACAATTCAAATGCCTCGATAAACGCATAATCAATTCAAACCTAAATTTTATAATCTAAACTTTAACACCAAACGCATGCTTAGAGAAAGAGAGAGAGAGAGAGAAAAAAAAAAAAAAAAAAAAGCTCTGATGTTACATTTAAAAGCTTAAAACCCAATTAAGAAATCTCAAAATGGGATTTGATTAAAAAAAAAAAAAAAAACACATGAAACTTCTTCTAGATATATTTGTGGTTCACTAACCAAACAATGTTGAGAGTTGAAATTAAAGTAGATCCACTACTTGTGGCTGGTTATGGGGAATGTGGAATACATGTAATGAGAGTCTCATTCCCAACTACCAAAGTTGTCCACCACACAAAGCCCCCATTAAGGCAAATGGCACTCACAGTTCACAAAACGTTAAAGTCTAGCTGGTCATTTGAGTTTGGGGACTAAAGGCAAATTCAAGAGTTGGAAGTGACAAAAGTTTTAAGGCCATAACTTCGGTATGGCCAACCTTTATTCGATAGACGTTGTATAAACAATTTAACAATATAAATAATTAATCTCGACCGTTGATTGTTTTTAGCAAGTGAAAATCAACGACAAAGAATTTTAACAATCCAAATCCTTTTGAACCCTCATCCAATATTTGAAAAGTGTTGCATTACATGATCAGTCAAAAAGGGGCCTCAAAAGTTAAAAGGATAAATAAGAATAAGCAATTTATCAAGAATTGAATTATGACAAATAAAAATATATTAATAGGATCCGTTAAATTTGAGTTGTTTTTGTTAGGTGAAAGCTAAAAATAAAAATAAAAAAAAAAATTTAAGGACTTGGATATCTTCTAACCATCATCCAGTATTTGAAAAATGTTGTCCATACGAACAAAGGTCTCGAGAGTAAAAAAGGTAAACATAAGAACACACAACAAAGAGAAAAAAAAAAAAAAAAAGAACACAATGTTGTCCTAATGAGTAGGTCTCAACTAATCTTAAAAGATGGAATGAAGAGAAGTGGGTGAAACACACTCATTGACCTCCAAATTCCTCAACCAAAACTTTCTGCCGTTCACACATATACCCTCTAGAAAGATTTGAAGCCCATTCTAGAAATATTTGAACTTCAAAAAAAAAAAAAAATTAAAGGATACCAAGAATGAAACCCTTTCAAATGCCTCAACTTCTGGCAAAATTGGAGCCGTTGAGAGAGAATATGAAAAGAGGAACAAAAAAAAATATTGCAATATTAGTAAGGTGAAAAAGGTAAAAACTTGAAACGAAAATAGCAAAAATGACACTAGAGATTGAACAAAGTAAAAAACTTTTACTGTCCATTTCATTTTGGAGTTCGATAACAAAACTTGTCTCACTAACAAAAGGACTAACTATTTCTACAAAATTATCAAACGACAATTCCTCATCAAATGTTGAGATATCATCAATAAACGACAATTCCTCCACATGAGCTGATTCTGATTCCGTGAAGTCCTGGATATCTTCAGAACTATTGCTTCTAACAGTGAACCAATCCTCTTCATCACAACTCCAATCGGGCAAATTCGGAACGTTCGAAAACGTGCCTCTGATTAACATCTTGATCCTTTCTTTAGCAGAATTCAAAGAAGAAGCTTCGAATTCTTGCTCTTGATGACTCTCTGAATCTTCAAACGAATCCCACAAATCCTTGTCCAAGATGCTAATCGGAGAGCTCGTTTTCGCCTTTTCTTGTTGCTCCGATCTCGATTCCGACACTTGAAGAAAAGGGTGTCCAAGAAGTTGCTTAACCGTCCATCTCTCCCTCCAATCCCTCTCCAAGCACTTGCTCAAAAAGTCCTTACCTTTCTCCGAAAACCACCTCGGGAACTCCGGGATGTGATCGGAGTATCCGATCCGGTAAAGCGCCGACACCGGATCATCCATGTCCGGCCAAGGTCCCCGACCGGTGGCCATCTCAATTACGGTACATCCAAGAGCCCAAATGTCAGCCTCAAACCCCTGTTTTTCCCCGCGAGCAACCTCCGGCGCCATGAAAATCGGCGTGCCGGAGAACTTCAAAACCGCCGAATCTTCGCTCATATCAACTTCTCCCGCCAATTTAGCGCAGCCCAAATCGGCGATCTTGACACCCTCTTCGCCAATCAGAATATTCCGGCACTTGACATCACAATGTGCCATTCCATGCTCATGAAGATGATCCAATCCTAGTAGAATCTGTCGAGTATAAAGCTTGATCAGAGACTCATCTAGACTCCCCCGACAACCTCGGATCGCATCGAAAAGCGTGCCGTTAGGCACGTACTCCATGTGGAGATTGTACATGGGAACATCATTTTCAGTAGTGACATCAAAACCCAAGTACTTACTATCCTAGAAGAGGTTAATTTGGAGAGAAAAGACTGCTCTTTTCGCAAGAAAACCGACCGAGAAAGCTCCGCGGACTTGACCGCGAAGAGTTCACCCGACCGGGTATCGTGGCGAGATGGACCGTGGCCGTGGCGCCCGGCCGATGGCGGGTCCTCTTGTCCACTCCATTGATAAGAGAATGGAGAATTATGGAAGAAAAAAACAGAGGAAAACAGAGTGAAACAGAGGAAAACAGAGTGTGTTTGTGTTTGTGTTTGTGTTTGTGTTTTGTTTTTTAGTAAAAGAGAGGTTTTGGTTTTTGTGCAAATTTTGACACAAAAAGGCTTTGGTGGGTTTTGGGGTTTATAAAGGATTGGCACAAGAGGATTTAAACAAGAAAATGATGCTCTTTTTAATATAATTTAATTTAATTTAACTTTATTTATTTATTTATGTTATTTTTTTTTTTTTTTTTGTTATACTCTGCATTGTTTTCCCACAAATGAAGGTTCGTTGAATACGGTTGAGACACGTGGCGAGAGAGAGGAGATTTGACAGCTCTGGCCGTCTAGGAGCCGAAATTTAACATGACAACTTAGCCTGAGAATAAAGCCAACCCACATGGCGACACGTGAAGGTTCGTGCCTGTATTGCGGTGGTAAATTTTAAATATATGTTTGTGTATTTATATATATATGTGTGTGTGTATAAATATATGTATATGAATGCTGCTGAATTTTTACTATTAACAAATTATCCCCTAAACACTAATTATATACGAAATTACTTCCAAATTTAATAAGTATTGCAAAATGCTCTCAAATCGGTGTTGTTATAATTATTTGGATGAAAATGCTCTCACACATGTTATATAAGTTTTGTTTAAATAAAGATGATATTTCGGATGAAAATTCCAGCACCATATATCAAAATCATTCAACAATTTAGGAGTAGTCTACAACATTTTTATTGAGTTTGGGAAATAATTTATCCCGATTAAAAATTTATTGGACAACTTATCAATTCAATCAAATTTATGACACAAAATACAGGTTGTAGAAAAGAAAAACAGTTCCCCCCCAAATATAGGACATATGACTTGTACTTATTAAAGAAAAACGAAAACACTTTTATGTAGTTTGATGAAACGATTTGAGTTGAAATTTTTGAATTTGAGTTGGTTGATTTTTTAAAAACTAGTTATAATTTTTGTTGATTTTCAGAAAAAGACAAAACTGATATGAAAAAGTATAATTTAGTTTGATTAAACCGTTCACCAAACAAGTCCTTAAATTTCAAATTTAAGCTACATTTGACATTTAAGTTTATTTTGAACTAAACTATACTTTTATTGATTTTTTTATCTTTTAATAATAAAAAATTATAATAGTTTTTTTAAAATCGACCAAATTTAACTTAAAAACTCTATTTCGTTTCAAACTCAACTCGAAATCAAATACATCATAAGAGCTTGAATCCAAAATCCTCCATTTCTGTGAGCTAACCCAACAGAATAGATCTGAGTTAGAGAATATTATTATTATTATTTTGAAAGCTCATGTCAAACTATTTGGATAGACATGGATCACTTTTATTTTAGTTTTCAACACGGAGATTTGAATTACTTTAATTCTGATTATTTGGACAACTGTGTTCCACTCGGAATTATTATATATATATATATATATATATTTTTTTTGGGAAATGTTCACACCGGAATTCAAAATAGAATATTCAAGTTCACACCGTTTTTTGCATGGCTTTTGTCAAATCATTGTAATCAAAGCTGGAATAAATGCATTGGCCGGTTCCTTAAAGAAATTAAAGAAATATTGTTTACGAATTCGACGCTAAAATTTAATAAAATCTTTCTTGGACCTCTAGAAACTTGAGAACGAAACTTGTATATACTTTTCTTTGTATTTTCAATGTGAAATTGGTATCTTTCTTTTGGTATTGATTGTTTGATTGGACACCAAAAAAATAATAATAATAATTAAATATTAAAAAAAAAAAAAAAACGCGTTGGCGTGAGAAACTAGTCCTGAAAAGGGTCATGAGCGATAAAACCACAAGATTTTGTTTGTGTTTTTTTTTTTTTTTTTTGCCTTTTCATGAAAGGAATCTAAAGAGGTTGTGTGTGTGGAAGGGTGAGTAAATCCAACTGTATTCCATGTCAAAGTAAAAGGAAAAAAAAAAAGGTTTCTTCTTTGATTCATGATGGACGGCGGTATTGTTGTTGAGATGTTACTAAGTAGTGATCTCCACGGCGAGAGAGAGAGATACTTTGGTCGGGTACGGAAAAAGTTATATTAATAGGATACTGTTTTGAATCGTCGGATCTTATTAAGTTGTTACTTTCGTATATTTTTCATTTTGATATGATTTTGAAAAATAACGTCATTTAATCTAAACCTTTTAATTTGTCTCAAGAGAGTAGGGGTGACAATACGGATCGCGACACGACGACACGACTCGAAAACGATACGAATTTCACGGGTTCGGGTTGGGAAAAATAGGGGGCGGGTCATATTCGGGTTGGGAAAAATTGACACGAAAAAATTCGTGTCGTGTTCGGGTTGGACCATTTTTTTTCGTGTCACTTTTCATGTCAATTTCGGATTAATTTCGTATCGCGCGTCAATTTCGTGTCAATTTTGGGTCAAATTTCATGTCAATTTCGGGTCAAATTTTGTGTTAATTTCGTGTCAATTTCGTGTTGCGGGTGTGCGGGTTAATTTCGGTTCGTGTCGTGTCAACCCGTGACGGGTTCGTGTCATGTTCGTGTGTGGTTTCGTTTCGTGTTTGTGTCGCGGGTCGTGTTCGGGTTGGGAAAGAAAAAAATCGATACGGCTCTAACACGACACGAACTTGACACGTGACACGAATTGCCACCCCTACAAGAGAGGTCTAGTAGAGCCATTGACTGTATATATAGGATTTAGATCAGATGTTTTATATTAGAGAGAGAGAGAGACTTTGGTCGGGTACAGAAGAAATCCTATTAATAATATACTATTTTGAATCATCATATCTAAGTTATATTAGTTTTGAATATTTTTTTATTTTGACGTGATTTTGACTAAATCTAATATTTATAAATATATATTACTTGAGAAGCTTAAAAAAAAAAAAATTCTATATTTTGTGCCGGGAGATTTTTCGGTGGGGTGCCCTCATCTAAGGTCTAAAAGAGTCATTAATCTTATACGTAAACTCATATTAGATAGGATTATACCTCATGAAAAAATTCTCTATATTGTGCTATTAAACTCGTCATATAAATGTACTGTCTTATAGAAGAGTATCCACAATTAAATTTCCTCTTGGGGAATTGGGGAAAAAAAGGTGTGACTTTTGCTTGCAATTCACCAGGATAAAAATTTCCCTTCAACTTTGGGGGGGGCTTTTATTAGGGAAGCTAAAGGATTCAAAGAAAAGGGCGTAATATGACCAAATGCTGATTCATTGTGTCGGTGGTCACATATATATATATATATATATATTTTTTTTTTTTTTTTTTTTCAATTTTCAATTTTTATTTTTATTATTATTATTTTTACCTGTGAATGCTTCACCAAAGGCGGTTAAAGCATTTAACTTTGATAGCCATTTCCTTTACAGCTATTGTCACACTCACCCTCTTCTTCTTCTTCTTTTTTCTTTTTTTTTTTTTTTTTTTTTTCACTTTTTCCATTACATGATTTTGTTTTGCCAAAAGGGGACCAACCGCCCAACAGAAGTTGGAGCTTTTTGAGTTGTTTCAATCTTTTACAGCCACTTCCAATTTGAATGCAGCTCCGTAACAAAGATGATCCAAAAGCAACACATTGCATCTCATTCTTCTTCTACTTCAAGTCAATCATCAACTTTCCTCTCGGGATTTAAAAAAAATGCATTTTTTCTGATAAGATATCCTTATCGATAATGTATTTTTCACGTTTTATATCTGAAAAAAAAATTTTCATCTATATCCCGTAAATTTTAATATCATTCTCACTTAACCTCATGAACTTTAAAACTTCTACTTTACCTCCTCAATATTGAATTTATTTCACTTTAACTCCTTTTACTAGAATTTTGGTTAACTGAAATTCTAATAAAATGGTTGGGTGAGATAAATTCAATATTCAGGAGGTAAAATGAAAGTTTTTAAAGTTAAGAGAACAAATAGAAATGATCATATAATCCAGGGTAATCCAGAAAAATATGCAAAACTACATAATCCGATAAAAATGACGGTTTAAAACAAAAAAATTAGCTTGTGTTTGATTTGTCAATTGAGATGAAATTTTTAAGTTAGAGTTGGTTAACTTTTCAAAAACTAGTTATAAATTTTATTGATTTTTTAAAAAACATAAATTGAGATTAAAAAAAATACAATTCAGTTGGAATTAAAATGAAATGTCAAACGAAATCTTAATATGATGCTTTTTTTTCAAAACATTATTATAAAAATCACGAGAAAAAAAAAAAAAAAAAGAGGAAAACAAACAAAAAGTTTCTAGAGTTATTGGTGGGATGGAATTTGAAATTTGATACAAATTGACCTCTAGGCACTGAATCAGCCAATTCGATTGCAAAAGTCAAAAAATAGAACATATTCCAGCAAAATAATAATAATAATAATGATGAAAACAGAGAAAATAACGAGGTTCTATGTAAAGAAAAGGTCATAGGGCAAGCAATTGCCGTCTCCTTTCATGCTGGAAAAAAAGTACAGTTGACTTTGTTGCCTCAGTACTTTTTCTCAACGACGGTCTTCTAATACAATTTAAGATGTATCCACGAAAATGAAACAGATTATCACGAAATGAACTTAAGATGGCCAAATTTCTTCTTCGGGAAAAAGGGGATGAAAGTTGAAAATCTAATCAAAATAAGATAAGTATAGGAAAAAAAAAATATATATATATATATATATATATATTAGGTTAGTAAACAGTTTTCATACTATTATTCAAGAAATGACCAATTTTCTTTTTTTAATTTAGTAAAATAATCACCAATCAATATAAAGCTCATATCATTATCGATTAATTATTTGTTGACTATTTAAAATAAAATAAAAATAACAAAAAAAGGAAACTGGTCATTTTACTAATTTTATAAAACTTTGATAATTTATTACAAAATTTCTTAAAAAATGCCACAAAATTTTAATTCCTTATTTGGAAAGGAGATGTGATTTAACTTTATAAGTTGTAATGTTACATTCTTTTAGAGCACTGTAAATATTATAGTAATTTAGTGTTTGCTAAAATCATTTTGTAAATTAATCTAGATAGTAAATTAATGCAATTAATACCCAATTATCTTTTTTTTTTTTTCAAAGTTGGACGTGGGGAGAATTGGACTCTTTATTATATAAAGGAGTTAAATATGAACTGTTATGGTATATTTACAACCACACATCAGATTATTTAATACAATATTTTTTTGTGTACTTTCAGTAGTATTTAATACAAGATCAAGATCAGAGTTAGAATCAAGGCCAGCCCAAGCTCGGGTCAGGTTCGATCGGGGCTCGAGGACAAGTCAGCTCAGTTCAAGTCAAGGTCGACCCCTGGCACTAGGTCATTAAGGTTGCACCGTTATATTATTCAAGAGTGTTGTTTAAGTCATTAAGGTTTTAGTTGGTGAACCATTTTAGAGCACCGTAAATATTATAGTCATACAATATTTACTAAAATCATTTATAAATTAATCAAGATAGTAAACTAATAGAGAAAATTACCTAAATAACAAATTTTTTTTTTATCTATTGACCAACATGACACGAATTCCTTCATAGACCAACATGACACAAACTTTAGTTTACTTTAGTTTAATTTTATATCATATTGGTTTAATGTTATTTTTTTATGTCATATTGGTATAATGATCTTTAAATTTCTATCATTCAGGTACTTACCCCAAATTAATACGATTAATATCCAATTATCTTTTTCTCGTTTTTCAAATTTGGAGGTGGGAAGAATTAGAGTCTTCACCATACAAAGAGTCAGGTGTAAACCGTTAAGGTATATTACAACCGCACGCCATATTATCTAATACAATACTTTTTTGTGTACTTTTAGTAGTATTTAATACAAGATCAAGATCAAAGTTAGGATCGAGACCAACCCAAGCTAGGTAGGTTCGAGTGGGGCTCGAGGACAAGTCGGCTCAAGAATAGATCAGCTCGGTTCATATCAAGGTTGACCCCTGGCACAGGATCAGGGGGTCAGGTCAGGGTCGGCCAAACTTGTGTCGGCTTAGGCCCAAGGTTAGGTTAGTTTGAGTAAACAATGCTCATAAAATCTTGAAAAATTAGATGAAAAACCATGTTTTACATTAAAATTAATAATTTTAATATTAAAAAATAATAATATTATTAACTTTAATTTATGATGAATATAATATAAGGATATCATAACTTTATGACATTTTTACATATAACCCCATAATCTTTACTTTTTTTTATTTTTATTTTTTAGCACTCTTATCCTGCCTTATGGGTTTGAATTTTTTTATAAGTCTACCATTTGATTTATGGATCTCATCATCCATGTTTGGTCAAGGAAGTTGAGTCCTATCTTAATTGAAAAAATAAAATAAAATAAAATAAAATCTATTTTGATGTCCACCTCAACTATCTAAAAACAAACAAGCTCATCCAGGAGATAAGGATCAATAATATATGCAAATATGCAAAGACAATAACCAAGGCAAATCCACTTTCCTCCATTAAAGCTTAAAGCAAACTGGTTGCAGTTCCGATAAAAGCCATAAACAGAGTATTTACATGGATAACTGTTATATATGGCTCAATTCCAGTAAGAGGTTCCCATGGCCAAGGACTATGGTGTTAAACATAAGTCGCAACACACAGCATCAGATAAACATAAACAGAGTCTGAACAGGCATGAAACTAACATATTTACGCGGCATCTGCAAATCCGATCCTCATGTTCCCGTAGTCAAACACTGTGTGGTATGGACCCATGAACACATCTCCCAGGATCCTGTTAAATGATTAAAAACCAGATATAAGAACTTATCCAACTGGTTGTTCATAACTTAAGGCCCATTTGACAGAATTTATAACTTTTGATTTTGCTTTCAGCCAGTAGAAGAAGAGAAGCAAAAACTGTAATTTCTCGTAAGTGTTTGAAATAACAAGCTTTTGAGGCCAAAATGATCTTTAAAGTATTTTAACAAGCAATAAAAATGTTTAAATAAAATTTATAATGTCTAATTTAAATTTGTTATAAGTTTTAAAGTCTACTCAGAAGAACTTTTGTCAGAAGCCACATTTTTTGGCTTTGACAGGAAGCACTTATGGAGACAGAAACACTTTTGAGACATGAAAGCTCTTTGACAATTATCCAATGCTTTCAAAACTACTTTTGGACCTAGGAAGTCAAAAGTAGCTTCTAAGAAGCTCTACCAAACAGGCCCCAAGTCCTAATAAAGATGGCAAAGAAGAGCCTATTCGGCTGTTCCTAAGACGAAGAGTTGTAGATGGGGAAGTATCCGATCAATGGAACCAAGTAAATGGTCACAACCCAGATGAGAATAACAAGCAAAATGGAAAGAAAAGTTAAAAGATGTTCAATTGTACCAGAGAGGTCCACGCGGAGGCGGCACGTCCAATGCTGTAAAACCGCTAATGCACTGAGCAGCGTCTCCCTCACCAACTTTGAGGATGTACTGTTTGCAATCACCCAAAGAAGACAAATATTAATAGAAAAACATATCTCGAGAAATACAGTATGCCATGACACCCACAATGCATTATACAGACAGAAGAGTAAGCAACAACCATTCTTCATAAATGGAACTACCACATACAATATATCAAATCTTTTTTTATCAACGGAAATCTTATAACAGAGGAAATATTAAGAGGGCAAGAAAGAACTTGAGAAGCATCATACAATACCTGCTCAGGGGTGAGTTCAAATTTCTTCTCGCCAATGGTGAACGAAACCTTAGGCAAGGAAGACAGACTGCCACAATCAACTGATGACTCTCCCATTGGGCTAGGCAGCCGTTCACATAGCTGCACACACAAGTCACAGTATGAGTATGTAGAAAAGACAATAAATGGAAATAAAGTGTTGGGGGGTAACCCACAAACATAAGAGTTATTTACCTGATTCACATAATTGAGAATTTGCTCCTGCGTTTGATTCTGCTTGATCTGGTTTTGCATCCATACAACAGCCATCTCACATGCAGAGCACATTCCGTCACGCAAATCACCAGATGCCTTGCCAACATTCTCATCCACGACGCTCTTAATTCCCATGCTGACCAAAATCCCATTCCAAACTAAGTTAAGCAATGGAAAAAATGGAAATTAACTAACATCACGACTCATGGTAAAATGAATGCATCTGAGTCTAACCTTACACCACGAGTCCCATCAAAAGAACACAAACCAATCTGAGAGCAGATCTTTTTGGGCTGGTCCTGCAAAGATAACAACAGTAGTGTAAATAGGTGAGGAATAATGTATCAACTCTAGCTTGTTATGAAGTTAACAGATACCTTGGCTAAAAGGCTTTCGATTATGGTTTGTCCATATTGTTCAACTATTGCCTTGCATTCTTGACTTACAACCCCCGAAGCTCCAATGGCTTGATTCAGTTGCGTAATTATAGTCTGTACAGGACATACAAATACAGTTGATTAAACAAGGAAGAACAGCAAAGTTGGAACATGGAAGAAGGTTGATGCTCTCTTTAAACCATCAAATAACAAATAAATTGATTCAACCCAATAAGCCTAGATTATAAAGTTGCAGGATTCTCAGCATAATTTTTTTTTTTTTTTGGATAGAAAGCATAAGGAAAATTAGTTTATTACTACACAAGAATGTAAAACGGAATCCAATTATAAAGGAAGAAGAAAAAATAAGTATTTCACTCATAGGGAAACAATATGTCAAAGGTAATCCCAAAAGCATGTGGAACTATACACGAGTAGATACAAGGGTAAAAAAAAATACACACCGTGGGCCCAGCCAATAAAGAGGTTCCAGAGTCAGCAATTGCTGAGCAGCCACCGGCACAAAAACCTGAAGTACATTTGCCTAAATTAGACTGAGTAAACACGAACAAGACTGACACAGATTTACGAAACTCACTAAACTAAAACAAATAATAAATACTCATGTGCTCACCAGTTGATTTGCCATCAACCAAAACATCACCCATGTCAAACTGCCAACGAAAAAGAGAAAAAAAATATTGTTAGAAGGAAAGTTAATACTTTCAATAAAACAAAGTGCAATCAATTTTGCAGGACCAACCTGCCAGTAGCCTTTCTGTGTAACAGGAACATAAGTGTGTTCACCCTTGAAGTGGTTTGGATCCACTCCGCCAAAAACAATTTCACCCCCTTCTTCTTCATCAGCGTTGCGGTTAAACCAAAATGAGAAAACTTGTTCCTTAACAAGACCTTGATCGACCATGTTGTACCTTCACTCCAAAAATAGTGGCAGTAAAAAAAATAGTGGAAATGAAATTTCTCATATTTCTATCCAAGTTCTTGGAGACAACAATGAGCAGAGTCAAAACAGAACAAGAGGTCATAACAAACAGCGAAGGGCTAAATAATATACCACACAGGTACAGCATTTCCAACCGAAATCTCTTGAAACCCAAGACCAAGTATTCCATCGAACTTGGCAACCAAGAATGTGAGGCCGGGTTCTCTGGTTGCCTCAATAAATTCCTGGAACAAACCATCTTTCTTAGCAAGGGAAACACAAAGAGAAGCCCTCTTTCGCATTCATGAATATACCCATAAAGAGCCTGAGATTACCTGATCTTTGACTACGAGATCGCCAACTTTCACATAGTCCTCGCTGAAGAAACCAGAGATAGCCCCAGTTCCATATTGGATCTCTGCAGTTTTACCTGCAAGGCGGGGAAACAAGTAAATCATCTGTCATCTACAAAAAATTTCACTTCCGCTAGTGTCATGCATTTAAAAAGCAGCATAAACCATAAAATGCTAAATTAAAACTTCAAGACAGTGTTTTCAAGTCAAATATAGAATCGAAAGAATAAAGTAGCAGCCTTAAAAAAAAGAAATAAATAACCCCATGTATCTTAAAATGGACTAGAGTGTGAGGAGCCAACCATTCTTCCTGTAGGTACTTGAACTGCGTGACTTGTACTTTGAATGGAAATAGCAAGCCAACTGCAATAAGAGACAAGATTTGTAAACTTCACTGAATGAAATAGGCACTTGAAGACCAAACCACCACATCAAATACCAAACAACTCAAAGCAAACAAAACTCACCGAGAAATAACACTTCGCAGAAGGCACCCACAAATTAGAACTACCGGTGTCAAAAATGACGGTAAACTTCTGAGGTGGGGAGCCGATACCAATCTCACCAAAATACTGAGCATCCATGTAGTTCTTGAGTGCCACAATATCAGTGTCCTGTGGATCTCCTAGGTTCCCGCGGAGGCGATATTTGCGAATAGATGCCTTGAAAGCCTCTCCTTCCTTGGACTCAATCTGGGCAGCAACCCGGTTGTTCTGGTCAAACTTCCTCTTCTTGAGTCCAATCCTGAGCAACCCATCATTGGAAGCAGAGAACACCAAAGGAAGCAGGAGAAGGCATAGGAAAAGAGTTGCAGCCACCGGCTTAATATGAGTTCCCATTTTCTTAACTGCAAAGCGGAGATGCTCCAAAATCAGACACAACAACCTTCAATCGGAACCAGAAGAGGAACACTCAAAAAACAAAAAAAAACAAATATATATATATATATATATATGCATATATCTCACGTCCGATAGCCGGACTTGTTGGTACTATTTAGAACTAATTGGTACAAAACAAGTATCACTGAAAAATAATATATTAAACTTAACCGGTGGTTATAATAACTAAAAGAAAAAAAGTTACAAGTGCCGTTTAATAAAGGTATCGGTACTAAGACAATCCTATATGTGTGTGTACACACACACACACCAACAACAACAACAACAACAACAGAACAAAAATACTACTTGAGTTGGGTAATCGGACAAGTGCAAGCAAAAGTCAACGCATTTAGTGTTTGCTCTACTCATATAAAAACAGATATATACAAGTAAAATATCTCACTAATCAGGTGATAAACCATCAATAACATTAAGGACAATCAAAATCTGAAATTAGATATACATAAAAACTAATTACAAACAAAGTTTCCAGGGTTAAAAACTAAAAACTTTTCCTCAAAATCCACAGAACAAACAAAACAAACAATTTCTTCGTAGATCACAATAAGTCAACGCCATGAAACTGAAGCTCTTAATATCTCTCTCTCTATTTTTCCCCCCCCTCGGAAAATAACCACTAAATAAAAAACAAAAAATAAAACTCTACAAACCTAGACTATACAGAGTTTACACTAAGATCACCATATTTTTTTCATTTCCCAATTTTCTCAGCAACCAAACAAAGAAAGAAAACAAAAATCTAATACTTCCATCAAATTTCAGAATACCGTCCGATCCCGGACAAAAACGAGAACTTCTTACGATCAACAAAGGAAAATTAAAAAAAAAAAAAGGAAAAAATCATGAAATTGAAGAAGATGAGGACAATCGAGAGAAAATCTGACCTTTTTTTTTTCACTGAGGAGTAGTTGACGAGCAAATGCAAGAGCAAGAAGAAGATGAAAAAGGGGGAGTATTTATTTATTAAGAAATCGTGGGGGCTAAGAAAAGGACGAACTGGAGAGAAATATATTCTTTATGTCCTCGCATGGAACACACCGCTCTCTGCGGTTCTCTCTCTTTTTTTTTTTTTTTTTTTTTAACCGAAACCGAACAAGGTTTTGATCTGGGACGTACACTTGTACAAACGCACAGGACTGATCAAAAGTGGGTAGATACCATTTATATTGTTGTTTTTACCTTTTTGAGCGACGAGTCAAAATGGGAAGAGAGTTTGTTGTCTGCGGTAGGGACCATTGGTTAAACATATTCCAGGTCTGAAATCATGGGCTGACCCATCACGGACCAGCCCAATAGAAAAATTACCAAAACAGCCACGCTATGTTTTTTTTTTTAATTTTTAATTTTTTTATGAGAAAATTAAGCAGAGAGTCATATTTTGAGTATAATTTTATAAATTTATCTATTGTAATATTAAAATTGATAATTTTTATATTATAAAATTAAAAAATTATCGACTTTAATATTATAATGAGTATAAATATAAGTAGGTATCAAATTTATGACACTCTTATATATAACCCCTTTTTTTTGTCATCTTTTTATATTTTTATATTTTTAATCTTCTATTTTTTTGTAATTAAAGCAAAAAAATGTCTATTATAATTAAGATAATAATCCAGATATGTCGTTTTTAAGAGGCAATCCTAGAAATCACCCCCAATCCTTTGGAAGACAAGAGATGGCAACAATGTTGGTGGATGATCATACTTATGAACAATGTCTAGGATATTCGATATTGAGGTTGTATATCACTTTTAAAGCCCAGTTAAGCTTGAACTATTTACTAAAGTAATGTAATTGAATTCTTGTTATTAAGAAGTGGTAATCCTCTAACTCTAGGTGAGTTATCAAAACACACATAGTAGGTATGGTTATGCAAGAAAATCACAAACTACCAAATCAGACCTACGTGGTTTTAAGATGGACATTCCAATTTTACATAAGAAATGTCTAAAACAGTCTAAAATTATACTAGATCATTTAAACAGTACGATATGATCTCTATATATTGTGAATAACGATCTAGATCAGATTAGATCGAAACGTCCCTTAATTATATATTCATATTTATAATACAAAGTACACATAAATATAAGCTTCTTTATGTTAAATATTTTATAAATAAAGAGTAACGCCAGAGACACCAATTTAAATTCCAAATTTTTATACCAACTTATGTGATGATTCATTATTAAATGTAATTTTTTTTATTATTAATTGATATGATAATCTTTTAAACACCTATTAATAAAAAAAAATATATGACAACTCACATGTTATTTCATCAGGTAAAAAAAATCGGGACTTAAGTCAGAGAAAATCAATAACTACTTTTAAGTATCATAACCAAACACTCCTACCCTAATTCTATGTGACTTATTTACAAATTACACCCCAAGATGGAAGATTCAAAATCAAGACTTTTCTTTTCTTTTTCTTTTCTTTTGCTTTCTTTATCAAGACTTTAATTATTTTCTTTCCTTTTGCTTTCTTAGCCTATTTGGTGATAGAACTTAACTTAAACTCAACTCAATTTTTTCATTTCATTTTTTTTTTTCTGAAAAGTCAACAAAGTTTATAACTATTTTTAAAAAATCAACTCAACTCAAAGTTAAAAATTTCATCTCATCTCAAAATCAACTCATTGACCAAATGGACCCTAATGTCTGATTATAAGTATTATTGTGGTTCAAAGATTCGTAGGGAGGCAGTTTGGTAGAATATCCCATCAGAGAACTAATACTACATGATGACTGCTTAGAATTCTTATATGTAAGATTTGAATTTTTAATTTAATTTTAATATTTAAACCGTGTCCAATCAATCAATACACCGCAATATCGTGTACAATTTCTAAAATGCTTTTTGACTTGCATGCT
Organism: Ficus hispida; assembly: GCA_025413025.1. Classification (NCBI taxonomy): domain Eukaryota; kingdom Viridiplantae; phylum Streptophyta; class Magnoliopsida; order Rosales; family Moraceae; genus Ficus; species Ficus hispida. Next base: position 26,459,422 of record CM046374.1, on the reverse strand, counting down.
TTAACATTTGAGTCTATTAAATGACGGGATAAAAACAGGACCAAAAAAAAATATTTTTTTTGGTATACGTAAATAAGAATACATACATATTTTTTAAGAGACAGATAAGCCACATGAGTTTTTTAGAGGAGGAATTAAATGGATTCATCAGTTCATCACACTAATTTATAATTTTCAAATAATTTATGACTCAAAGAAATAAAAAATGTTATAAATGATTTGATCAATTGTAATTCTCTTCCGATTAACTATCCACCCAGTCAATTGCAAAAAATACAATAGAATCACGCAACGCACGCTATTGGTGTTCTTCCTGCCCATGAGGAAAGAAAGAAGAGCGATAAGGTTTTGTTTAGATTTGACTATTCGCAGCATGGGAGTGAATTACTAAAAAAATCCCTGGAAACAATAATAATAAAAAAAAAAGATATCTCAATAACGAAAACTATTGGGACACTAATAATGAGATATATAGATGTATAAACACACCAGGATTGGTACCAAGTCACTCTCCTTAACTAAAGCTCGACTTTCATTGCCACTTAGGGACAACATAAATATTCACACAATTGTCTTTTTAGGTATTTCATCAACATTTTATTCCACTTTCATTAGTTGTTATGGGGTGTTCATCGACTTCTTTGTTCTCTTTATTATTGTTATTATTTTTATTCATGTCTTTTAAATTTTAAGATCACTTTTACTTTATTTATTAAATTTTAAAAACTTCTACTTTGTTTCATGAACATTGAATTTAATACCATATCAGAACTTCAGTTAAGAACAAACAAAAAAAATATGAGAACTAATTTTACTGAGTCCATTTTATTAGGGTTTCTATTAAAAATAAATAGAAAAAATTACATAATTACTCACTTTATTAATTTTTTTTTCCCGCTATAGTATCCTTCAAGTGGTAACTACAGTCTCCCTTCAATGAAATACATATCCACACCCAATGTAAAATTAAAAAGATGAGGTGCATAAATTAATAAAAGATTTTATATGCTAAGACGAAAATACCCTTAAAATTATTCAGCTTCTAGAGTTGTGCTTGGTTTGAATGGAGCCAAGACATTTTAAGGGGGAGTTTGGTTGGATGGTTCAAACCATCCAATTCAAACTTTTTTTTGTCTTTTTCTTAAAAAATTTTTGTTTTTTACACAAAATTTTTTTTATTTTTTTTAAAAATTCAAAAAAATTTATTATTAAAATTAAAAAATTCCAACTCAAACTATTCCATCGAATATTCCCTAAATCTAAGTGTTCAACTGTCTATTTCATTTCACTACAATCTTGTCTGTCAAGCGCCTGATTTTTGGCGCAAAAAAAAAAAAAAAAAGAAAAAAAAAAGTTTGTGGATACAAAAATCGTGCCCAGAGGTCGCGAAAAAAGTACTCACTTTCGGGTAGAAAAATTATGTTTAATCAATTCTTCCCTTTAAAAATGTCAAAAAAAAAAAAAGGACAAAAAATTATACCAATCTAGAAGAAAAAGACAAAAATGTACTCTCGTTCAAAAAAAAAAAAAAAAAAACACAAAGTACATATGTGTATGTGTATGTTTTGGTCTCATTGGTTTGAAATGGCTTGGCTGGTTACAACATTTCCATCGTGTCATATAAAGCTACGCAATACAAGGATTAATTATCGCAGACTTTTTCATGTAAGTTAGAATTTTATAAAGCATTTTTTTGATTAAAAAAAAAAAAAAAAAAAAAAAACGTTCCTAATGTGAGTAATTATTTGGAATTCTAACCAGAGTGGTAGTGGAAAGACCTACAGGATATGGGGTCCCCCAAGCGTCATGGTTGTTGTTGTTGTTGTTTATATATATATATATAAGCGAAAATTTCTGAAAAGAAAATAAATCAATTTAGGAGAAATAATTAATATTTGGTGATTTTTTTTCTTTATAAGCTCGTTGTTAATTTAACTTTTTTTTTTTTTTTTCAAAATATCGAATTTTACTAATTTTTGCCAAGATCTCGAAGCAATCTTAAAGCATAGATTATCGTCTTAATGGTTTAGATCTTCACTATAATATGATCTTCGTCTGCATTATCCGTCCAAGTTTTCTTCTTGGCAATTGCTTCGCCAAGTTTCATGGTTGATGACACTTTGTTCTTCAACCTCTTCTAGATCTTATTTTCTGAGATTGAGAAAGTACAATATATTTATTTGTTTTACTAGTATTTACTCTAGCTAGCTGTGTTTTACCATTTAACTTCCATCTAGAACACAAATTTAAAAATGAAATTTTTAGATTAAAATGGGTTAACTTATTTTTTTATTAAAAAAAAAAACAAAAGCTGATATAAATTAAAACTTAAATTTGAACTTGAGAATTAGACTTCTCTAAACAAACAAACACATGCACTGAAAGAAAGTGAATGTAAACATAAATATGGCTTATATATCTATCTATATATATAGAGTCATATATTGTTGAGTCCGCCCAATGTATTGGGCTGGACTAAAAAATTGGGCAAGGCCCAATTTGTTTTGAAGTTAAAATAGGGGCGGTTTGTGGTTGTGGTGTTGGACAAGCCTTGCGTGATCAGCAACAAAATAAAAAAAGGGCAGCCATGTGGGTGTGTGTGAAAAACAGAGAGCCTGGGGGAGAAAGGGGAGAGAGAGAGAAAAGGTGGAGTTTTTGAGTATGTGCAAGACGATTGAGTGGTGAAACGGTGTCTGTTGGTACTCAAATTTGACGTGATTAATCCTTGTGACAAGCTCTACTCATCTACTGGTTCTGATTTTCAAATTGGTGTCTTTAAAGTACTTCTCCCAAATTCTCTCTTGAGATCTAGAATTGATTTCTATTGATGCAATGCGTTGAAATCCATCTTGTTGATGATGAACCTTGTTGTTTAGTCAAGATTGTGTTTTATCTTGACGAATGTGAGCCTCTAGTTACATCTAGAGAGAACTTTGTAATCTCATTATTGTTAATATAGTGGAAGTTGATATCGGACTACGGTTCTATAGTTTTTCCCTTCGCATTGGAGGGTTTTCTACATAAACTTGCTTTTGGAGAACACATTTTATCACACAAAGAGGGAAAAGTTTAATCGGTGGTTTTCCCAACATATATGTAGTGTTCCCATTAATGAATTCTTCTCTTTGTTCATAACCAGTGCATGTTAGATTATATAATTTATATTTATTTATTACTTGTTTCCTATTATTATTAGGAGGTTAATGGTAGATTAGTCTTTTATATTTTCTAGTTAGCCTATATAAATATCTTTTGGTGTATTATTTTGATGCATTTATTGGAATAAGAAACCCTAACTTTCTCTTATTCGCAAATTGGTTATTGATTTTCTACCGTACGTATATATATCTCAAATATATTTGTGTCCTCTTCTCCCTTTTCGTTTAATATTTTCTTATTTAATTTCTATAAATTACCCTGAACATTACGGTTCGAAAATCAAATTAAATCTGTTAGAAATAAACCGGTGATAAATGAGAGAACATAGGATGACGTTAATGATTTGACTGAAGGTAATAGTTGCAACAAGCTTTTTTGGGATTATAGCTGATAGGTAATGGAAAATTAAGGATCCTTGTTAATTAATCGTGAACTTTATTTTATTTTTTAATTTTTTAATTTTTTAAAATTTATTTATTTATTTATATTTTATTTTATTTTATTTGTGGAGGAAGTCAGGGCAAAGTCTAGGGGGCGCAGAATCAGTTCCTAATAAGCATGCATTGACAACCTTATCCGATGAAGAGGTAAATATATATCGACGAGGATGATGTCAGAGAACTACAACAGCAACTAGACAAGTTGCGTAAATGTTTGAGGAACCGAATCGCATCTCGTATCTGATGAAAAAAGATGAATTGGGATGGTGTTTTTTTTTATATACGTAATTATCTTGAATATGTTAACTATTTTGTTAACTTTTTACAAAAGAAAATAAGAACGTAAGCAGTTAATATTGCATATCGTAGATTCTACCCAGTTGACTGAAGGTTGCGAGACAAATTTGATGAGTGAGGGTGATACGTAAATGGATTAGAAGAAATTGAATTTAAAGAGATCGATATGGAGAAATCTTTAGAATGAACTTCTTTACAAGGAAAACATTGAATCGACTGATGACAGTAGAGATTCCTCAAACAACCCAAGGCTATATCAAGTTCGAATTCAGAAGTAGCATTTCAATAAGCTCATGTAGACCTGCAATCAAGGACGGATCTACCCATGGCCGAGTGAGCCAAATGAACTTTTCCTTTTTTTTTAATTTTACTTTAAAAATTTTATATTTCTCATTTTCTTCTCATAAATTGATTACTTATATATAAGACCTTTATCTTTTAGTATACGCCCCAACTGAAATAATAGATTATCTCCATTGCTGCTGCAACTTCAATCGGGCCCTAGTTTCCAAAAATTAGAAAGGAGAATTCCAGTACCATATTAGATGAATTGAGACACAAATTTAGCCAGAGTGAATAACTGAATCAAGTTATTGTTACGATCCATTCAACTGCAAAAAAGTATCATCTTCCGAAAAAACAACAATGAAGAACTTGAGAAAGAAAGATAAAATTTTGACAGAAATGGAAAATGAGTGGATTTCCTTTACTGAGGAACTCAAAATTGATCTTGACACGGATCGACGACAAGCAGTGAAAATGAAGATGCAATTGATACCGCAGAATTGCACCGAAGAGTTCGATGACGTGCTTAAAAGAGCTGTTCTTGGTTATGCTATTGGTGTTGAGCTCCAGGAGAAGTACAATGACTTTGCATTCACAATCCTCTTAAGCTTGAAAATAATGCATTGGCAAAACTGGTTAATCTTTTTTTTTTCTTTTTAATTTTCGAAAATTAAATAGAAAAAGACTAATTAGTAACCTTGACCATCATCTTGTGAACGGGGTTATCAAATCTTTGAGGACCATTCTCTCTCCATTTACTTTCCATGCGTAAAACTCATCTCTTCTTGTCGTACATCTTCATTCTTTTTAATCCTTTTGCTCCTGATATGTGTCCATCGTGTTCTTAACGACCCAAAATGAACCTTGTTTGCCTCTTTGGCTCAAACCCTAATCCTTGAAATATCGTTTTGAGGGTTAATTTTGAGTGGGACCATCACGTGTTAGTAATGGATATAAGTGGCATCGTATTCTCCTTTGCAAGGAGATCGAAATTGTATTTCAGAATACAAAAAATGATGTATTGGTGAATGAAAAATTGACTCTTTAGATGCAGCCACGAAGTTGGAAAAATGATGAAAAAACTCTTCTTTCATATGGAAAAGAGATGAATGTCAAGCTATCTTCTAGTCCTCTATTAAAAGGGGTTCTCCTTCCATTTTATGCCTAATTCTCTTAAGGACTCGTCTTGGATAGCATCTTAGATGGCTGGCTTAACCCGAGTGGATGACTGTCAAGACCTGACTCCACTCATTCCGTCCTATCTTCAGTTTTGAAGCCTACGTAAGCGTAATGGTTAGCTCTTACTCTGATAGGGGTACTATATACTACTTTAAAGCCTACTGATTGACAATCAGGCGAGAAACTGATGATTTGAAAGAAATATATATATTTTGAATGAAAGTATGTGAGGGTACAAGGCAGTAGCAATAGGTAGTAAACAGCAGTCAACGGTTGGCCATAAGGCCTGGCTAGTTCATGAGGAGTGACAGGCACAACGAGTCTATCCTTTTATTTAGTATACCAATAAGGTGGACACAATAAGGTAATCGATTGGGGAACAAAATATGCAGAGTTCAAGAATTGCTTTAATTGTTATGTTTTTTTAAATCGAAACATGGCACATAGCATGCTTGTTCATGGTTACTTAAGTAAAATAACTCAATGGCTCTCTTTTATTTATTAAATAATCTTCTAAAAATTTTATTAGCAAAATAATTTCAAAACGACTGAAAACAACCGAGAGCAACCGATTTTACCTAATTGGTTCATAATAATTGATTTTAGAGTCAGTCGTATATGACACAGATTCAAGTCGAGGTGGTTGTATTATAGAAGGATAATTATCGGTTTTATAAGCTCTTAAATCTCCCTTACCAATTTTACAAGAGTAGGTTCCACCTTAGGTTCGGATCAACCACATACAAGTCCACTAACGTTTTGAGAAATTGATTTTAATTTGATCCTAGAAGTTATAGAATTTTAGTTCTTTCTCAATTTTACACACAAATTTTCATATGCTAGTTTTCACTCTAAAAATTTCAGTTGAATTTATTTATACATACACTTCACAAGAAAATTTCGTTGTGTTCACACTAAATAATTAAAATACATAGTTATGTCATTGTTTAAGATAAAACTAATCTTTATTTTTTTTAATGCCCCTACTAAAATAATTTTCTGCCCATCGTTGTCTCTAACCCTACCACAACATCTTATGGACTCTAACTCCATGGTTTCGTTTTTGTTTTACGTCATTCTCTTATCCATATCGTTGAAGTCACTTGATCATCAAGCCGCAGGCGAGTCTCCAATCTATCTATCGTTCCTTAATTGCTAAGAGTCACTCAATAGGTGACCATGGATCTGGATTGCCAAAGTAGTTATTTATTGTTAGACAACATATATAGAGAGGAAGCATACACAACGAACAAATAAATTGAACTTGATTATAAAGAAAATGATTACAATGAAATTCAACCTTAACCCGAAAGGAGGAAGGCAAACGAAAGTAAAACGTCGAGGCACGTGAACCATGCTTTCCTTAAAATAGATTCGTCCCCTCCGGTAAGTGCTTGAGGTTCAAATGGACGTCTATTTCCCAGGATACAACGACGAACAAACGGCAGTCTAGCACGATCGACGAAAACCCCTTCCGGCGAACTTGAAACGAAGTCTTTCCTCTATCACCAAAACTCAAAACCGAACTCGACCACGACAAACAAGAAAAGAAGAAAAGAACAGAAAGACAAAGTGCTCTAGTGCTGCTCTCGGATTTTGTCTCAAGGTGTGCTTCTCATGCATGAGGGGGCCTCCTTTTATAGGCTCAAGCTCTTGGGTGTTTCAAAAACCGAATTTAATAGTGTGTAAATTCGGTTTTATTGCTGCCCATTAATCATGAAATATGAACGTTGGAAGATGAACCATTTCTGGATTGATTGACTCTCGGAATTATGTGTTGGAGAGGAAAAAAAAAAATCCAAAACAAAACCCGCACAAGGCCAAGCTTGACGGATCGACATTCGCGTCGCCCACGTCGTGCGAGCACACACATTGGGCCCCTAACCCACCGGGGCTGTGATTTGCACCCCCTCCCCCCTGCGCGTGAGGGGGGAGGGGGTTCACAATCTTACCCAAGTCCAAAAGTGCAAATCCTTATAAAGTCCATCTTCTTTTCATGCCTAAGCAATGTGGGACTTCCACATTTATAAGCCAATCTCCAACAAACTTCTTATTCCATTGGACACACTTTGAGTATCAATTTCTGATTCACCCGAATACCATTTTGAGTGTATGAATATATGATTTCGATCTCCTTGCGATGGAGAACGCAAATCCACCAAGACCCGTTAATTCCATTAAGTGGTTCCCACTCAAATTTGGACCTCAAAGTGGTTAAAAAACCATTTTTCCAACAATCCCCCACATGAATGAAAATTGACCAACGACGAGGGAAAACAAAACACGACACGGTGATAGAGTTCTACGGTTAACATCTGCATAGGATAGGTAGGCGTTAACACTTGAACCTTCCCTTGTGACAATATACTTACTTTACTGGCTGATTAGTAGACGCGTTGTCTTTGAACTGTTCTGCCGTTTGTGTAAATGATAGTATACCTCACACAGATATTTTCCTGACATAGTTTCAGTTCTCATGGTTATGTCCATTTTGGCCGTGGACATCGTCCTGGTTCTGTAAGAGTTTTAAAGAATTTAGCCCTAGCAATTCTTCTTTGAAGCGGCCCCACTTCTCTCTCACATAGGTGATTTCTTAATCAAGAGTATCCCGCATTACTCTTCTCGGATTCCCGACGCATAAGAATCATTAAAAGCATAGCTTAACCTTTCTCGTACGGGTATCACTGTTTTCATCATAGGAATGAGCTGGAGGGTAACCCCCACAGTGATCCTACTCGGTCTATACAATTTAGTTATCCCATTGAACCTAGATCTTGGGATCTCCAGTCAACTAGGTTGGGTTTCCACTGTTTCGACCTATTATTTCGTGGGCTTAAGTCACATTCCCCTTGATGATTTCTCAACTAGATCTCTATTTAACCCTTTGGTTAACGGATCCGCAATATTTTCTTTTGACTTAACATAGTCAATTGTTATGATTCCAGTTGAGATTAATTGTCTAACGGTATTGTGTCGACGACGAATATGTCTCGACTTACCGTTATACATGACATTCTGTGCCATACCGATAGCAGATTGACTATCACTATGTATACATATTGCAGGCACAGGTTTTGGCCATTCTGGAATATATTCTAAGAACTGTCGTAGCCATTCAGCTTCTTCGCCGCTTTTGTCTAAAGCAACAAACTCAGATTCCATCGTGGATCTGGTTATTACTGTCTGCTTAGAAGATTTCCACGAGACTGCTGCACCTCCCAAAGTGAATACATATCCACTAGTAGCCTTAGAATCCTGTATATCAGATATCCACTTTGCATCTGAATATCCTTCGAGAACAGCAGGAAATCTAGTATAATGCAGCCCATAATCACGAGTATAACGTAAGTACCTGAGTACTCTAACAATTGCTTTCCAGTGGTCAGCCCCTGGATTACTCGTGAACCTACTCAAACAGCTCACTGCAAAAGCAATATCTGGTCTTGTACAACTCATTAAGTACATTAGACTCCCTATTACTCTAGCATACTCTACTTGAGATATACTTTCTCCTCTATTCTTAGACAGATGTTGATTTAAATCAATTGAAGTTCTGGCCACACCAGAATCATCTTTATTGAATTTATCAAGTATCTTGTCCACATAGTGTGACTGACTCAATATAAGACCATTAGGGGACCTTAAGATTTTAATTCCCAATATTACATCCGCCGGTCCCATGTCTTTCATGTCAAATCTTGAATTCAACATATCTTTAGTAGATTTGATCAGTCGATCATTGCTACCTGTGATTAGCATGTCATCTACATATAGACAGAGTATGACATATCCGTCTTCTGTATTCTTGACATAACCACACTTGTCACACTCATTGATTTTGAACCCATTTGTCATCATGACATTATCAAATTTCTCGTGCCATTGTTTTGGAGCTTGCTTAAGTCCGTACAAAGACTTCACAAGTTTGCAGACCTTCTTTTCTTGTCCTGGAGCTATACAACCCTCGGGTTGTTCCATATAAATTTCTTCTTCAAGATCTCCATTAAGAAAAGCTGTCTTTACATCCATCTGATGGACTTCAAGATTCCGCAGTGCGGCAATTGCCAAAATCATTCTTATAGAAGTTATTCTCGTCACGGGAGAATATGTGTCAAAGTAATCAAGGCATTCTCGTTGTCTATATCCTTTTATTACAAGTCTGGCCTTATACTTATCAATTGTTCCATCTGCTTTCATTTTCCGTTTGAAAATCCACTTAGACCCTAATGGTTTACTTCCTGGAGGAAGATTCACTAACTCCCAAGTATGATTTTGCAAGATAGAATCAATTTTACTCTTTATGGCATCTTTCCATAAAGAACCCTCAGTTGAGCTTACAGCTTCTTTATATGTTTGAGGTTCAGCCTCTAGCATATAGGTCAGAAAATCTGGTCCAAACGATTTTTCTGTCCTTGCCCTTTTGCTTCGTCTAGGCTCTTCTTCCTCTTTTCCATTTTCATTATTTTCCTCTTGGTCCTGACTGTTCTCTTCAATAGTCTCGTATGCTCGTTTAGACGAACCTGGACCATCTTTCTTGGAATTACAAGGAAATACATGTTCGAAGAATGATGCATTCCTAGATTCCATTATCGTGTTCTTGTGCATATCAGGGTTTTTAGATTCATGCACAAGGAACCGATATGCACTACTGTTGTGGGCATAGCCAATGAAGATGCAATCAACCGTTTTAGGACCTATTCTCATCTTCTTTGGCCCGGGTACCAAAACTTTAGCAAGTCATCCCCATATTCTCAAGTATTTGTAGGAAGGCTTCCTTCCTTTCCACAATTCGTATGGGGTTTTATCCTTTTTCTTCCGGGGAATCTTATTTAAAAGATAGTTAGCCGACAAAATGGCTTCCCCCCACATGTTCTGTGGCAAACCAGAACTTATCAACATTGCATTCATCATATCTTTTAAGGTACGATTTTTGCGTTCAGCCACACCATTTGACTGAGGAGAATAAGGTGGCGTGATCTCATGAATAATACCATGTTGTGAACAAAATTCACCAAATGGTTCCACATATTCACCCCCACGATCACTTCTTACCATCTTAATTTTCTTATTAAGTTGGTTCTCAACTTCTTGCTTATAGAGAACAAATTTCTCTATAGCCTCATCTTTGCTTTTAAGCAAATACACATAGCAATATTTCGTGCTATCATCGATAAAAGTGATAAAATACTTATTACCACCTCTAGTTTGAACAAACTTTAAATCACAAACATCACTATGAATTAATTCAAGTGGTTCAGTATTCCTTTCAAATGTTTGAAACGATGATCTTGTTTGTTTTGCCTCTACACAAGTTTCACACTTATGTTTTAAATCAATTTCAAATGCAGGTATGTGATCCAAGTTAATTAATCTACGCAATGTATCAAAATTAACATGTCCTAGTCTACCATGCCATAAGTTAGAAGACTCAAGCAAATAAGCGGAAGACTTTTTCTCTTTATTGATGGATTTAGGCTTAACAGCCATTACATTCATTTTCCACATTCCATCTTTCACATAACCCCTACCCACATACATTCCATATTTGGACAAAACAATTTTCTGGGCCTCAAAAACCATCTTGAAGCCATGCATGCTCATCATTGTTCCGGAAATCAGATTCTTCCGGATTTCAGGCACATACAACACATTGTGCAGCTTGACTTCCTTCCCGGATGTCATCTTCAGGAATACAGTTCCTTGACCCTTGATCTCAGAAGTTGCAGAATTGCCCATATACAGCTTCTCCCCAGTTTCCAAAGGAACTAGATTAGCAAATGCAGCTCTATCTGAACAAACATGATGAGTGGCACCCGTATCTAACCACCATTCCTTTGGATTAGAATCCACCATGTTGACTTCAGAAACCACAGTCGAAAGACTGATGTCAGACACCTCCTGTGTGATAGCATCCACCACATTGGACTCTTTCTTCTTGTTTCTTTTCGGCAGTCTACAATCAGCCGACTTGTGACCCATTTTGTCACAATTGAAACACTTTCCTTGGAATTTCTGTTTCTTTAAAACTCCACCTTTAGGTCCCAGTTTAGACCCCGTCTTGTTGAACTTCTTGTTCTTCGAGCTTTGACCATGCTCCACCATATTAGCCTTGGCGGAATTGGCAACAGCATTGTTGGTGAGCTTCTTCTCCGAGCCCTTATTATCCTCTTCAATGCGAAGTCTCACAATGAGGTCTTCCACACTCATTTCCTTTCTCTTGTGCTTCAAATAGTTCTTGAAATCTTTCCACGCAGGGGGTAGCTTCTCTATAATCGCTGCTACCTGAAAAGACTTACTAATAACCATTCCTTCAGCATGAATTCCGTGAATGATTAATTGCAGCTCTTGAACTTGACTAATGACGGTCTTGGAATCCACCATCTTAAAGTTCATGAACTGTCCCACCAAGAACTTCTTAGCACCTGCATCTTCTGACTTGTACTTGTGATCCAAGGACTCCCACAGTTCCTTGGCCGATCCCTTCACGCTATACACACTATAGAGTGAATCAGTCATGCCATTCAGAATATAATTCCGACAAAGGAAATCAGAATGCTTCCAAGCATCGAAAGCAAGCTGCACTTGAGCATCTACCTCATCCTTTCTAACATTAGGAGGATCATCTTTCAAGAATCTCGCAAGATTTAGAGTGGTAAGATAAAACAACATCTTTTGTTGCCAAGTCTTAAAATTCAAACTGGTGAATTTCTCCGGTTTCTCATTGTGGTTAACAGGAACCGAGACAGCCAAAGGTTGAGTTGAAGACGAGGCTACCCGAGGTGATGGTTCCGTTGCCACAGAAGGATTCTCAGTTGGCACGATGTTCATGTTTTCAGCCATTTCTGAAAAATAAAGCAAATATTAGTACCAAAATAAATACTAATATTTCAAATAAATATTATAATACCAAGCAATTAATAAAATTATAAAAGCTTATAATTTATTAAATATATGTTATATATATGTACTAACGTTTGAAAAGAAAACGTTAATAAATATTATACACATTTATTACAATAAACCGGAAGCAGACGTTGTCATTCCATGTTTTAAATCAAACATGAATGCATGCAAAATAAATGCAAATCACAAAACAAAAAATTAGTGATTTTAAGGATTTCAGCCGATTGAACAAATCAACATATATATATATATATATATATATATATATATACAGAAACTGGGAAACAAAATACAGGAAAACGTTAGCAACTCTTTGGTTTCGTAATAATTAGATCAAACAAAATATAAAAGGTGAATGCCATTTGCCACAAGAAAACGTTAGCAATAAACTGCAGCAACAAAACAAATGTGCAATTCCTTGTTTCGGAAATTGAACTACCGAAGCAACAAAAATAAGCAAATCCTTCCGAGTTCAATAACCTGTTCGTCGTCTATGATACAAATCTATTTTAAGATTGTTAGACAACATATATAGAGAGGAAGCATACACAACGAACAAATAAATTGAACTTGATTATAAAGAAAATGATTACAATGAAATTCAACCTTAACCCGAAAGGAGGAAGGCAAACGAAAGTAAAACGTCGAGGCACGTGAACCACGCTTTCCTTAAAATAGATTCGTCCCCTCCGGTAAGTGCTTGAGGTTCGAATGGACGTCTATCTCTCAGGATACAACGACGAACAAACGGCAGTCTAGCACGATCGACGAAAACCGCTTCCGGCGAACTTGAAACGAAGTCTTTCCTCTATCACCAAAACTCAAAACCGAACTCGACCACGACAAACAAGAAAAGAAGAAAAGAACATAAAGACAAAGTGCTCTAGTGCTGCTCTCGGATTTTGTCTCAAGGTGTGCTTCTCATGCATGAGGGGGCCTCCTTTTATAGGCTCAAGCTCTTGGGTGTTTCAAAAACCGAATTTAATAGGGTGTAAATTCGGTTTTATTGCTGCCCATTAATTATGGAATATGAACGTTGGAAGATGAACCATTTCCGGATTGATTGACTCTCGGAATTATGTGTTGGAGAGGAAAAAAAAAAATCCAAAACAAAGCCCGCGCAAGGCCAAGCTTGACGGATCGGCATTCGCGTCGCCCACATTGGGCCCCTAACCCACCGGGGCTGTGATTTGCACCCCCCTGCACGTGAGAGAGCATCTTGGGTTCACAATCTTACCCAAGTCCAAAAGTGCAAATCCTTATAAAGTCCATCTTCTTTTCATGCCTAAGCAATGTGGGACTTCCACATTTATAAGCCAATCTCCAACAAACTTCTTATTCCATTGGACACACTTTGAGTATCAATTTCTCATTCACCCGAATACCATTTTGAGCGTATGAATATATGATTTCGATCTCCTTGCGATGGAGAACGCAAATCCACCAAGACCCGTTAATTCCATTAAGTGGTTCCCACTCAAATTTGGACCTCAAAATGGTTAAAAACCATTTTTCCAACAATTATTTCCTAAAAAATAGTTATTTATTATATATTTTTATATAAGGATATTGAGAATGGAATGAAAAACGCTAGGAATACTAATTTTAATCCCAATTTTTGAGTACCTACTTATATAGCATGTGAGTTGTCATATTTTTATTGGTAAGCATTAAAAGTATTATCACATCAATTGATTGCATTTATCAATAAAAATATAACACATGAATTGGTATCAAAAAATTAGAATTGAAGTTGCTGTCCCTAACATTACTCTAATGAAATACCCCTAATGCCTTTTTCCTCACTACCCAAAATAAATATATAATAATAATCATACCATCTTCTTACGATACTTAGTCACAACAGTTTCGCATAACTAAATATTACTTTTAATCACAAGATTGTTGTTGGTATGCATTTAAATATAAATTTTTGTTGTAATTAAAACTTTTAGTGGTAAGATTTTGTCACGGAAACTTTTTGATAGGACTAAAATTTATTATCGTGATTTAAAATTTTGTTGCTAAAAGTTTATTGGTCACACTAGAAATTATGACTAAATGAATATTAATTATAATACTGTGATAAAATGACATTTAGCCACATAAAAACATTGTTATGACAAAAAGTGTAACATGAAAATGTTTCCTCGTGTATGTGACTTTATTTAGAAATTTTACTTCCCAAGAATCCAATATGGAAGTAGTGTAGCCTGTGACAATATATATATATATATATTTTTCTTTCGCTTCATTCATTGGCTGGTAGGGAGTTTGTGACTTTATGATACTAGCTATGAATGTTATTGTGGTCCAAAGATTTATAGGGCAACAAGTTGGTAGCCGAAATATGGTCGAACTAATAGTAAACGAGTATCATCCAAAAAAAAAAAAAAAAAGAAAAGAAAAAGAGGAAAAAAGTGTAATATAGCCAGAAAAGTCATACTCATTTTATTAAAGGATAACATCAATATTGACACGGCAATTGTAGACAATAAGATTTCCTTATCCACTATCTATGAAAACATGCACTACTCGTAGCATCCTCCAAACTGGACTACTTTTTGGTTATTTGAAAGTCAAGTTCTCTTGCCGCCAAAGTTCCTTTTTCACACTAGCTAGTCCAATGTTTCTTAGTCACAAAACAACTTGTAATAGAGAGATCAACATTAAGGACAACGCCTACTTGGAAAAAGAAAAGAAAATGAAAGGAACAAAAAAAAGAAAAAAAAAAAAAAAAGGAAGCAAACATGGATTGAAGTAAAAGATATGCGGTTGAGAGGGGAAAAAAAGGACCACTTTTTTTTTTTTTTTTTTTTCAAATTAGTCCATACCGACATTTTAATTATTATTAGTTGTGGAGTTTAATAATTATCCAGAAATGAAGATAGTAAATGGATTGATTAAATTTTTTGTAAGAGAACTTTGAGAATTTCACACTTTTAGCTAACCTAATTTTTCCTATACAAAGAAGATGCACCCATTAAGGATTTATTAGAGAGATTAGAACATAGATAATGTATATCTATGTAGCGACTAAGAGGTGTATGATTTTCTCTTATAAACCTTTTATTTTTAATTATACTGAGTTATGGAAATAGCTGCAAGTGAATATAGCTCTCACAATATTGAAATTGAACCACTATCAACCTTTTCATATTCTTGTTTGTTTATTATTATTATTTTTTTTTGTGATGTTATTACTTTCGGTAATATAGATTTAGGATGTTTATTAAATCTTAACAAAAACATTGTTGATCTTATGACAAAGTGAGACTCTCAGAAATTGAACCATCTTTTTTATTTATTTGAGGTTTAATATCTCCGTTAATTTCCTAAAGACAATTAATGAAAATTGTTGTCACAATAATACTTTATAAAGAGAGTGGGTTTTTTTTTTTTGATGCCCTATTTATTGATATGTATATTTTTGATCCTAACATGATTTTTTTTTAACTCGTGCTTGCAGTGTTTGTGTATATACTTTTTTTACAATCAATTTTGTCATGTGTTAAAATTATGAAAATTCAGTGAAATATATAATGCAAGTTCTTTTGGAATGAAATAAATATCATGCATTGATATAGAGGCCTTTTAAATTTGTTTTTCTTTAATTTCATATA
>CM046374.1:26422833-26443436 GCA_025413025.1 Ficus hispida | reverse complement strand
AATTGGCCAAATATTTGGAAAAAACCATGCCGTCCTGGAGTTTACCATTCTTTGTGCAAAAAAAAAAAAAAAAAGCATTTTCATTCATTTACAAACATCTTTCAAGAGCACATTCTAAGGCCTATGAAAATACAAAAAACTTTATCAGAAAAGCTTGCTTGCAAATTCTTCTTGAGCTGTTCAAGCTCTGAAGATAAAGACAACGCGCTCGCAAGTCTCTGAGCTCCGGCAAGCTCCGTCCGAGCTGCAGCGCGGTTTTAACTCGAACAATTCACCATTCTCTCTCTCATCAATCGCTGCATCCTCCAAAGTCGACTCAATTGTCTCTTCCATGTGCTTATAAAACCCGCCGAGCTCGGTACATCTCGAACACCATACCGACTTGCCCGCCGTGTTCTAGCGTGTTAACCACGGCAGCCAAGGCTCCGGACATGACTCCAAAAACCGCAGGCCACGAACCGAAAACAGACGACCCCAAGAAAACAGAGCCAATTGCAGCCAAGCCAGTGAGCAGTGGACCGGAAATGGCTAGAACTTTGTTTACTTTCAAAGCCACTTTACTTAATCTGACGTATTCGGCGGTATCTTTTCTCCTAACATGTCCTCAATCTCTTTCATTTCCGATTCAAGATTGCCGTTCCACCGTTTGATCTTCCCTTTTCTGCGGCCAAACATTTCGTGTTTAGGCTTGAATTGACCTTGTGGCCACCACACGGCAGGCTCGACTTTTGCAGGGAATTTGTCGAGCATAACTCCAAGCAAGGGTAGAGGGTATGCCTTATCAAGCGCCAAAACCTTTTGCATCGCGTCATTCACGTCGTCGGAGACCGGTTCTCGGAGAGACAAAGTGGTTCTGATCTCTTCGTAGAGCTGCTTGAACAGCCTCGAAGCGTTTCTCTGCTCTTCGCGAGCTGAGAAGGCTGAATCTTGTTCATCACCACCAAGATCGCCGTGGCGCCATGTATAGAACAGTAGACGAAAGCTTTAGAACCAAAAGGGTTTCTCCGACGCCTTTCGCAGCCGCAAGAGCAGCCATGATTGCGGCTGTGGCGTAATTCCGTTGACGGAGTCAGAAACAAGTTATTCCAGTTATCTCGCTGTGCACGATGTTTTTGTGCATTTCGACTCTGTCCGCGACAATTTCTAGGATTGCGTACAACTCTCGCTTCGCCTCCGAGTTGGAAACTTCCTGATCGTGATCATTTCTGGTTTTGATTTCAATCTTGGACATGTGATTCACATCAGTGAAAGTTGTTGTCAAGGTTGATAACCCGTTTCGCCGATCGACGGGGAGCTTAGGAACAAAGAAATCAGATGGCTGAATTTTCCGAGAATTGAGAGTGCATCGGATTTCTTTCAAGGAAACTGAAGAGGAACAAGTGAAAGATTGAAGAGTGGCCATGAAAGTTCTATTGCAAGATATGCTTGGAAATAGGTTGGTGTTGAACTTTCGGAGTTTTTTTTACTGGAAATAAGTGAATGCTTCAAAATACGTGTTTAGTTAAAACGTAAACTAAAAATAAACTATAATATTTAAGTAGTATAAAAGTTTAAAATGTATTCGGATTTTGATGGGTAATACGAATATTACTTCGTTCTCCTCCTCGTTTCATGGAATAGAGTGAAAAAAGAAATGGATATGTAATTGAGTGGTTTAAACAAACGAGATTTGAAAATCAATCTATAGAAGTGAGGTCGGAGATAAAGAATCAAACGATGTCTAGCGTTGTTCGGAAAACTAGGGACTCGGAG
Organism: Ficus hispida; assembly: GCA_025413025.1. Classification (NCBI taxonomy): domain Eukaryota; kingdom Viridiplantae; phylum Streptophyta; class Magnoliopsida; order Rosales; family Moraceae; genus Ficus; species Ficus hispida. Next base: position 26,441,684 of record CM046374.1, on the reverse strand, counting down.
TGAAATGGGTGAGATTTTATTTGCAAAATTATGGGTCATGTAGTGAAGTATTGAGGGAAGTGAGAGGGAGTTGAGATTTATCAATCGAGGAAAGCAAGGATAGTAAATAGACGTGTGGGGTATGTGGTCCTATTGGAATGCTTTGAATGGGTTCATTGGTCAAAGTAAATCATATGGTCATCGTCTTTTAACATTTAATGTTTGACTTCCTATTTTGCTCCATTCCCTATTTGAACTTGAGGAAAAAAACAAAAAATGACTATTTCATGAATAATGGGTATTTCGAGAGCAAGAAATGACTATTTCTTATGGTTTGTCAAAACCATAAGAAACAAGTCGCAAGAAAAACATGAAACTTGAGATTTTGCTTGCTAGTGTCAAAAAAAAAAAAAAAAAAAATCGAAGCTGAAATCAAATTTTACAGTCGAGTAATCTTATTGTAAGGAGTGTGTGAAGAAGTCCACATGCTGATTCGGTATGGAATTGAGAAATGATTTAAAAGAACTAGAGTACTCCTTATATATTAACCTTTTAAGATGAAATACCAATATCCCAACAAGTAATAACAGAGTTAGATTTCAAATGTAAGGATATATACACACAAGATAATTCCCGGAGAAAAAACATATATTTTAGCGGGGGTGTTCACCATTTTTTTTTGGGAACTTAGGGAGAGGGGTTTCAAACTCTACAGTATACACTTTTTAATAGAGTTAGGTATGATATTACTATTAGACTATACATACAATTACAATTTCGTTTTTGTTTTTTTATTTTATAAATAACATCAAATATTAAAACTAAAGGGTAAAATATTTAGTAGGAGTTATATGAGAATATTAAATTTTAGTGAGCACAAGCTAAAAAATAATGAAAATTTTTGAGGTAGAATAATTTAAGTGGAGGTTATTTGTGAATGTTTAACTTTTCATGGCATAAAGTGGTAAAATAAAAATCTATTAAAATTTCGGGTACAATTAGAAAAAAAAAAATTAAGACACCATTGATTGCAATGGATTAAATAATCCGAGGTGCTGTTAAGATGAAAACTCTAGGGTAGCGTGGGACACTGACACACTGGTGATCTCAATTGAGTTGTGATCATTCCTGGTTTGGTTGCTTTCCCAACAGTCATGGACATTAATTACAATCTTAACTTTTTTTTTTTATCAACTTATATAATAAGTAATTGTCATCTTTTTATTTATAAATATAATTTTTTATTCTTAATTAACGAGATAATTTTTTTAAATAATTATCAGACAACTCACATATCACTTTTGTTAATAAAAAAAAAAGATGAGATATTAGTTTGTGTCTTTAGTATTATTTTATTCTCTCTCTTTTTCTTGTGAAAATCTTATTCTATTTCTTTTTTTTTTTGGTGAATATTTATTCCTGAACACTATATCGGTATGCATTTTCGCTTCTATCGACGCATACTATTTCTACCTACCTGGTCAGCTTGATGGTACCCCGACCAACTTTCCTTCATTATTGTAATTGACTCAATGTATTCTTTTTGGGTTATTTTTCTTACAAATCAAGTGTGTCCCAGTCAAACTTAGAGGGGGGGAAAAAATCGCGTCCTAATTAAACCATTACTCGAAATCTTTTTGAGAAAACAACGGATATGGACAAAGTGAGGTGGGTAAATATAACTTTTTGGAGATGCATTGTTCAATATGTTTTAAGGGTGCCAGGCCAAATATATATATATATATATATATATATATATATATCAACAAACTTAACGTACATAAATAGATCGTTTTTGTTTTGTATTTTATTTGGCTGGAAATAAAACACAAGATAAAAATGATTTATGAACATCATTATTAATTAACAAAATGTGGATTTTATTTGTGAGTCTCATAATACTGAAGATCCATCTTTTAATAAGTAAACACCACATGTGTCCTTTAAAAGTGTTAGGTTATTTAACCTCGGAGAATGATCAGGCCATTGTTAAACAAATTCTGAAGTGTTATAACTATCGGACCAAATAGATATTCCAAAAGAGGCAAGATACTGGCGGGTGGCGGCATTGACCGTGGCGGCTGCTAGCTGTGCACTGACATCAACCTGCAAAAGCTTCCGGGCAGTAGTAGTAGTAGCTGCAGCAAAAAATAATATAATTGGCACAAGAAGAGAATACTTGGACTTGAAAATGACCATGTTTATCATCTTAATTGTATATCTAAATGTATGTATATGGATTAAGATGATAATTTATTGTGATAAAATGAAGTACTTGTGGGAACTATTGGAAGTGAAGATGGGTTTGTATAAACAAGTAATGATGAGTTTAAAAGCCTCAAGTTCGGCCTTAATTCCTAGATCATTTTTTTTAAGGGTAATCTTTTAATAGATATGCCAGATACATAATAAGAACATTTCAGATTTTTTTTTTTTAATGTGAAGACGTTATCAATTTGATATGTATATTTATATAAATATATATGTCATTTACAATGTCCATAGTTGTTTTATATTATGACAACTTTGTAATGTTTATAAAACATCGAAAATGTTTTTAGAATGAAGCCTAAATCAATCAAATCAAACCGATCAAAATATATAGGATGCTGCAACTATCATTCTTGTCAGCTGTTGGACAAAAGAATATTCTTGTGTACACACACGCATAAAAGGATGATATATGATATATGAAATATGATGATAACATTTAATGCCTTACCTATTTCTTTCAAATGTATAAGAACTAGATATTCGTTCGGATCCCTTGGATTATACATTGCAATAGAAGATTTTTCACCAAGTTGGTGTTGAATATTGCAACTATATATATGTAGTTATGCATTCTACATCCTTCCTGATATAAAAATAAGGATTAAAACACACACACACACACGCATATATATATATATATATATATATATTAATAGATATACAATTTTATTAATTTCTTTAAACTCTGAACTATTCAAATTGAAATAAAGGTTCATTCTTTTTTTTTTTTTTTTTTTTTGTGTCCTCTTATTTTGCTTCCAAGTAACTACTCCAAGAGGAAAGAATATCTCCAATATTTGGTGGCCAATTAATATAATTTTGGAGTGAGGGCATTGATTAATCCGTACTGATTAAACCTAATTATTACTTTAAATCAAGTGATAACTCAACAATTTTGTCCAAAAAAAAATGTACATTTCAAAGTTCGGAAGTGAATTTATAGAAATATTATTGTTCATATGCACCCCTATAAAGTACGTTTTAATTTTGGTCATGTTTATTGGCTTGTCACCGGAGATATTATCTATGGTGTTTGAGGTTTTTTTCATTTTATTTTTATCATTATTTGTTTAAAATAAAAACAATGTTATTTCCGCTTTATGTTTTATTGGTATATTTTTATACTTATTTTGTAATAGCAAAGGTGGTCTCCCTACGCTCTCGTATTGTTTATGCGTCCAATCTGCTAGAGTTAATTTTATGTGGTGTTGAAAGTGACCTTTTTGCTATGGGTCTCTTGGTCTCGATCGATTCGAGTTTTCCATCGATTATAGTGGTATTGTTGAAAGAGTCATATGTATGCTCAATAATTGATGTGCTTTTTCAATTTCCTATTATTGGATTTCAGTGCGCGTTTTACCTTCTTGTGTATTTCATTAGAATTTACTGATAGAATTGATTTATATTTAGGGTTAGGTTTTCTTTTATTGCGATGTTATTTAAAGTATTAGTATTTGTATTTTATTGATTTAAAATACAATTATCCTTTTCAAAAAATTCACAATACTTTTCCTAAATTATTAGCAAATGGTGCATACCATGCACGTGCTAATTAAATTAAGAAAACCTTAAATGAATGTGATGGTTATTTTAATAGATCTTTTACTGACTGATTTATAGAAAAATTCATATCCATACAAAGAATTATAAAAAATATAAGAAACTTATATGTTGCACGAGCAATTTTAACAGCGTGAGAATTCTCGTTCGAGGTGGTCTCGCCCGTCCAGTATGCAAAACCGTGGCCAACCTGGATCCGTAAAATAAACAAGAATCAGCTCAATATTTTCATCAGCCCCAGCCTGAATGAAGTAGTTCATTCACACACACACACACACACACATATATATGAGGGTTCCTATATACCATCACTTTTATATGCCACTTATAACGTGCTTTGAGTTATATTATACCAATTATGTGATTTAACTGTTTTTTTTTTTTGTAATTTAATTTTTACCGGGACTTGTCCTTCACACTAATGTTAGAAATATACAAGGTGACAAGATTCTAAATGAAAAAACACATATAAATTAAATAATTATTATATGATGTTAAAAAAGTCAACTGACTCCAACTTAAAAAAATTTCATCTTCAACCAGTGAACCAAATACACGGCTAGTTAATTATATGATATTAAAATTTATTTATATGTTTTTTTAAATGACTAAATAGTAAATACCCAAATTATATGTAGAATGATTTATTATGGATATTCTATTTCTATTATGATTTGAATATTTGATTCTTGAATAAATTGATATTTTTAATTTAGAAATCCACAAGTACTCTTTTTTTTTTTTTTTTTTTTTTTTTTTTTTTTTTCAAATTTAGAATGGTTGCAGATATAGTCTAGCGGTAATATACAAGTACTTATCATATCAAAATGTTTTTGATTTAAAAAAAGTTAATTAGTATTAGTTCAAATCAATTTTAAAAAATCAAACTAAATCAATTATAATCATTTTAGTCTAGATTGGTTTTGACTCCTTAATTAGTTTGGTTTAGTTTGAAAATCTCCAAACTAATATTTATTTAGTTTGGTTTACACTACTTCATCGAAAGGAAAGTAAAATTATCTGAATGACATAAATTTAAATAGATTATTATATCATTATCGTACAAATTTAATATTAAAATCAATATGAAACAAAAATAAAATCAAAATTTGTATGATCCTCATGAAGAGGAGAAATTTGTGTCTTGTCGTAGTCCGTATATATGGGAGGCTCATCCTCTACGTAAATATAATGTTGGAGGGACCCACGCTCTCTAACGCATTATTTTTCTCTTTCCTTTTTGTCCAATCATAATAAAAGGCTTTGCTTTTTCTTCTCGTGGCAACTTCTGCTCAATGGTTGGTGCAACGTTCATTCAATGTTTTGTCTCTGTCTAGGTGAATTATTTAGTCAACAGAATCGACCAAGTCCCATGACGTACTTCATTACACAAAATGTAGTGAGTAAACTCTACAATTTACGTTCAACAAAAAACAAAAAAAAAAGCATCTTTAGTTTATGTTTGGTATGTTGGAAACAAAAAAAAGATTAGAAAAAAATGTACTAAGCTTTGGTGGAAAAAATAGGAAGCAATGGGAGGACTTCTATCTTCTTGTTTGATACATATTCCTACTATATTCATTTCATATTTGGAGAGATTAAAATGTCGTTTTTAAAAAATTATGTATTATACTAAGAAAACATAGAATTGAAAAGTTGTTTTCAAAAAAGTTTTGAAAAAAATTTCAATTCAACTTAAAATTTTCATTTTTTTAAAGACTATACCAAACTCATTTTTTCTCTCTCCTAAATACTAATTTAAAAAAACAATCTCATTTAAAATGGAACCTTTTTAAAAACAACTTTTCAAACTTATATTTCAAACAAAAGCTAAGATTTGGAATATTTGAAGGATTGGAAATCCCTCGACCAATCCTTTCATTCTTTAAACCCTTTCACTAACCCCCTCATCCCTCTCCCTCACCCACTTTTTCTTCCAACCAAACAAGTTCTTATTGTGTTTCCATTCCATTGTTTAGTTGGAAGGAAACAAGAAGGGAGAGGAGAGGTGGAGGGAGAATCTCTCCACTAGGCCTACCATAATGCATCCTTCCATCAGTAGAAGGATGCACACTCTCATTTTCGTTTCAATCAAAAAGATAATTTTATCCTTAATTAAAAAAAGAGGTTATAAATCGACAATATAGTAATTAGCTAAAAAACTATCATCTATCATTTTAACTTTTTCTACAATCCTCTCCATACTTCACATTCTCCATCCCTCCTCTCCGTCCCTCCTACCAAACACAGATGATTGTTTTCTTCTTCTTCTCTTATTGTCATGCATCAACATCCAATCCAATATGAAGAAGAGTCCAAATATGTTATTCCAATTTTCTGTCTCAATAATTGTCTTTCAAATAACGTTTTGACAGTGTATCAATTTATTTAAGAATTTTTAATATTTTTTATTTTTTATATGATCAAATTTTTAAATTCAGATAATATTACATAATACTATTAGCAGGAAAACCAATGAAACGGGAAATCGGAACAACAAATCTCGACATATTTGGAGAAATCATCTGGTGATTTGTTAAGTGCACCACTGAAATTTGTTTAGACAAGTGAATGAAATTGAATTTTAAGAGTCTTACAAAATTGGCCAAATATTTGGAAAAACCATGTCCCCTGGAGTTTTCCACTCTTTGTAAAAAAAAAAAAAAAAGCATTTTCATTCATTTACAAACATATCTTTCAAAAGTACATTCTAAGGCCTATGAAAAATACAAAAAACTTTTATCAGAAAAGCTTGCTTGCAAATTCTTCTTGAGCTTGTTCAAGCTCTGAAGATAAAGACAACGCGCTCGCAAGGTCTCTGAGCTCCGACAAGCTCCGTCCGAGCTGCAGCGCGGTTTTAACCTCGAACAATTCACCATTCTCTCTCTCATCAATCAGTGCATCCTCCAAAGTCGACTCAATTGTCTCTTCCATGTGCTTATAAAACCCCGCCGAGCTTCGGTACATCTCGAACACCATACCGACTTGCCCGCCGTGTTCTAGCGTGTTAACCACGGCAGCCAAGGCTCCGGACATGACTCCAAAAACCGCAGGCCACGAACCGAAAACAGACGACCCCAAGAAAACAGAGCCAATTGCAGCCAAGCCAGTGAGCAGTGGACCGGAAATGGCTAGAACTTTGTTTACTTTCAAAGCCACTTTACTTAATCTTACGTATTCGGCGGTATCTTTTCTCCTCACGAGTCCCTCAATCTCTTTCATTTCCGCTTCAAGATTGTCGTTCCACCCGTTGATCTTCCCTTTTCTGCGGCCAAACATTTCGTGTTTAGGCTTGAATTGACCTTGTGGCCACCACACGGCAGGCTCGACTTTTGCAGGGAATTTTCGAGCATAACTCCAAGCAAGGGTAGAGGGTATGCCTTATCAAGCGCCAAAACCTTTTGCATCGCGTCATTCACGTCGTCGGAGACCGGTTCTCGGAGAGACAAAGTGGTTCTGATCTCTTCGTAGAGCTGCTTGAACAGCCTCGAAGCGTTTCTCTGCTCTTCGGCGAGCTGAGAAGGCTGAATCTTGTTCATCACCACCAAGATCGCCGTGGCCGCCATGTATAGAACAGTAGACGAAAGCTTTAGGACCAAAAGGGTTTCTCCGACGCCTTTCGCAGCCGCAAGTGCAGCCATGATTGCGGCTGTGGCCGTAATTCCGTTGATGGAGCTCAGAAGCAAGTGATTCCAGTTATCTCGCTGCGCACCGATGTTTTTGTGCATTTCGACTCTGTCCGCGACAATTTCTAGGATTGCGTACAACTCTCGCTTCGCCTCCGAGTTGGAAACTTCCTGATCGTGATCATTTCTGGTTTTGATTTCAATCTTGGACATGTGATTCACATCAGTGAAAGTTGTTGTCAAGGTTGATAACCCGTTTCGCCGATCGACGGGGAGCTTAGGAACAAAGAAATCAGATGGCTGAATTTTCCGAGAATTGAGAGTGCATCGGATTTCTTTCAAGGAAACTGAAGAGGAACAAGGGAAAGATTGAAGAGTGGCCATGAAAGTTCTATTGCAAGATATGCTTGGAAATAGGTTGGTGTTGAACTTTCGGAGTTTTTTTGACTGGAAATAAGTGAATGCTTCAAAATGCGTGTTTAGTTAAAACGTAAACTAAAAATAAATTATAATATTTAAGTAGTATAAAAGTCTAAAATGTATTCGGATTTTGATGGGTAATACGAATATTATTTCGTTCTCCTCCTCGTTTCATGGAATAGAGTGAAAAAAGAAATGGATATGTAATTGAGTGGTTTAAACAAACGAAATTTGAAAATCAATCTATAGAAGTGAGGTTGGAGATAAAGAATCAAACGACGTCTAGCGTTGTTCGGAAAACTAGGGACTCGGAGTGAAATGGGTGAGATTTTATTTGCAAAATTATGGGTCATGTAGTGAAGTATCGAGGGAAGTGAGAGGGAGTTGAGATTTATCAATCGAGGAAAGCAAGGATAGTAAATAGACGTGTGGGGTATGTGGTCCTATTGGAATGCTTTGAATGGGTTCATTGGTCAAAGTAAATCATATGGTCATCGTCTTTTAACATTTAATGTTTGACTTCCTATTTTGCTCCATTCTCTATTTGAACTTGAGGAAAAAAACAAAAAATGACTATTTCATGAATAATGGGTATTTCGAGAGCAAGAAATGACTATTTCTTATGGTTTGTCAAAACCATAAGAAACAAGTCGCAAGAAAAACATGAAACTTGAGATTTTGCTTGCTAGTGTCAAAAAAAAAAAAAAAAAAAATCGAAGCTGAAATCAAATTTTACAGTCGAGTAATCTTATTGTAAGGAGTGTGTGAAGAAGTCCACATGCTGATTCGGTATGGAATTGAGAAATGATTTAAAAGAACTAGAGTACTCCTTATATATTAACCTTTAAGATGAAATACCAATATCCCAATAATAATAACAGAGTTAGATTTCAAATGTAAGGATATATACACACAAGATAATTCCCGGAGAAAAAACATATATTTTAGTGGGGGTGTTCACCATTTTTTTTTTTGGGAACTTAGGGAGGGGGGTTTCAAACTCTACAGTATACATTTTTTAATAGAGTTAGGTATGATATTACTATTAGACTATACATACAATTACAATTTCGTTTTTTTTTTTGTTTTAATAAATAACATCAAAATATTAAAACTAAAGGGTAAAATATTTAGTAGGAGTTATATGAGAATTTTTAAATTTTAGTGAGCACAAAGCTAAAAAATAATGAAAATTTTTGAGGTAGAATTAATTTAAGTGGAGGTTATTTGTGAATGTTTAACTTTTCATGGCATAAAGTGGTAAAAAAAAATCTATTAAAATTTCGGGTACAATTAGAAAAAAAAAAAAAATTAAGACACCATTGATTGCAATGGATTAAATAATCCGAGGTGCTGTTAAGATGAAAACTCTAGGGTAGCGTGGGACACTGACACACTGGTGATCTCAATTGAGTTGTGATCATTCCTGGTTTGGTTGCTTTCCCAACAGTTGTGGACATTAATTACAATCTTAACTTTTTTTTTACAACTTATATAGTAAGTAATTGTCATCTTTTCATTTATAAATGTAATTTTTTATTCTTAATTAATGAGATAATTTTTTTAAATAACTATAAGCCAACTTACATATCACTTTTGTTTATTAAAAAAAAAACAAAGAAAGATGACATATTAATTTGTGTCTTTAACATTATTCTATTCTCTATCTTTTTTCTTGTGAAAATCTTATTCTATTTCTTTTTTTTTTTTTGGTGAATATTTATTCCTTAACACTATATCGTATGCTTTTTCGCTTCTATCGACGCATACTATTTCTACCTACCTTGTCAGCTGATGGTACCCCGACCAACTTTCCTTCATTATTGTAATTGACTCAATGTATTATTTTTGGGTTAATTTTCTTACAAATCAAGTGTGTCCTAGTCAAACTTGGGGGGGGGGGGGGGGGGGGGGGGAAATCGCGTCCTAATTAAACCATTACTTGAAATCTTTTTGAGAAAACAACGGATATGGACAAAGTGAGGTGGGTAAATAGAACTTTTTGGAGATGCATTGTTCAATATGTTTTAAGGGTGCCAGGCCAAATATATATATATATATATATATCAACAAACTTAACGTACATAAATAGATCGTTTTTGTTTTGTATTTTATTTGGCTGGAAATAAAACACAAGATAAAAATGATTTATGAACATCATTATTAATTAACAAAATGTGGATTTTATTTGTGAGTCTCATAATACTGAAGATCCATCTTTTAATAAGTAAACACCACATGTGTCCTTTAATAGTGTTAGGTTATTTAACTCGGAGAATGATCAGGCCATTGTTAAACAAATTCTGAAGTATTATAACTATCGGACCGAGTAGATATTTCAAAAGAGGCAAGATCCTGGCGGGCGGCGCATTGACCGCGGCGGCTGCTAGCTGTGCACTGACATCAACCTGCAAAAGCTTCCGGGCAGTAGTAGTAGTAGCTGCAGCAAAAAATAATATAATTGGCACAAGAAGAGAATACTTGGACTTGAAAATGACCATGTTTATCATCTTAATTGTATATCTAAATGTATGTATATGGATTAAGATGATAATTATTGTGATAAAATGAAGTACTTTGGGAACTATTGGAAGTGAAGATGGGTTTGTATAAACAAGTAATGATGAGTTTAAAAGCCTCAAGTTCGGCCTTAATTCCTAGATCATTTTTTTTTAGGGTAATCTTTTAATAGATATGCCAGATACATAATAAAACATTTCAGATTTTTTTTAATGTGAAGACGTTATCAGTTTGATATGTATATTTATATAAATATATATGTCATTGTCCATAGTTGTTTTATATTATGACAACTTTATAATGTTTATAAAACATCGAAAATGTTTTTAGAATGAAGCCTAAATAATCAAATCAAACCGATCAAAATATATAGGATGGTGCAGCTATCATTCTTGTCAGCTGTTGGACAAAAGAATATTCTTGTGTACACACACGCATAAAAGGATGGTATATGATATATGAAATATGATGATAACATTTAATGCCTTACCTATTTCTTTCAAATGTATAAGAACTAGATATTCGTTCGGATCCTTTATCATGCATTGAAATGTTTTATTTTCAACCTGAATGTTATTTTGTATTTAACTGTAGAATTTGAATTGTGTATTTAAATGAAATGTATGTTTAGGATGACATATTTTGTTTTTTTTTTTTTGTTTAGTTGCTCCTTTAGGAGTGTGTAGTAATTTCTTTTATTTTCATAAATTTTTAATTTTTCTTTTCTTTTCGTTTTTAATAAACGAGTGATGAACTCGATAAAGGATGGGCTAGCGTTCTGGTAGGTACCGACATAATTGACATATACTAATTCGGTAATATTGGATTGTATAAATTTTGTATACATCATATGTATGTAGATACATTTGATATGTTTCCCTTGGATTATACATTGCAATAGAAGATTTTTCACCAAGTTGGTGTTGAATATTGCAACTATATATATGTAGTTATGCATTCTACATCCTTCCTGATATAAAAATAAGGATTAAAACACACACACACACGCATATATATATATATATATATATTAATAGAATAGCATATACAATTTTATTAATTTCTTTAAACTCTGAACTATTCAAATTGAAATAAAGGTTCATTCTTTTTTTTTTTTTTTGTGTCCTCTTATTTTTCTTCCAGGTAACTACTCCAAGAGGAAAGAATATCTCCAATATTTGGTGGCCAATTAATATAATTTTGGAGTGATGGCATTGATTAATCCGTACTGATTAAACCTAATTATTACTTTAAATCAAGTGATAACTCAACAATTTTGTCCAAAAAAAAAAATGTACATTTCAAAGTTCGGAAGTGAATTTATAGAAATATTATTGTTCATATGCACCCCTATAAAGTACGTTTTAATTTTGGTCATGTTTATTGGCTTGTCACCGGAGATATTATCTATGGTGTTTGAGGTTTTTTTCATTTTATTTTTATCATTATTTGTTTAAAATAAAAACAATGTTATTTTTATCATTATTTGTTTAAAAAATTCACAATACTTTTCCTAAATTATTAGCAAATGGTGCATACCATGCACGTGCTAATTAAATTAAGAAAACCTTAAAAGAATATGATGGTTATTTTAATAGATCTTGTACTGACTGATTTATAGAAAAATTCATATCCATACAAAGAATTATAAAAAATATAAGAAACTTATATGTTGCACGAGCAATTTTAACAGCGTGAGAATTCTCGTTCGAGGTGGTCTCGCCCGTCCAGTATGCAAAACCGTGGCCAACCTGGATCCGTAAAATAAACAAGAATCAGCTCAATATTTTCATCAGCCCCAGCCTGAATGAAGTAGTTCATTCACACACACACACACACACACATATATATGAGGGTTCCTATATACCATCACTTTTATATGCCACTTATAACGTGCTTTGAGTTATATTATACCAATTATGTGATTTAACTGTTTTTTTTTTTTTTGTAATTTTATTTCTACCGGGACTTGTCCTTCACACTAATGTTAGAAAAATACAAGGTGACAAGATTCTAAATGAAAAAACACATATAAATTAAATAATTATTATATGATGTTAAAAAAGTCAACCAACTCCAACTTAAAAAAATTTCATCTTCAACCAGTGAACCAAATACATGCCTAGTTAATTATATGATATTAAAATTTATTTATATGTTTTTTTAAATGACTAAATAGTAAATACCCAAATTATATGTAGAATGCTTTATTATGGATATTCTATTTCTATTATGATTTGAATATTTGATTCTTGAATAAATTGATATTTTTAATTTAGAAATCCACAAGTACTCTTTTTTTTTTTTTTTTTCAAATTTAGGATGGTTGCAGATATAGTTTAGCGGTAATATACAAGTACTTATCATATCAAAATGTTTTTGATTTAAAAAAAGTTAATTAGTATTAGTTCAAATCAATTTTAAAAAATCAAACTAAATCAATTATAATCATTTTAGTCTAGATTGGTTTTGACTCCTTAATTAGTTTGGTTTAGTTTGAAAATCTCCAAACTAATATTTATTTAGTTTGGTTTACACTACTTCATAGAAAGGAAAGCAAAATTATCTGAATGACATAAATTTAAATAGATTATTATATCATTATCGTAGAAATTTAATATTAAAATCAATATGAAACAAAAATAAAATTAAAATTTGTATGATCCTCATGAAGAGGAGAAATTTGTGTCCTGTCGTAGTCCGTATATATGGGAGGCTCATCCTCTACGTAAATATAATGTTGGAGGGACCCACGCTCTCTAACGCATTATTTTTCTCTTTCCTTTTTGTCCAATCATAATAAAAGGCTTTGCTTTTTCTTCTCGTGGCAACTTCTGCTCAATGGTTGGTGCAACGTTCATTCAATGTTTTGTCTCTGTCTAGGTGAATTATTTAGTCAACAGAATCGACCAAGTCCCATGACGTACTTCATTACACAAAATGTAGTGAGTAAACTCTACAATTTACGTTCAACAAAAAACAAAAAAAAAAAGCATCTTTAGTTTATGTTTGGTATGTTGGAAACAAAAAAAAGATTAGAAAAAAATGTACTAAGCTTTGGTGGAAAAAATAGGAAGCAATGGGAGGACTTCTATCTTCTTGTTTGATACATATTCCTACTATATTCATTTCATATTTGGAGAGATTAAAATGTCGTTTTTAAAAAATTATGTATTATACTAAGAAAACATAGAATTGAAAAGTTGTTTTCAAAAAAGTTTTGAAAAAAATTTCAATTCAACTTAAAATTTTCATTTTTTTAAAGACTATACCAAACTCATTTTTTCTCTCTCCTAAATACTAATTTAAAAAAACAATCTCATTTAAAATGGAACCTTTTTAAAAACAACTTTTCAAACTTATATTTCAAACAAAAGCTAAGATTTGGAATATTTGAAGGATTGGAAATCCCTCGACCAATCCTTTCATTCTTTAAACCCTTTCACTAACCCCTCATCCCTCTCCCTCACCCACTTTTTCTTCCAACCAAACAAGTTCTTATTGTGTGTTCCATTCCATTGTTTAGTTGGAAGGAAACAAGAAGGGAGAGGAGAGGTGGAGGGAGAATCTCTCCCACTAGGCCTACCATAATGCATCCTTCCATCAGTAGAAGGATGCACACTCTCATTTTCGTTTCAATCAAAAAGACAATTTTATCCTTAATTAAAAAAAAAGAGGTTATAAATCGACAATATAGTAATTAGCTAAAAAACTATCATCTATCATTTTAACTTTTTCTACAATCCTCTCCATCCTTCACATTCTCCATCCCTCCTCTCCGTCCCTCCTACCAAACACAGATGATTGTTTTCTTCTTCTTCTCTTATTGTCATGCATCAACATCCAATCCAATATGAAGAAGAGTCCAAATATGTTATTCCAATTTTCTGTCTCAATAATTGTCTTTCAAATAACGTTTTGACAGTGTATCAATTTATTTAAGAATTTTTAATATTTTTTATTTTTTATATGATCAAATTTTTAAATTCAGATAATATTACATAATACTATTAGCAGGAAAACCAATGAAACGGGAAATCGGAACAACAAATCTCGACATATTTGGAGAAATCATCTGGTGATTTGTTAAGTGCACCACTGAAATTTGTTTAGACAAGTGAATGAAATTGAATTTTAAGAGTCTTACAAAATTGGCCAAATATTTGGAAAAACCATGTCCCCTGGAGTTTTCCACTCTTTGTAAAAAAAAAAAAAAAAGCATTTTCATTCATTTACAAACATATCTTTCAAAAGTACATTCTAAGGCCTATGAAAAATACAAAAAACTTTTATCAGAAAAGCTTGCTTGCAAATTCTTCTTGAGCTTGTTCAAGCTCTGAAGATAAAGACAACGCGCTCGCAAGGTCTCTGAGCTCCGACAAGCTCCGTCCGAGCTGCAGCGCGGTTTTAACCTCGAACAATTCACCATTCTCTCTCTCATCAATCGCTGCATCCTCCAAAGTCGACTCAATTGTCTCTTCCATGTGCTTATAAAACCCCGCCGAGCTTCGGTACATCTCGAACACCATACCGACTTGCCCGCCGTGTTCTAGCGTGTTAACCACGGCAGCCAAGGCTCCGGACATGACTCCAAAAACCGCAGGCCACGAACCGAAAACAGACGACCCCAAGAAAACAGAGCCAATTGCAGCCAAGCCAGTGAGCAATGGACCGGAAATGGCTAGAACTTTGTTTACGTTCAAAGCCACTTTACTTAATCTGACGTATTCGGCGGTATCTTTTCTCCTCACGAGTCCCTCAATCTCTTTCATTTCCGCTTCAAGATTGTCGTTCCACCCGTTAATCTTCCCTTTTCTGCGGCCAAACATTTCGTGTTTAGGCTTGAATTGACCTTGTGGCCACCACACGGCAGGCTCGACTTTTGCAGGGAATTTTTCGAGCATAACTCCAAGCAAGGGTAGAGGGTATGCCTTATCAAGCGCCAGAACCTTTTGCATCGCGTCATTCACGTCGTCGGAGACCGGTTCTTGGAGAGACAAAGTGGTTCTGATCTCTTCGTAGAGCTGCTTGAACAGCCTCGAAGCGTTTCTCTGCTCTTCGGCGAGCTGAGAAGGCTGAATCTTGTTCATCACCACCAAGATCGCCGTGGCCGCCATGTATAGAACAGTAGACGAAAGCTTTAGGACCAAAAGGGTTTCTCCGACGCCTTTCGCAGCCGCAAGTGCAGCCATGATTGCGGCTGTGGCCGTAATTCCGTTGATGGAGCTCAGAAGCAAGTGATTCCAGTTATCTCGCTGCGCACCGATGTTTTTGTGCATTTCGACTCTGTCCGCGACAATTTCTAGGATTGCGTACAACTCTCGCTTCGCCTCCGAGTTGGAAACTTCCTGATCGTGATCATTTCTGGTTTTGATTTCAATCTTGGACATGTGATTCACATCAGTGAAAGTTGTTGTCAAGGTTGATAACCCGTTTCGCCGATCGACGGGGAGCTTAGGAACAAAGAAATCAGATGGCTGAATTTTCCGAGAATTGAGAGTGCATCGGATTTCTTTCAAGGAAACTGAAGAGGAACAAGGAAAGATTGAAGAGTGGCCATGAAAGTTCTATTGCAAGATATGCTTGGAAATAGGTTGGTGTTGAACTTTCGGAGTTTTTTTGACTGGAAATAAGTGAATGCTTCAAAATGCGTGTTTAGTTAAAACGTAAACTAAAATAAATTATAATATTTAAGTAGTATAAAAGTCTAAAATGTATTCGGATTTTGATGGGTAATACGAATATTATTTCGTTCTCCTCCTCGTTTCATGGAATAGAGTGAAAAAAGAAATGGATATGTAATTGAGTGGTTTAAACAAACGAAATTTGAAAATCAATCTATAGAAGTGAGGTTGGAGATAAAGAATCAAATGACGTCTAGCGTTGTTCGGAAAACTAGGGACTCGGAGTGAAATGGGTGAGATTTTATTTGCAAAATTATGGGTCATGTAGTGAAGTATTGAGGGAAGTGAGAGGGAGTTGAGATTTATCAATCGAGGAAAGCAAGGATAGTAAATAAACGTGTGGGGTATGTGGTCCTATTGGAATGCTTTGAATGGGTTCATTGGTCAAAGTAAATCATATGGTCATCGTCTTTTAACATTTAATGTTTGACTTCCTATTTTGCTCCATTCTCTATTTGAACTTGAGGAAAAAAACAAAAAATGACTATTTCATGAATAATGGGTATTTCGAGAGCAAGAAATGACTATTTCTTATGGTTTGTCAAACCATAAGAAACAAGTCGCAAGAAAAACATGAAACTTGAGATTTTGCTTGCTAGTGTCAAAAAAAAAAAAAAAAAAAAATCGAAGCTGAAATCAAATTTTACAGTCGAGTAATCTTATTGTAAGGAGTGTGTGAAGAAGTCCACATGCTGATTCGGTATGGAATTGAGAAATGATTTAAAAGAACTAGAGTACTCCTTATATATTAACCTTTTAAGATGAAATACCAATATCCCAATAAGTAATAACAGAGTTAGATTTCAAATGTAAGGATATATACACACAAGATAATTCCCGGAGAAAAAACATATATTTTAGTGGGGGTGTTCACCATTTTTTTTTTTGGGAACTTAGGAGGGGGGTTTCAAACTCTACAGTATACATTTTTTAATAGAGTTAGGTATGATATTACTATTAGACTATACATACAACTACAATTTCGTTTTTTGTTTTTTGTTTTAATAAATAACATCAAAATATTAAAACTAAATGGTAAAATATTTAGTAGGAGTTATATGAGAATTTTTAAATTTTAGTGAGCACAAAGCTAAAAAATAATGAAAATTTTTGAGGTAGAATTAATTTAAGTGGAGGTTATTTGTGAATGTTTAACTTTTCATGGCATAAAGTGGTAAAAAAAAAATCTATTAAAATTTCGGGTACAATTAGAAAAAAAAAAAAATTAAGACACCATTGATTGCAATGGATTAAATAATCCGAGGTGCTGTTAAGATGAAAACTCTAGGGTAGCGTGGGACACTGACACACTGGTGATCTCAATTGAGTTGTGATCATTCCTGGTTTGGTTGCTTTCCAACAGTTATGGATATTAATTACAATCTTAACTTTTTTTTTTACCAACTTATATAGTAAGTAATTGTCATCTTTTCATTTATAAATATAATTTTTTATTTTAATTAATGAGATAATTTTTTTAAATAACTATAAGCCAACTTACAAATCACTTTTGTTTATTAAAAAAAAACAAAAAAGATGACATATTATTTGTGTCTTTAACATTATTCTATTTCTATCTTTTTTCTTGTGAAAATCTTATTCTATTTTTTTTTTTTTTTGGTGAATATTTATTCCTTAACACTATATCGTATGCTTTTTCGCTTCTATCGACGCATACTATTTCTACCTACCTGTCAGCTTGATGGTACCCCGACCAACTTTCCTTCATTATTGTAATTGACTCAATGTATTCTTTTTGGGTTATTTTCTTACAAATCAAGTGTGTCCCAGTCAAACTTAGAGGGGGGGAAAAAATCGCGTCTAATTAAACCATTACTTGAAATCTTTTTGAGAAAACAACGGATATGGACAAAGTGAGGTGGGTAAATAGAACTTTTTGGAGATGCATTGTTCAATATGTTTTAAGGGTGCCAGGCCATATATAATATATATATATATATATATCAACAAACTTAACGTACATAAATAGATCGTTTTTGTTTTGTATTTTATTTGGCTGGAAATAAAACACAAGATAAAAATGATTTATGAACATCATTATTAATTAACAAAATATGGATTTTATTTGTGAGTCTCATAATACTGAAGATCCATCTTTTAATAAGTAAACACCACATGTGTCCTTTAATAGTGTTAGGTTATTTAACCTCGGAGAATGATCAGACCATTGTTAAACAAATTCTAAAGTATTATAACTATCTGACCGAGTAGATATTCCAAAAGAGGCAAGATACTGGCGGGCGGCGGCATTGACCGCGGCGGCTGCTAGCTGTGCACTGACATCAACCTGCAAAAGCTTCCGGGCAGTAGTAGTAGTAGCTGCAGCAAAAAATAATATAATTGGCACAAGAAGAGAATACTTGGACTTGAAAATGACCATGTTTATCATCTTAATTGTATATCTAAATGTATGTATATGGATTAAGATGATAATTAATTGTGATAAAATGAAGTACTTATGGGAACTATTGGAAGTGAAGATGGGTTTGTATAAACAAGTAAAGATGAGTTTAAAAGCCTCAAGCTCTGCCTTAATTCCTTGATGATTTTTTTTTTTGAGGGTATTCTTTTAATAGATATGCCAGATACATAATAATAACATTTCAGATTTTTTTTAATGTGAAGACGTTATCAGTTTTATATTTATATTTATATAAATATATATGTCATTTACAGTGTCCATAGTAGTTTTATATAATGACAACTTTATAATGTTTATAAAACATCGAAAATATTTTTAGAATGAAGCCTAAATTAATCAAATCAA
>CM046374.1:26405845-26422733 GCA_025413025.1 Ficus hispida | reverse complement strand
CCAAATTAGCCCTCACCAGCTTCACGACCAAACCCTCCTCCAATCCCACCACCGCCACCTTAATCGTCGCCTCCACCTAACCCTCCACCGCCTCTAAAACCTCCGCCACTGCCACCTCCAAATCCAGGGTGGCGAAACAATGATTTCTCATTCTCAAAAGAACCCTTTTCAGTTGCAAACTTCCATCCCTTACTATTGGTGCAAATTAAACCTCCAATTACTAGCACAAAAAGAAGAACCCTAGAAGTCATCTTCGGCTAGTATTTATGTGTTTGTGATTGCTTAACATGACTTAAATTTGGATGTGATATGATTGTAATGAGAAAAAGGGATATATTTATATATGGATAGAGATATTTTAATGCTAATAAGCTCAACGTACTTACGGTTGAGAAGCTCATAAATATTACATTATCTATAAAGTTAATGTAAGCTCAAATTCCCAACTGTCTGTGGAAAAATAAGTCAACCCTATGTCTAGTGAGAAAAATAAGTCAACTCTATATGTAGTGATCAAACAATAAACATGGATGTTAGATATATACCCCACCTCTTTCTGACCAATGGAAAATGAGACCAGGTCTCTCTATTTTTTTTAAATAGATTTTCAGTTTCACAGCTTTAAATTTGAGTGGACTTCTTCCTTAAAAAGAAAAACAAATCCACTTTTTTTTTTTTTTTTTTGGCATGGTTTTGAGCATCGCGTGTACATGCATAATTGCATTCATCATTCTCTCTATTTAAGTTTATCTTTTTGATGAACAAAAAAATTTATTATCAAGGAAAAAAAAAAAAGGTAAGAACAGGCTAATCCATAAAAGTACGTCTTGATTTGAAAGAAAAACTAACAAAACAATGATAGGGATGGATTAGGAATCATTTGTCCAATTAATGGAAATTTTTAGGATTCAAAAGGCCTATGAGTCAACTGTAATTTGGGGTGAAAAAATTGGGAGAAATTCTATCCAGCCTCGTCATTCGATAATAGTTTCGAAATGGGAAAATTCAAACGGAATGTTCTTTTAAGAAAGTTGGTTTGATATGTTAATTTTGTGCTGCCGCTTTTGCATGGAGGAATATTTTTCCTTGATTTATTTTGCGCAAATTGTGGTGGAAACATAATTTAAAAGGGACTATTCAGGATTGTCAATTAATTCTTTAACTAAGAAAAAAATTGGGATATTCAACACTGATAGTAGTGTATTTTGGTATATCATGAATCGTATCTAATTAGAAGGTTGATGAAATTAAATAAACTACAGATATGTCTGATGTTTAAAATTATAGACAAGATTGTTCATCAATATTTTTTTCACTTTCAGTTTTTTTTTTTTTTTCCACGGGTTTTGCTGGAAGTACGTTTAATTAATAAGGCCATTCTCAAAGAGGAGGTAGGAAACCAGTTGACTTTTGTCTTTTGCTTCTTCATGCTTCATTAATGCTTTAATATTGTCTTAAGTTTGTTGTTCTATTGACTTTTGGCTTGACCCTTTCTGGATTTTTTTTTTTTTGTATGATTCTTTTTTTTTTTTTAATAACATTTAAGTGCCGGGTTTAGTGCGGGTATGAGATAGAATTTAGAAGCGACCAATTGGAATGTTTTTTCTACCTCTTATACTAAATATCCTCGAACCAAAACTTTCGTAGTAAAAATAAATAAGGTCTGACACAATTATTAATATTTCTTGATTGACAATCCGATAGTAGAGACTAATTGCAAAATAAACGAAAATGACAGACGTTTATTGAAATTTTGAAATCTAACAGTACTAGAAATCAAGGCATGCAGATGGCTCAATTTGTCTTCAAGGGAAACCACCTCCAAGTCCACCCCCAGCACCAGCTCCTCCACCAAACCCTCCACCAGCACCACCGCCAAGTCCACCCCCACCGCCTCCACCGAACCCTCCACCGCCACCCCCACCAAGTCCACCTCCACCACCGGCACCTCCTCCAAATCCAGCTCCACCTCCAAAGCCTCCACCAGCTCCACCACCAACTCCTCCGCCACCACCCCCGCCAAACCCTCCACCGCCACCGCCCCCTAGCCCACCACCGGCTCCACCTCCAGCTCCACCACCAAATCCACCCCCAGCACCAGCACCGCCACCGCCGCCTAACCCTCCACCACCTCCAAAACCACCACCGCCTCCACCACCTAGCCCGCCGCCACCACCGAATCCAGGGCGGTGAAAAAAATTTTTCTCATCCCCAAACGAACCCTTTTCAGTCCCAAGCTTCCTTGCATTAATATTGGTGCAAATGAAAGCGCCAACTAGCACGAGAAGAAGAACCCTAGAACTCATCTTTGTCCTATAGTATATTTGTGTATGTGATGCAAGTGTAATGAGAAACGGGGCACACACACACACATATATATATAGATTTCAAGGGTAATAGTATTCATGCACGGTTGAGCAGCTCATAAATAGAATATTATCTCCTCATCTATAAAGATAAACAAACCGCGTCGGAACTACTGTGTTAATAATGAAATCTCAAATTCCCAACCGTCTGTGGAAAAAGAACGCTACTAGAGTGGACTTGACCCAGTTGGGTCATCTGTACAAATTGGGTACCCTACCTCTCTCTTTGACTAATCGAAAATGTGATCAGGGTTGCTCTTTTTAATAATGATTTTCAGGAGACTCCTATTCCACAGCTTTAAATTTGAGTGGACTTTTCCATAAAAAGAAAAATATGAGTGTGTGTATATATATATTGTTAGTTTACATATTCTTATAAACACTTAAGCGGTTAAAAGTTTGGCCAATAATAATTTTATATTTTAATATTTTTTTTAAAGTTTAATATAAATTATAAGAAACTTAAAATATATTAAAAGCTCAACATGCAATGATAATAAAGGGGTTATGTGAAGAGTTCAATTACAGGGGGTTCGAATTCAGGACCTCCTATTCTATTACGATGTTAGTTTATCAATTCTTCTAAAAATTTAAGCTGTTAGGAGTTGGATTAATAATAATTTTATATTTCAACATATTTTTTTGCATGATTTTGAGCTTCGTCCATCACATGCATCTTTGCACGTTGCTCTCTCTCTTTCTTTCACGTCTTTAGTATTATTTTTTTAAGACTATTTCGTAAAAGTTTTGACAATTTAACAAAATTCACTTGCTTGTAGGATTATAGGCTATCCTTGAGAGTTATCATGAGAAGGGGAGTTTGTTTATAAGGGGTTTAACTTAAGAAAAAAGAGAAAAGAAAAAAGAAAAGAATACCTTGGTCGCCTTTAATAGAAGGTCATGGAGGGGGTTAATTTAAGCACCAAAAAAAAAAAAAAAAAAAAAAGCTTTGGCTGTCTTGAATAAAATGTCATGTGTGAGTCACCATGCAAGAAAACCAGTAAAAAAAAAAAAAAAAAAAAAAAAAAAAAAAAAAAAAAAACAAAGAAACCCGTTTTCAATTGGGTTCATTAAAACAAAATTTGAAATTTAAACGGATGTCAAGATTTTTAATTAGTGACTAATTGACTGAACACGAAAAATTCAGGGGGACAAACGTACAAATAAGCCTTTTTTTTTTTTAAAAGAAAGATAAGCAAACTTATTAAAAAAAAAAAAAAGAAGTTGTGAACGGGCCTAGTCCATAAAAATCTAGATGAAAAAAGAAACAAACTTACAAAATAATGATAGAGATGGATAATATATTGGCTCGGATTCGTTCCTTTAAAGGATATTTTTCCATTAAAGGGAACTATAAATGAGTTTATGACCACGGAAGTAATCTGTATTTTGGGTGCAAAAAATTTTGAAGAAACTGCATCCAACGGCATCTTAAGATAATTGTTTGGAACCATTTATATGGAAAAATTCCAATAGAATGCTCTTTTGAGAAAGTTGGCTTTGAATTGGCTTTGTGTCGTCGCTTTTGCATGATCAACGAGGAATCGAAGGAACAGTACCCCCTTCCTCCGGTGCAGTTTTACGGAATTATTTGGTGCAAAATTAGGGAAAACCTTTGGATGTAAAAAAAATTTGAATGGGACTATTCAAGATTTTATAAAGGCTTTTTGCCATCGGTACACCATGAACTTATCGCGTAGTTGTAACTTGTACTCTGAACTTTCAATTTTGACAATTTACATCATGAATTTATAAATTTGTAACAATATACCCCTCATTAATAACAATGTTAGTCTTTTGAAAATTGATATGTGATTTATATATATGTCGTTTATTAATGACATGAACGATCATTTTTATCTATTTTTACCCATATTTATTTAGACTAACATATTTAACTAAGTATTAACAAAGTAGAAAACTTTCAATTAACTTTGTAATTTTAAATATAAATTTGGGTTAATATTGATTCAAATTAATGACCTTTTATACTCTTAATTAACAATCTATACATAAGTCAAGTGTGAATTTCATTTTAAAAAAATCAACATTGTAATCAATGAGGGGTAAATTGTTACAAAGTGCAAGGTGCAAATAGTCAAAATTAAAAGTTTAAGGTGTAAATTGTAACTTGTGATAAATCCAAGATGTAACTATGCAAAAAAGCCTTTCTGTAAAAAATTCTATAAGAAAACATTTTGGGTATCCAACATCTATATTTTGGCTATTATTTCTACTATAAACAATTATAATAATTATTATTAATTATTCAAGGACGGGGAGATTTGAACTATATACATCTTGTAGCATAGTCAATATTAAACTCCTATTAATATATGCGCATGCAACCACCACTATAGAAATGAAAAATGCTAATAATACCAACTTTAATCTTAATTTTTAAGTACCAACATATGCGGCATACGAGTTGTCATTATTTTATTTGTAAGTGTTTAAAGTATTACAACATTAATTGATTACATCTACTAATAAAGTATGATAATTGAGTTGGTACTCAAAAAATTAAAATTAAAATTAATGCCCCTAGCGCTACTCTATAGAAATTAGAAAGTTGGATCTTCATGCACAGTGGAGTGAAATTTCTACTAATTATAAGTTTCTTTTTTTAGTGCTAAATCTACTAATTATAAGGTTGATGAAAAGAAAAAACAGACATATCACATATTTCGAAGTATGGATTTACACCTTAATGATTGGGCTCGCAAAGATTCTTTTAAAGACCTGCAGGTTGTTCATAAAACCATAAATGGTAGCTTTACTTGTGGTTCCATCTTCATTTTTTGGTCCTCACCTACCCATTCACATTGACCAATCTTTATGCTTTAGTTAACATTTCTTCATTATTGAAAATCAGATTAGAGATGTAAACATTACATGACAATAATTTCTTGAAATTAGAAATCAAACAGTACTAGAACATTGAAAACAATCCTTCCGAAATTAAGGCATGCAAATAGCTCATTTTCTCGTCAAGGGAATCCACCTCCAAGTCCACCCCCAGCACCAGCTCCTCCACCAAACCCTCCACCAGCACCACCACCAAGTCCACCCCCACCCCCACCACCGCCACCCCCACCAAGTCCACCGCCACCACCGGCACCTCCTCCAAATCCAGCTCCACCTCCAAAGCCTCCACCAGCTCCACCTCCAGCTCCACCACCAAATCCACCCCCAGCACCAGCACCGCCACCGCCGCCTAACCCTCCACCACCTCCAAAACCACCGCCGCCTCCACCACCTAGCCCGCCGCCGCCACCAAATCCAGGGCGGCGGAAAAATGTTTTCTCATCCCCAAAAGAACCCTTTTCATTCCCAAGCTTCCTTGCATTCGTATTGGTGCAAATGAAAGCACCAATTACTAGCACAAGAAGAATAACCCTAGAAGTCATCTTTGGCAAGTACATATAGTTGTGATGTGAGTGCATTGAGAAACGGTGTATACATATAGAGATTTTAAGGCTAAGATCCGACATTATATAACATATATATATATATATATTTACAGTTGAGAAGTTCATAAATATTGTATTATTGGCTCATCTAGAAAGGTATATAAACCGCGTCGGAACTACTGAGAGAGTAAATGAAATCTTAAATTTCCCAACTGTCTGTTGAAAAAGAAGGCCACTGCAAAATCAGCTGTCCAAATGGATACTCCACCTGTTTCTAACTAATGGAAAATGTGATCAGGGTTGCTCTTTTTTCATAATGATTCTCAGAAGACTCCAATTCCACAACATTAAATTTGAGTGGACTTTTTCCACAAAAAATAAATAATAAATAATAAATAATTTGAGTTTACTTTTTTTTTTTTTTGCATGGTTTTGAGCTTCGTCCATCACATGCTCTCGGCATGTTGCGCTCTCTGCCTCTCTTATTTTCACATAAATCATTTTTTTACGGTTTTTTTTGTATGTATGTATGTATGTATGTATATATGTCCACTGAACTTTTTGTATTTGGAATAACTGTCCTTAAACTAAAATCTTGTTAATTGAACAAAACTCCTTTCCTTGCAGGACTACGAAACCTAGGATTTATCATTGGGATAGCACTGAAGCCAAACATATGTATTTCAATAAGGATGTATACCAAATTTTTAACAAATACTTATATATACATTTAGTCCTTCGTTTCATGGTCTTGTCAACATGGGTAATTTATACGTTGGTGATTTCTGGTTGGGACAAGCGGATTTTCAACGTGAGGGTACTACAGCAATTAATTATAAAAACCACAAAAAATTGTGAGTTAGAACAAAAAGAAAAAAAATTTAGCCCCTACTCAGTTCTTGATAAATTGGATGGAGTTTTGTTTATATGAAATCTAATTGAAAAAAAAAAAAACCTCGGTTGTCCTCATTATATAAAAGATCATATAAAAATAATTAGAAAAAATAAAGTTTCAGTTTGCTTTTCTATGCTTTCTTTTGGCATCTACGTCTACGCCTGCACGTGCATTTTTCATTTTTATTTGGCTCTTTATATTACTTTTTTTCTTTCTTTTTACTTATACTGTGGAAGTGCAAATGATAAAGGTGGATGTTGAATAAATTGAAATTTATTGATGCATCTACTAATTCATTTTACCATCATTCAAAAAGAAAACATATCGATAAGCCTTCTTTGAAAAACAAAAAAACAAAAAAACAGAAAGTATGGACTGGTCTACTAAACTGCACAAAAATCTAGAGTAAAGAACAAAGTAACAAGATTGTTATAGGGATGGATTGGCTTGGATTCATTCTTCAAATGGGCATTTTTTTTCAATTAAAGAGGACTATCATGAGTTTGAGTTTATGAGATCACGGGAGTCATCTGAACTTTAAGGTTAAAAAAAAATTTGAACAAACTCTATCCAATTTCTCGTTGTTCGATAATGTTTTGAAAACCTTTCCATGGGAAAATTCCAACAGAACGCTCTCTTCATGAGAAAGTTCGTTTCGCCATTTTGATATATATTTGTGTTGTCGGTTTTTGCATGATTAATGAGGAATCTGAGGAAACGCCTTTTCCTCCAGTGCAGTTTTTCGGGCTTTATTTACTTGATGCTGCAAATTAAACGATATGGTTCAAAACGACATGTCGTTTTCCATGTGAGAGCTCCCTTTTTTTATTATTTTTTATTTTTTTATTTTTTTTTTAAGAGGGAACGATAGTAAAAAGTGTTCATTTGAGCCGATATATTTAAGACAGTGAGCCTTTCTTTTTTTTTTTTTATATGGCTTTTATGTTATTTTCCCATGTCGTTTTTAGAGACCAACTAGCATGTGTTATAATACCATAATTGGTATCTAATATGGCATCTTATTTATCAATTAGAAAGTTGATGACAAAGACATTTATAAGATCATGATAATTGTGGCCAATTTTAAAATAAGTAAAGTTATAAGAAATTAGAAAACATTTCTTCATTATTGATAATCCAATAAAAGATGAATTACAACATAACGAACATGACAAACATTTATTGAAATTTAGAAATCAAAGAGTACTAGAAATTAAAATTGAACAATAATAGATGGTTTTGGTTCTTTTTCCTCCGGAAATAAAGGCATGCAGATATGCGAGAGCTCATTATTTCACCTCAAGGGAATCCACCTCCAAGTCCACCCCCAGCACCAGCTCCTCCACCAAACCCTCCACCAGCACCAGCACCACCACCAAGTCCACCCCCACCACCGCCACCGAACCCGCCACCGCCACCGCCACCAAGTCCACCACCGGCACCTCCTCCAAATCCAGCTCCACCTCCAAAGCCTCCTCCAGATCCGCCTCCAAGTCCTCCACCACCGCCGCCGCCAAATCCTCCACCGCCACCTCCTCCAAGCCCACCACCGGCTCCACCTCCTGCACCGCCACCAAATCCACCCCCAGCACCAGCACCGCCGCCGCCGCCTAACCCACCACCACCTCCAAAACCACCTCCTCCTCCACCACCTAGCCCACCTCCACCGCCGAATCCAGGGCGGTGAAAAAAATTTTTCTTATCCTCAAAGGAACCCTTTTCAGTCCCAAGCTTCCTTGCATTATTGGTGCAAATGAAAGCACCAATTACTAGCACAATAAGAAAAACCCTACAAGTCATCTTTGGCCTAATATATTCGTGTATCTATATGATAACTAAAGATGACTTTTGTTGTGCTGTGAGTGTGATGAGAAAAGAGGTATATATAGAGATTCTAAGGTCAAGATCAGATTGAATATATGTATGGTTGAGAAGGTTATAAATTTAGTATATTATCGCCTCAACTATAAAGTTATTAAATGCAATCTCAAATTCTCAACTGTATGCGGAAAAAAGAAGTCCACTGGGGTAGAGATTCAAAAATATGGATACCCCACTTCTTTAATTTCTGACCAATGGAAAATGCGATTCGGATTGGTCTTTTCATAATTATTTTCAGGAGACTCCTATTCCACAGCTTTAAATTTGATGAGTGGACTTTTTCCTTTACAGGACAATTTGAGTTTACTTTTCTTTTCCTCTCTTTATATAATAATACTAGTGGTAGCATGTTCGGATTATGAATGTTTAAAAAAAATTGATAAATCAAATGAAAAATAATAATAATGAGGTATTACATTATTATTATATATATATCCAATTAAATATTTTTTTATCTCCATAATCACATGTCCCTCTTCCAACCATTTGGTTTTATTTTGTTTTTGGCTTGGCTATTTCTTTTTTTCCCTTGGTTATTTCCTTTTTGGTTCACTTTTCAATACTGTAAGTAATGACGAGAAAAGATGATGTCAAAAGAGAGAGGGGTTAAAAAAGTT
This sequence comes from Ficus hispida, assembly GCA_025413025.1. Lineage (NCBI taxonomy): Eukaryota > Viridiplantae > Streptophyta > Magnoliopsida > Rosales > Moraceae > Ficus > Ficus hispida. The sequence goes on along the minus strand of CM046374.1, from coordinate 26,413,561 downwards.
TTTAGTTTGATTGGTTAAAAAAAATTTTCTAAATAATGACAAGTGTCAAAAAGAAAAAGGGATTGTAAAAGTTTTTAGTTGGACTGGTTTCTAAAGTGGTGACAAATGTCAGAAAGAGAAAGAAGTTTATAAATAATATTATATATATATATATAGATAAGATATATATATATATATATAGCATGTGTGTGTAGTTATTGCATGTTATTGGACTTCGTCAACGGGATTGACATCTCTGCCTCTCTCTCTCTCTCTCTCTCTGCATGATCACATCTTTAATATTTAGGATCATTATGTTTGAGTAAACGTTAATTTTGGCTGGCAAAATTATGTCAATATAATTTTTCTTGTTATATTAATCCCTTTTTAATCTTTAGTATTTTCTCTCAAATCATTTTCTTCTCATCAAAAAGGACAAATATATGAAAGTAGATGGACTCTTATTATATGTAACTTCCTACAAATGGAAAAGCCGATATATTAGTGAGATTAATTCTCAAAATAAATTGGGATAATACAGCCTTTTGATAAAAATTATTCACATACTTGGTAAATACCAATTAAACTAGTCTTTATTTGATACAAATGGGGTTTTTTGCCCTCATCGTTTTTTACAATATCTCAAAATTACAAAGTCTGACCCAGCCTCTTGGTTCATATAATGACTACAAAGCCAATGTCGAAGGACAAGGTGTTTTAAGGAAAAGAAATAAACTAATAATCTAACAACCAAAGGAAACATATAGGGAAACATCAAAAAACGACAATGAAAACATTATTCCAACTAGTTCAACTTTACCTCCTTCTAATGTCATAATTGTCTCTTCTTTGACACCAACCAGGTCTTACAATTGTAAATTTTTATTCGATAATAACTAATTGATTTACATAATATGATATTAATTAAAATAAAAAATAATGTATCATGAAAAATGTTACATTTAAATCAACTGGTGATTGCTATATTAACGTTAAAAAAAAAAAAGAAATTATAAAATGTCAGATGTTTCTATCCGAACAGTACGTTTATATATGTATGTGTGTATAAATATTCATATTAACATGTATATTTATCATTTGTATGTATGTCTACCCTAGTACTGGTATGAGTTAACTGAACAGATGGACAGTTCTGCGCTGCCAACTAGCTCAATACATCACATTTATTTCTGTGACAACATATTGATATCTTCAGCATGATAAAAACTCATATATATATATATATATGTGTGTGTGTGTGTATCGATCTACACCATGAAAACTTATATATGATGTCTAAGTATATGTATATATTGATGAGTACTATATATGTAACCATCCAATGAGTTGTATATATCGAGCAATGTACAGCTCAGGGAAATGCATATTTCATGTGAAAAGCAGTCATGTAAACATAGTGTATATCCATGAAGCTCTCTCTCTCTCTCGGTTCTCATGCAATTAGTGACATGTAGGGGTGACCTTTCTACAAACTCTTGAAATGTAGGGGTGACCTTTCTACAAACTCTTGGAACTCATTAAGGGTGCATTTCAATATTCGGACCTATATAATTTAGTTTAAACCAAATTATAGAGTTAAGAATTTACCTTTTCGAAATCTAAATCATACCTTTTTTTTTTTCCCCCTCCCTTTCAAACATTTTTTTTCTTTTTAAAATTACGAATAAAATGTGCCAATTCTATACCTTTCTATACTTTTTGATAGAGTTAGGTATAGAATACAATTAAAATATGCTTACAACCACTTTCAAACACCAATTGATGAATCCACAATTTTAGTTGAAACCAAAAGGTTCAAACTGTCCAATCTTTCATTCATGTTCCAAAGCCGAAGGAGGAACCACCAAATTTAATTATGGCTGATTACACCGGTATCCACTGAATTTTTATTTCTGTAATTTGCATCATGTACTTTCGAATATGTAGTAATCTACCTCAATTAATAATAATACAATATAGGACAGCGAGAGTTCCATCCAAGGCTTTTTTTTTTTTTTTTTTTTTTTTTTTTAACCATGTCGTTTCGGAGCCAAAATAGAATATGATTAAAAAAACTTAAAAAAAATTCAATCTGGAAGATTCACCATATTGATATTAGATGAGTTTGTGTCGGTGGTTCATTTTAATTGTTCGTTCCTATATCTATTCTTTTTTTTTTTTTTTCATGAATTATGCACACAAGAACAGTAAATACATGAAGATATTCCGACTTGGTTGAAACTTTTTTAACACCTTTATTATTACTTATATCGTATGTCTGCATACGCATATATGTATTGATAAAATGCTTTCCTTTTAAAAATAAAATTACAAATTTCTTCATTGGCAATAAAATATTACACCATAAACGTATTGCGATCACGACAATCATTTCTTGAAAATTGAAATATGGAAATAAAGAGTAACACTAGCACAATCGAACATTAGTAATATAAGAGCTTGTTTTCTTTTTTTTTTTTTTTTTCTTTTCCTCGTGTGAAAATGGAGGCATGCAGATATAACTTATCTCGTTCTATCTTCAAGGTAATCCACTACTCCAAGTCCATGCACCCCCAGCATCAGCTCCTCCACCAGCGCCGCCACCAAGTCGACCGCCACTGCCACCACCAACACCAAAAACTCCATCAAGTCCACCACGTGCTCCAATTCCATATGCAACTCCAGCTCCAAGTGCAGCTCCTCTCCACCACCTATACAGGCCGCCACCATCCCTAACCGCACCACCGGCTCCAACTCCAGCACCACCACCACCGCCTCAAAAACCATTGTTGTCGCCGCCGCCCCCAAGTCCCTGGCTGCAAAACAATGTTTTCTGATCCTTAAAATTAGAACCCTTTTCAGTCCTAAGCTTCCATCATGTTGCGGATGAATTAGCGACTGAAGCAGTTCATATGACACAATCTGCATAGTGATTTATCGCTCCTCGTTTTGTGATGCAGCCGTGGCAACAGATTTGGCTGGACCACCTTGCTATAGATTTCGCTCTTAAATGTCAATAACACACTCCTCATATTATTGTTCTTTAGAACGGAGTTTTTTACTTCCATAATAAAAATGTTGCAGAAACGGTTTTCTGATTGGCATAAAATGATACCTTGTAGACAAAAATTGAAAGATGAAAACAGCATGAAAGATACATAGCAAAGGACCGAAGGCATAAACTTGGCAATGAAGAAGCACCAGGTTGCATGCGAGAATTAACCAGACCAGCCATGAAGGATGTGGATTTTAAATGTCAAAACAGGTTTCATATACGTTAAGGGTCAGAATTGGACAAATTTATTTGAGGGAAAAATAAATAAATAAATAAATAAGAAAGAAAGAAAGTGGTTAGAAATTTTACAGTAAATAATTAAAATATAAGTAGCAGGTTTTAAAAACATGTGACGTAAATAACAAATTCACAAGTAAATAATTTATTAAAAATAAATAAAATATTTACCATAAATAAACTATTTATTTCAAATATTTTTTAACTTTGTTGTTTTCTTCTATTAGTTTCATCAAAAAAAAAAAATTTAAATGATATTTACGACATTTTTGTTTATGGGATGGTATCTTTCCTACCTTGTTGCAACGATATGGTGGTGAACAACCTGTTGTTTTCCATTTGATAGTTTTTTTTCTTTTCTTTTTTTTTTTTTTTTTTGGGAGACACATTGATTTGTATTTTGTATTTATTTTAGCCACTTCTATATCTGCGAGAGTGAGTTTTATTATTAATATTATTATTATTGGCTTTTACATTCCTTTCCCATGTCGTTTTCAGTGACCAACTATAAAACTATAAATGGTATCTTATTTTTTAATTGCTTGGTCCTTATGTTTTGCGTACCTATACATTCACATTGACAATGTCGATTCCAAAATAAGTAAAAATTATAAGAAATTAGAATGGATCATGACATATATAATTAATTAGTGTTTATTCTTTATTGATATTACGATTAGAGATGTATTATTACAACATAAACGAACATGACAAACATCTCTTGATATTTACAATCCCAAGACTACAAGAAATTTAAACATTAATAAAATCCGTGCTTACTTTTTCCTCCGGAAATTAAGCATCCGGACTCATTCTCTTCAAGGGCTTCCACCACCACCACCACCACCACCACCACCACCACCACCACCACCATTGCCAACACCCGCACCGGCATGAGTGATGGATCCATAAATTTTTTTTAATAGAGGCAAACATATGGAGAAAATTTAAAAAATTAATAACTTTATATGATAAAAATTTAATATTTTTTATTCGAAAGAATTTTTTGTTTCATGTTTATTACCATAAAATTACTATTACATATTGTTTTATATTTTGAAAATATTATGAAATTTATTCTTGAACTTTATCTTAAATTTTATCATAAATATAAATTTCTAGCTCATGATTTGCCTATGTTATTTGTAATTTTATTATTTAAAATCAAATTCCACTTTAATTTATTCTACACCATCATTTTTCCTTTTAAGGAATTTTTTTTAACTAATAAATAAAAACTTACACGCCTCTCCAAAAAAAAAAATCTTACACGTACAAATAATCAAATTGTTGATAATTTTAAAATCATTTATTAAATCCAAATAAAAATTAAAAAAATTAGAAAGAAAAGTAGATAACGAAATTAGGAGGAAAAAAGAAGAATCAAATGTTGGCAATGATATTAAAATATAGGAAATAAATTGAGTGTTGTAAGGCAGATTTGAGGTTAAAAAAAAAAAAACTTTTGAGTGGGGGCACATTTGACAAAAAACTTTTGAATAGGGACAAATTACAAAATCTTACGAAAATATGAGGGTAAAATTTAAAATTCAAGAAATTGAGGGAGGACACGTACCCCCCTGGCCTTATACAGATCTATCCTTGACCGACACCAGCATTGCCTAGTCCACCGGCACCGGTACTAGCATTGTAGCCAATTTCAAACCATCTACCAAGCCCTTCAATATAACCGAGGCCGCCTTGGAGCTGCCTTGCATAATTATTGGTGCAAATTAAAGCACCAACGAGCACAAGAAGAAGAACCCTAGAAGTCATCTTTGGCAAGTACATAGTTGTGTATGTGATTTATAGATCTAAATTACTTAATTTGGATGTGGGGACTCCTATTCTACAACATTAAATCTAAGTGGACTTTCTCCATTAAAGAAAATGATTTTTTTTTCGTAAGGTTAATTTTGAGTCATATTTAGTTTCACTTATGGACCCATTAAGATTCCTTCTCCCAAATGTCATTGTGACTGATCTGTCTCGGGAGATTATATATATATATATGTTCTTGTTATGTGAATGCATGCCAAAAAATTTGAGCCACGTCCATCACATGCATCTCTGCATGTTGTGCTCTGTGTATAAGATCATCTTTTTTGTTTCTGTTTATTCATGTATTCCCGTTGAACTTCTTTGTATTTGGCAAATCTATGCCTAAGCTAAAAATATTGACAGTTGAACAAAACTCCTTAGCTTGTAGGACTGGTAATTATCCTTGGAGTTATCATCAGAGATGGAGTTTGGAAAGGCAAATTTCTTCTATATATGAACCAAAACTCTTGTCCCCCAATTAGCGAAATGCATTTCAATACCCAATCCGGACCTATATAATTCAATTTTATTTGTGTTATGATCTAAGAAAATTATTCTTTTTCGAATTCTGAATCACATCCCTTTTTTTTTTTTTTTTTTCCTTCCTCTCTCAAACATCTTTTTGAATTCAGTATTTGAGCTTGAACCAAAAAGTATCCTTTCTAAATTAATTCGTGAGCCGAACAACACCTGATTTATTTAATAATGAAATAAATAGCACCTTGTCTCGATTGTAGCTAGCTGTTTGGATGCACATGGACAATTTTGAAATTTAATAATTTTCTTACTCTACATAACTATTGTACAGTTTCCTGCTATCACGCCACTACTCAAGCTATATTATATGTGTTTGTATATATACCTATAGATATATTTGTGCATTACTTTAGCCATTGTGGATATATAATTACTTTCAAGTAATGATGATAAATAATGAACGTTATTTTGAGTTTAATTAAAGTTTGTTTGTAAGAAGGGATTCCAGTACTATAATGGGTTTATAGCTAAATGGCCTTTTTTTTATAAGCTTTTTAATAAATTGTCCAAATTTTTAAAAATTAGTTAAAAAGTTTAAGTTTTTAAAAATTAGTTAAATATGTTTTTTTCCCCTTAGAATGGTCAATCAATTTTGTTAATATCAATCACTAATTGACTTTATAAACAATTAATCACTAATTAATCTCGATTAATTACTGATTGATCATAATATAATTCACAAATTTTTACAGTCAATCATTGATTGATCATAAACAATATCACAAATTTTCATTTTGTAGTCAATCAATTATTGACCCATAGTTAATCACTGGTTGACTATAAAAAAAATATCACAAATTTTCCAGTCAATCAGGTGATTAACTATGAGTAAATCATTGATTTATCATTTAAAATATTAAAAAAAAAAAAAAAAAAAAACTCTCTCCCTCCTCCCTTCTCAGCCTCTCCCCACCTGCGATGGCCCCTTTTCTCTCTCCCCATTCTCGAATCTCTCCTTCTCTCCACTGCTTTCTTTTTCCATTCTCTCTCCTCCGGTTCTCTCTCTCTCCTCATTGATCAAAGAGGCATTGAGCCGATGATGACAGTGGCGGCTTGTTGCAGTTAGATCGGAGAATGCCGAGACTATCACAATTTCTGGCAGATCGAACGATCGAGGATCACAGGCTCTGTGAGCTTTTTTCTCTAGCGACAAGAGTGGCTTCCTCTCCGCAAATTGGTTTCTCTCTCTCCATCGCAAGTGGCACGACGATTTCTCCCTGGTGGCACGATTCTAGCATCGCAGTCTCTGTCCGAGGCTGTGGTCAGCGACGACAATGATTGAAAGGAGAGAAGAGAGAAAACGAGTTAAAGGGAGGGAGAGAGAAAGAGGTGGGGGAACAAGAGAGTAGTCTGGGACATATTTGAAAAAAATAATCTAAATTAGTCCCAAGAAACAAAAAAAAAAATTAACAAAGGGGCCTGAAAATAGAGAGAGAGCATGAAAATCATACCAAATAGATAAAAAGACTAAAATAAAAAAAATTGACTAGTACTAAAAAAAAAAGACTAAATTGTAATAAAAAAATTGGGTCGAAAAAAAATTTTTTTTTGAAGGTCCAAAAAATAAATACGAATATGTTTTTTTCATCTATGTTTCAATGATCATCACAAGACTTCAATGCGTGTTAGTCTGTCTATTCTTCAACTTAAATACTTGAAAGCACCGCATATCCATCGATGTAAAAAGTTTTAATTAAGTTAGAATTTTTGTATAGATATTTAATATTCAAAAACAAATTTCATATCTGAACACGTATACGCTCAAACGTATGTCAAGAATTCGTTAACTGAAGTACTCTTACCTTTCTGTAATTTGGACGGCTCGAAACATTCAGTTTCATCAATCTCAGTGCCATTTTTCTTTAGTCTACATCTCTTGCCTTTAGCTTCACAGTGTTCACAACTTGGTTTTGACCATCTCAGTGCAACTAAAGAATTTGTTGTGAATATTCCGGTGGAACTGATGAAATTTCATCATCTTCGTACAAGTAACCAACTCAGGCAATGCGTTGCTCATGTCTCCGCTGGAAGAACAGGCACGGACAAAGTGTTTATGGTTAGCTATGCAGGGGTCTCAGAACGAAAAT
>CM046374.1:26390448-26405745 GCA_025413025.1 Ficus hispida | reverse complement strand
ATATATATATATATATATATTATATATATATAGAAATAGTCTTAATATGCATTTGCTGTCAAACTAATCTCCGTAGAGTCCTCTTCTGGTAGTGTTGACGAAGAACTAGATGTGTGACGCCCTGCCTTGCACAGGCCGTCACTTCTTGACTTAACTTACTTAAACTTAAACTTGTTTATCCCATTTTTCATCATAAAATAGTGGGGATTTTTTTTTTTATAATAATAGCGGAAGCATTATACTTAGAAATATTTACATACACTCATACACAAATAAAATAACTGTTTGTTTTCTCAAAATAGATATATTAATTAATTCCTTTTTGAGTTGTGAATCCCAACCCGTTCATCATTTCACAGCCACCGGCTTTACCCGTCACCATGCAGTTAATTCAAGACAGGCTGTTTACCTACAGCATAAACTTCAAACAATGAGCGAAAGTTCAGCAAGTACAACTCTTATACCGCAAACCAATTACATGAAACATACATAACCTTTTTCATGAAATCATAACCATGGCATCGTATCATCTTAAACATGAAAACATAAACATAGCATCATTTCATCTTAAACATGAAAACATAAACATGGCATCGTATCATCGATTTCTTCATCTTAACATGACATTCTGTCGTGAAATGCATGAACCGTTTATGTCCAATTATGCTTGCTTTCTTATATCACACTTTATCTTGTTGATTTTTACTTGTGGGCCCGTTAACTTGATGTGTATGTACCCGGCGCGCAGCTTAAGGAACTTACCTAAGCTTTCGACCCGATCGTCATCAGGGGGCACAACACTGGCTCTTGTGGCCTTTTCTCAAACATTCTGTTTGTAAGTCTTTCTTGACATCTTTTCACTTGGTAGATTAGTGAGCATACTTATATGATGTCTCCTAATCTCATGTTTTATCAATGCATAGACAGTCGTACATTTTTCACGTAAGCATGATAACAATACTTAAACATTCATCGTACAGTAAACATATTGCAACCATCGAGCAAATCATCAAATAACACTTAAACAGTGTAAAGCAAACATGTTAAGAAAACATACAACTTTAGCCTATGTTGTAGGCGGCGTTGTACTTACTTTATCTTTGTTGTTCGCGTGATCGACTTTCCTTTCCCGAGCACGCTCGCAGATCACCTCCTGCCCATGGACGTTTACACGTGAGGTCTCTATTCTAAGATCGCTTAATGTCGGATTAAACCAACATAAATATTTTTCAGTTATAAGACCCTCTTCTAACATAAGCGAAGGGGTCACACAGCGTAACCCACAACGGAAATGTTAATTAAGGGTTCATGTAGAGGATTATAATCTTAACTTAAACCTCAATCCGCATGATTAACTCAGGGCTTGGGCAAGGCCCTAGTAACTCGAAATAATTTTTCGGCTACTAACGCAGTATCTTATTCATTTTAAATCTTGAAAACCTTGAACTTGATTAAAAATATCATTTTCTTGTTTATTTAAGTAAGTTTGGTGAATAGCACCCAAACTTGTCTTGAAAATTACAAAATACTTGAAAATATTTCTATAAAACGTTTGGGGATCGAAAACCGCCTTTGGAACGGTTTTCGGGTTTGAAAATGAATTGCAAGTTAGAAAAACGTTTTCCTAGTCATTGATCTACAAAATCCCCGTTCATGAGATTTTGCTCACTGCGCGGATTTTGTTTGAAAATTCATAACTTAAAATGTAAAACGAATTTGGAAACACTTTCTTCACGAAAGTTATAGTTAACAAAAAGATCTAAAACTTTTATGTTTTGAACATTTTCTGATTCTGGCTCAGTTGATACCAGTTTTTGTTTGAACACATGTGAATCGTTGGAACCTGGTCACCCTGACCAGTTCTCGGTTTTTCTTCAAAACAAAGGCCATTGGAGCCTTATTTTTAAAATCTGTCCGCGCTGCCCCCTAGGAAACACCCTAACGAACAACTTTCGTGTTTTAAGTGTTTACCCATTCGGCCTCTAAGGACCTGTAAATCCTACTTTTCCGAGCTGCCGGGTGTTGGACCCGAGAGCAGTTTTGGTGTTAGTCCAAATTTTACGTCCCTATACGTTGCTCTAGCTCGACCGCCCAATGCGGGACCTAATAACACATGCACGTCTTCTAACGTCCCTTATTCACATAAAATTTTAAATCCCGTGATTTCGGATCTAACTCAAGGCCGAGACCTCCCTTTGGTCCACGGTTTTGGAGAGAAAAACACACATTCAACAAAACTCAACCAAACATCATACAAACCCTAGAACATGCATCTAAAAATTTGATAAACATAATAGAGACATGAAACCCTTAAATATAAACCCTAGCATGCATCTCTAGCACACAAAAATCATAGAGCATTACTCCAACCAAACATGCAAAATAATCACCTCAAAAACCTAAATCAAGCATAAAAATATAACCTAAGCTATTTAGGGCCAAAACCGAAAATTATGAGCTCAAGCTCTTACAAATTTTGTGCTTGAAATACATAGTAAAACCCTTGAGAAAATGAACCAAAAATTTGAACCAAGAACTAGAGTAAGATTCGGATTTTACCTCAAAAAATCCGGGTGACACTAGCTTGATCCTAGTTGAAATTTAGCCTCCAATGGTGCACGGTTTGGACCTCAAAAATGGTCACAAAAATTTTGTTAACTTCCTCTCCCAACCAACCTTAGAAAAGAGAAGAAAAATGCCCAAAAATCTTACCTTTGAACTCACAAAAACCGAAGCTTTAGGGGGGGGGGGGGGTTCTTCACAACTTTTTGGCTTGATTTTCTCTTGGTTTCTTAGCTCTCTCTCTCTCTCTCTCTCTCTCTCTTTCTCTCGGAATTTTTGGAGTGAAAGTGCCGAATGATATGGCTGAGAAAGGGGTTAAGAGCTGCTGAACTTTGGGGTTTGAAATCCCTACAAATAGTGTCTCTAGCTAGGGGAAATCATAGGCTTTCTTTTCCAAGAAAATTTGGTTCAAAACTTGCTAATTGGTCCTCCAATTTTTGCAAGCTATTGCTCACAAGGACTTGGGTGGCCGGCTGCTATGGGGAGAAAATGGGAGAGTGGTTGACAACTCATAGATGAGGTGTCACAAGCTCATTGGTCCATGTGTGTAGAGGATTAAATCCTAACTTAGCTTAATTGTGCTAAAATTAAGCTTAAAGGCTTGTTTGGTTCAATCTTTTTGAAAAATTGTGTAATTTCAACACATTGCAATAAATTTTAATACTGAGTTACTTAAATACTCAGTATCGAAAATTATATTGTATTAAAATTTTCGATCTGTGAAAAACTCGTTCGAAAAAATCTTTTCTCATAATTTTCCGAATCCTTTCGCCCTGAACTCTAGCTTAGTATGCTTGATTTTTCTAAGGTGATTTCAATTCTTATTAAAACTCATCTTGATCACGAAATGAGTTTTTAGCAGTAATTTCACTTATACTGTGATCTTAAAAAAAAATATTCTTGTTTGACATTTTCGACCGTTTCGGTCTAACCGACTTAATGGTCAACGTCGACTTGTCTTGAAATGTGCAAATACGACCTCCTTCACTCATAAAGGTCTTTTGCGAGTTCATGTAATTTGTTTTTGAGTCTTAATAAATCTTAAGAACTCGTTTAACAATTTAAGTTCTAAAACGAACTTCCGCATGAAATACTGATTACGGTAAACATTTACACGAAATTTCTATAAAATATGAATCGAAGAAATTCGGGTGTTACAAGATGTCTCCATGCCATCCTCGACATTATGCTTCAGTTGCTCTTGCTCTTGCTCTTGAGGACATAGGCAAGGCTTTGGGGGCATTTGTAGGGATTCAACCTCACCTTCGAGCATTTCTATGACTTTCTTCATTGAAGGGCGATCACAAGGCTTCAATTGTATGCACCATAATGCTACTATGATCATCTTCTTTATCGCTTTCGATTCCTCCTCCGTGGTAATGTCTTTTGTTTCTATGTCTTTCCCTTTACAAACTTGGTCATATATCCAGAGAGGAAAGTAAATTTGGCTTGAATTCTCAGCAGTTGCATTTAGGTTTTTCCTTCTATTTGCCATTTCCATCAACAACATTCCAAAACTATAGACATCGGCTTTGCAGGAGACTCCTCCAATGTTTTTGTAAAACAATTCTGGAGCTATATATCCGATGGTTCCTCTTGCTACTGTTAAGGACACGATGCTATTATCCAATGGAGATAATCTAGCAAGCCCAAAATCAGAAACTTTTGGAATAAAATTCTCATCCAAAAGAATGTTGTGAGGTTTAATATCAAAATGCAGAATTCGTATATCGCATCCTTGATGAAGATACTCAATACCACGAGCAACTCCAAGAGAGATCTCAAATATTTCCTTAGAGCTTAATGAGTAAGCTATTCCTTCTCTTGGAAAAATGTACTTGTCTAGAGATCCATTAGACATGAAGTCATATACAAGGGCACGCTTTCGACCTTCAAAGCAAAAGCCGATTAGTCGAACCACATTTACATGATGAATCCTCCCCATGCTAGCAACTTCATTGATGAAATCTTGTCCATTAGCTTTTGAGCTGGCTAATATTTTAATTGCTACAAGGCCACCGCTACGAAGCTTTCCTTTGTATACAGAGCCAAAGCCCCCTTCACCCAATTTTTCCTTCAATCCCTCAGTCATCTTCCAAATATCCTTATAAGAGTACCTTATTGGTGCAAGGTCGTTATGACTTTGAAGGAATGCTTCAATGCCATCGTACATCGACAAATGTCGTCTTCGCCATTTATAGATCGCAAGAGCAATAACAAATGAAACTCCAAATATTGTTCTTGGTGATAATAGTCCCACTGGTAAAATAATCAAAATATTTAAATGAGCATAGTTGATGGCTCAAAAGGAGGAAAAAAAAAATATGAACATCATATTAACAGTCGAAATAAATATTTCATAAAATCCATACAATGACTAGAATTTATTATTTAGGCAATGATCTTCTCCTTCATAAGTTTATGCTGAAACCAAATTAATGGCATTAAAAATGTCCTTTTTTTCTTCATTCATATATAGCAAAATGTATTGAGATAACGAATATCATTCTACGGGGAAAAAAAAAACCACAAACAAAAAAAACAAAAACAAAAAATGGTTAATTAACCTCTTTGAGTAAAAGAGATCTTACCAATGTATTTGTATCCTTCCTTGTAGTACAAGTGAACTGCAAGACAAACAAGGAACCAAAAAGGTAAGAAAAAAATAAAAGTGACTACACATTTTGAAAGAACAGAGAGAGGGAGGCATTAAGATGAGAATGCGTTATTAAAGTATGTCAAAGAACCCTATATATAGTAGCACATCTTTGTAGTTGAATTTGTCTTATATAGCCAAGTTACTGGGATGTTGTGGTGTTTATATGGAGATTGTGCACCCTTTCTGCTTGAGTTAGCTTACAAAGATAATGAGTTATACCGAATCCCATTCAACATGATACTAGAGCTAGATTTTGTACCCCATACTAAGTTAATTGGATTACGACCCATTTACATGATACAATGTTATATGTAAGAGAGGATGTTAAAAGTATATACACATATATATGCAGCAATATATACTCATGGTGATAGTGTATATGAATATTGTGAATTGGGCTATTTATTGAAACAACAACCAGCAAAAAGAATGAAGAAAAATAAAAAATGTGAAGATATGGGAAAATCCTTACGTTCAAGGAAGGCCAAAATCAAATTGAAGAGGCCTGCAGTAAATAATAAAAATTAAAATTAAAATTAAAAAAAGAAGCAATAAAACATCATCCAGCTGAAATTCAGAATCATAGTATGCTAATATGCTAAGAAGCACTAAATCAGAGAAATATAATTCTTCGTTCATGTTTTACAAATAAATCCTTACCATGTACGCATTCATCAGTCTCCTCCAATTTGTATTCTGGATATTTGCAGCTAGAAATTACACAACGAACCTGACCTGAATTCTCATCTTCGATGTAGCAAAGACTATCACTTCCGATTTTACCAAAACTCTGCAACCACGAAAGCTCAAATCCATAAACTAGCGCGTTTTGAATGTCGTATGAAGTGATATTCTTCCTACGATTAACTCGCCCCTTCTGTATGACAGTCGTTTGCTCTATCCGGCAGTGTTTCTCCAGTTCACAAGAAAATATGTATTCATCAAATACGTAGTAATAAGAGTAGTACTGCCTTGATCTGGATTGGAATGACGGCTCTGGGGAAAATTTGTCTTTGAACACACAAGGAGCGGCATCTATGTAACGCGAAGAATTAGCCACCGGACTTTCACAGTTGAGGAATATTACCGTTTCCAAAAGTAGTCTTGTATTCTTGAATCTCCAACCAGGAAATCCGTCTACTTCCGTATAGTATAATAAGCCGGAATCAATTTTGCTGTCATAGGTAGAATAGCCACTGTTACGAATGGCTTGATCGACCAAAGTATTGTTGGGAAGGGAGGAGCAGTCATCTTTCCGAACATCAGGATCCACAAGTCGGATTGTGTAGTTATCATAATTGATTGCCTGCACGTAGTATCTTTGATATTCTGGGTATCCGTAACCATGTGAATAATCAACAGACAAGTACAGCACCGTGAGATTGTTTTCGCAAGATAGGTTATACCTTAAGTCGCCGCAGCTCAACGGGTCGCTTGTGAGTCGGAAAGGAGAGGTTATATTATGAATACTACCACATGAAGAAGAACAGCGGCGATGAGTACTAACATGCTTTGCGGATCCTGTTTCGTGAAACATAATCATGATCAACATTAGCACAAGAGTTGCCATGATCGATAACCGTCGACTTAGCAGAGATCCTCTGCTTTTTTTTTTTCTTTTCTTTTCTTTTTTCTTTTTTTTTTTGGCAGGAGAGATGATCAAGCGCGTTCTACTCAAAGTTTTGGAGTCTCACTCGATGGAAATTAAGCTAGCTGAAGGGTAAGTTTATTTATTACTGTTTTTCCCTTTTTTTTTTTTGTGTGTCTGTGTGGAAACTATCAGATATAGATGTTAAAGGGTAAGAAGATACTTAAGTTTCACATCATAAATATATAACAATAAAAATATATATATTTAAGAGTATTTGATCACTATATTTAATAGGTTGTCCTTTTGAGATAGAAGTCCAACTTAGAGTACCAAGAAAAAAAAAATCCAAGTCCAACATCCTCTTGTGTTGATTCTTAATTTATTTTCTTTAAAAGCGTTCCTTTTCAAGTCATTTTCTCTCTCATGCCAGAAAAAAAAAGGGAATTAGAGACTGCTCAATAATTGAAAATTAAAAAAAAATGTTTTCTTTATGAGTTTTACGACTTGAATTATGAGAGTGCAAATTACAAATATGAAAGTCCTTATTTTTTGTTGGGAAAAAAGAAAGATACAAGTAATTAAATCATATAACAAAGAAAGAAAATTCTTGTTCTAATTGATTTGATGATTTTATGGATATATTTGACATTATAACTTTGTACATAAACATAACTTGAATTTTCTTAAGCTGTAAGAGGAGAAAACTTCTTAAATGTTTCTCAAGGAGTTTCACTACATCTATCCCAATGGGCCATTTATCAGATCATTGCAATTGATGTTCGATACAGAAAAGAAGGAAGAGCTCTTCGGAAAGTGGTCTTATGATCCGATAAAAAATCAAACTTATTTAAATGTTTTTATTATAATTCTATATTTCCTTAAAAAGGTGCTCGGCCTACATGAACTATTTATGATATTTCAAAAAAGACGGGGGTTTTTATGGAATTTCGTCTTAATCACCAAACAAAATTAAATTAATAAAATATATATAAATTTAAGAAGGTAAGGTGTGGATAATTTATCAGAAGCTTATGATGATGAAATTACCATAAATTCTTCACAAATCTTCAAGTCTAGTTTTTTTTTTTTTCTTTTATCTTTTTGGGCAAAAGAAAGGGAGAAATTTTGGAATTAGAAAGGATTTTCTCACTACATTAATTGACCCAGTTTCAACGAACCTCTTTTCAAATATATTTGTGGCTTCGTTCCGTAAACAAACCTTTCTAAAACCTTTTTTAAGTTCTTAGTTTAGTCCTGAGAAAGCAAAGCTTTACGGAATTGAAGAGATCATGAATATTTCTATGGTAAAGGTGATAATCATCTCGTCTTTTGAATTTTTTTTTAATGATAGTACTTGTTGCAGGCAAAGAAGCCGGCGAAAAGGAATGCAGAGTCACAAGTTGTGGGGAAAATGAGCCAGAAATCAGATTTCCTTTCCGACTCAAAGACAGCCAGCCAGCCCACTGTGGCTACCCTGGCTTCGACCTTTCCTGCACTAGTTCTAATGAAACTGCACTCGAGCTGCCCAACGTTCCGATGAAGGTCTTCGTAGAATATATAGACTACGAATTTCAGATCTTTGGCGTGTCTAGTCAAGTTGAATGTGGCTTTCAGAAGCAGAACTTGGAATTGCTGAGTCTTCGAACTTCTCCTTTCCAGTTCCTTCTTCCTGGAACCACACTATTCAATTGCTCTTCAAATAGTCAAACGTTAGGTCCATTCGATTTTCGTTCTGAGACCCCCTGCATAGCTAGCCATAAACACTTTGTCCGTGCCTATTCTTCCAGCGGAGACATGAGCGCAACGCATTGCCTGAGTTGGTTACTTGTACGAAGATGATCGAAATTTCATCAGTTCCACCGGAAATATTCACAACAAATTCTTTAGTTGCACTGAGATGGTTAAAACCAAGTTGTGAACACTGTGAAGCTAAAGGCAAGAGATGTAGACTAAAGAAAAATGGCACTGAGATTGATGAAACTGAATGTTTCAAGCTGTCCAAATTACAGAAAGGTAAGAGTACTTCAGTTAACGAATTCTTGACATAAGTTTGAGCATATACGTGTTCAGATATGAAATTTGTTTTTGAATATTAAATTTCTGTACAAAAATTCTAACTTAAAATTTTTTACATCGATGGATATGCGGTGCTTTCAAGGATTTAAGTTGAAGAATAGACAGACTAACAGGCATTGAAGTCTTGTGATGATCATTGAAACATAGATGAAAAAAAACATATTCGTACTTATTTTTTGGACCTTCAAAAAAAAAATTTTTTTTCGACCCAATTTTTTTTATTACAATTTAATCTTTTTTTTCCGTACTAGTCAATTTTTTTATGTCTTTTTATCTTTTTGGTATGATTTTCATGCCTCTCTCTCTCTATTTTCAGGCCCTTTGTTAATTTTTTTTTTTTGTTTTTTGGGTCTAACTTAGATTATTTTTTTTCAAATATGTCCACTTCCCAGACTACTCTCTCCTTCCCCTACCTCTTTCTCTCTCTCCTCCCTTTACTCGTTTCTCTCTTCTCTCCTTTCAATCATTGTCATCATTGACCACAGCCTCGGACAGAGACTGGCGATGCTAGAATCGTGACACCTGGGTGAAATCATCGTGCCACTTGCGATGGAGAGAGAGAACCCAATTCGTGGGGAGGAAGCCACTCTTGTCACTAGAGAAAAAAGCTCACGGAGCCTGTGATCCTCGATCTGCCAGAAATTGTGACGGTCTCGGTATTCTCCGATCTAACTGCAACAAGCTGCCACTGTATCATCGGCACAACGCCTCTCTGATCAATGAGGAGAGAGAGAGAGAAACCGGAGGAGAGAGAATGAAAAAAGAAAGCAATGGAGAGAGGGAGAGATTCGAAAATGGGGAGAGAGAAAATGGGCCATCGCAGGTGGGGGAGAGGCTGAGAGGGGAGAGGGAGAGAGTTTTTTTTTTTTTTTTTTTTTTTTTAACTTTTTAATATTTTAAATGATAAATCTATAATTTATTCATAGTTAATCATTGATTGAAAAATTTGTGATATTTTTTATAGTCAACCAGTGATTAACTATGGGTCAATCATTGATTGACTACAAAGTGAAAATTTGTGATATTGTTTATGGTCAATCAATGATTGACTACAAAAATTTGTGAACTATATTATGATCAATCAGTGATTAATCGAGGTTAATTAGTGATTAATTATTTATATAATCAATTAGTGATTGACAATTAACAAAATTGATTGACCATTCTAAGGGAAAAAAAAAAACATATTTAACTAATTTTTAAAAACTTAAACTTTTTAACTAATTTAAAAAAAAAAACTTATAAAAAAAGGCCATTTAGCTGGAGGTGGTGGTGGAGGGTATGGTGGAGGAGCTGGAGGTGGGGGTGGTGATGTGAGCTTTATTATGATAAGGTGGTGATGTTATTTAATTTCAAATATCGTTGTAAAGGTGTTACAAAATAGAGACATCCATGTATTTATAGGAGGAATAACAGTTGAAATCCAGATGTTTGATACTTAAAAGATTTCTTATAATTTTGCACCAAACGAAGGCCGAAAAACTGAACCTGACGGTGATCATCTCCAGATTCGCCATTGATGCTGCAGAAGCTTCAACACGAACACATTTCAAAACGACAAAACAAACTTTCTTAATAGAGCGTTCTGTTGGAAATTTTCCACAAAAAAAAAAAAATTTCAAACTACTAATTATCTAGCGACGAGGTTGTATTGAGTTAATTCAAAAAAAAAAAAAAAAAAAATTCACCTGAAAATACAGATGACACCTGCTGATATCATAAACTCATAGGCCTCTATATCGAAAATTGCTCATTAGAAGAATGAATCCAAGCCAAATATCATATTTTGTCAGTTGCCAAATATCATATAGTAGACCTATTTACTTTCTTTTCTTCTTCATCCCACCCTCTCATATAAAATATTTATATATATTATTATTTCTCCTTGAACTTTTCGCGGACAAGATTAATGCTGTAAAATAAGATGACTTCTAGGGTTCTTCTTCTTGTGCTAGTTGGTACTTTAATTTGCACCAATAATTATGCAAGGAATTAAGCTCCAAGGCGGCGTCGATCGGTTATATTGCAGAGCTTGGAAGATGGTTTGAAATTAACTACAATGCTAGTATTGGTGCCGGTGGACTAGGCAATGCCGGTGTCGGTGCCGGTGTTGGCAATGGTGGTGGTGCTGGTGGTGCTGGTGGTGGAAGTCCTTGAAGAGAATATGTTGTAATGATATATCTCTAAGCGTAATATCATTAATGAATAAACACCAATTAATAATATAATTCATGATCCATTCTAATTGCTTATAATTTTTACTTATTTTGGGATCGATATTTATCAATGTGAATGCATAGGTACATAAAACATAAGGACCAAGCAATTAAGATGAAACCACAAGTATAATCACCTAAATATTTCTGAAATCAACTTTCTAATTAGATAAATAAGATACGATTAGATATCATGTAAGGCTTAATAATACATATATAGTTGGTCTCCAAGAACGACATGGGAAAAGAGCATAAATTAAAGCCAAGAAAGCAACTCACTCTCGCAGATATAGAAGTGGCTAAAATTAACACAAAATACTATCAACGTGACGGAAATGAAAATGTAATAAACAACACTTACATGAAATTAAGTTGCGAAATCTATAGCAAGGTGGTCCAGCCAAATCTGTTGCCACGGCTGCATCACAAAACGAGGAGCAATAAATCACTATGCAGATTGTGTCATATGAACTGCTTCAGTCGCTAATTCATCCGCAACATGATGGAAGCTTAGGACTGAAAAGGGTTCTAATTTTAAGGATCAGAAAACATTGTTTTGCAGCCAGGGACTTGGGGGCGGCGGCGACAACAATGGTTATTGAGGCGGTGGTGGTGGTGCTGGAGTTGGAGCCGGTGGTGCGCTTAGGGACGGTGGCGGCCTGTGTAGGTGGTGGAGAGGAAGCTGCACTTGGAGCTGGAGTTGCATATGGAATCGGAGCACGTGGTGGACTTGATGGAGTTTTTGGTGTTGGTGGTGGCAGCGGCGGTCGACTTGGTGGCGGCCCTGGTGGAGGATCTGATGCTGGGGGTGCATGGACTTGGAGTTGTGGATTTCCTTGAAGATAATATCTGCATGCCTCCATTTTCACACGAGGAAAAAAAAAAAGAAAAAAGAAAAAAGAAAACAAGCTCTTATATTACTAATGTTAGATTGTGCTAGTATTACTCTTTATTTCCATATTTCAATTTTCAAGAAATGATTATCGTGATCGCAATACGTTCTTGGTGTAATATTTTATTGGCAATGAAGAAATTTGTAATTTTATTTTTAAACGGAAAGCCTTTCATCAATACATATATGTGTATGCGGACATACGATATAATTAATAATAAAGGTGTTAAAAAAGTTCCGACATGTATTTGTTCTTGTGTGCATAATTCATGAAAAAAAGAAAGAATAGATATTGGAACGAACAATTAAAATGAAACACCGACACGTACTCATCTAATATCAATATGGTGAATCTTCCAATCAGATTGAATTTTTTTTTTAGTTTTTTTAATCATATTCTATTTTGACTCCGAAACGACATGGTAAAAAAAAAAAAAAAAAATACAAAGCCTTGGATGGAACTCTCGCTGTCCTGTATTAATTATTATTAATTGAGGTAGATTACTACATATTCGAAAGTTCACGATGCAAATTACTAAAATTAAAATTTCAGTGGATACCGGTGTAATTCAGCCATACTTAAAATTTGGTGGTTCCTCCTTTGGCTTTGGAACATGAGTTACGATTGGAAAGTTTGAACCTTTTGGTTTCAACTAAAATTGTGAATTCAATTAGGTGTTTGAAAGTGGTTAATTGTAAGAATATTCTAATTGATTTCTACACCTAATTCTACTAAAAATTATAGAATTCACATCTTCTATCCATAATTTTAAAAAGAAAAAAAAATGTTTGAAAGGGAGAGGAAAAAAAAAAAAAAAAGAGGTGTGGTTTAGATTTCGAAAAGGTAAATTCTTAAATCTATAATTTAGTTTAAACTAAATTATATAGGTCCGGATATTGAAATGCACTACCCTTAATGAGTTCCAAGAGTTTGTAGAAAGGTCACCCCTATATTTCACTAACTGCATGAGAACCGAGAGAGAGAGAGAGAGAGAGAGAGAGAGAGCTTCATGGATATACACTATGTTTACATGACTGCTTTTCACATGAAATATGCATTTCCCTGAGCTGTACATTGCTCAATATATACAACTCATTGGAAGGTTACATATATAGTACTCATCAATATATACACATAGTTAGACAACATATATAAGTTTTGATGGTGTAGATCGACACACACACACACACACACACATATATATATATATATATGAGTTTTTATCATGCTGAAGATATCAAATTTTGTCACAGAAATAAATGTGATGTATTGAGCTAGTTGGCAGCGCAGAACTGTCCATCTGTTCAGTTAACTCATACCAGTACTAGGGTAGATATACATACAAATGATCAATATACATGTTAGCACGAATATATATATATCTTATATATATAAACGTACTGTTCGGATAGAAACATCTGACATTTTATAATTTATTTTTTTTTAACGTTAATATAGGAACCACCAGTTGATTTAAATGTAATATTTTTCATGATATATTATTTTTTATATTAATTAATATCATATTATGTAAATCAATTAGTTATTACTGAATAAAAATTTACAATAAATTTACAATTGTAAGACGTGTTCGGTGTCAAAGAAGAGACAATTATGACATTAGTAGGAGGCAAGGTTGAATTAGTTGGGATAATGTTTTCATTGTCGTTTTTTGATGTTTCCCTATATGTTTCCTTTGGTTATTAGATTATTAGTTTTTTTCTTTTCCTTAAAACACCTTGTCCTTTGACATTAGCTTTGTAGTCATTATATGAAACAAGAGGGCTAGGTCAGACTTTGTAATTTTGAGATATTGTAAAAAACGATGAGGGAAAAAAACCCCATTTGTATCAAATAAATACTAGTTTAATTGGTATTTACCAAGTATGTGAATAATTTTTATCAAAAGGCTATATTATCCCAATTTATTTTGAGAATTAATCTCACTAATATATCGGCTTTTCCATTTGTAGGAAGTTACATATAATAAGAGTCCATCTACTTTCATATATTTGTCCTTTTGATGAGAAGAAAATGATTTGAGAGAAATACTAAAAGATTAAAAAGGGATTAATATAACAAGAAAAATTATATTGACATAATTTTGCCAGCCAAAATTTACGTTTACTCAAACATAATGATCCTAAATATTAACGATGTGATCATGCAGAGAGAGAGAGGCAGAGATGTCAATCCCGTTGACGAAGTCCAATAACATGCAATAACTACTACACACACACACTATATATATATATATATCTTATCTTAATATATATATATATATATAATATTATTTATAAACCCTTTCTCTTTTTGATACTTGTCATCACTTTAGAAACCAATCCGACTAAAAACTTTTAAAATCCCTTTTTCTTTTTGACACTTGTCACTACTTTAGAAATTTTTTTTAACTAATCCAACTAAAAATTTTTTTAACCCCTTTCTCTTTTGACATCATCTTTTCTCATCATTACTTACAGTATTGAAAAGTGAACCGAAAAGGAAATAATCAAGGGAAAAAAGAAATAACCAAGCCAAAAACAAAATGAAACCAAATGATTAAAAGAATGACATGTGATTATGGAGATAAAAAAATATTTAATTGGATATATATATAATAATGTAATACCTCATTATTATTATTTTTCATTTGATTTATCAAATTTTTTTTAAACATTCATAATCCGAACATGCTACCACTAGTATTATTATATAAAGAGAGGAAAAGAAAAGTAGACTCAAATTGTCCTGTAAAGGAAAAAGTCCACTCATCAAATTTAAAGCTGTGGAATAGGAGTCTCCTGAAAATAATTATGAAAAGACCAATCCGAATCGCATTTTCCATTGGTCAGAAATTAAAGAAGTGGGTATCCATATTTTTGGATCTCTACCCAGTGGACTTCTTTTTTCCGCATACAGTTGAGAATTTGAGATTGCATTTAATAACTTTATAGTTGAGGCGATAATATACTAAATTTATAACCTTCTCAACCATATACATATATTCAATCTGATCTTGACCTTAGAATCTCTATATATACCTCTTTTCTCATCACACTCACAGCACAACAAAAGCCATCTTTAGTTATCATATAGATACACGAATATATTAGGCCAAAGATGACTTGTAGGGTTTTTCTTATTGTGCTAGTAATTGGTGCTTTCATTTGCACCAATAATGCAAGGAAGCTTGGGACTGAAAAGGGTTCCTTTGAGGATAAGAAAAATTTTTTTCACCGCCCTGGATTCGGCGGTGGAGGTGGCTAGGTGGTGGAGGAGGAGGTGGTTTTGGAGGTGTGG
>CM046374.1:26361406-26390348 GCA_025413025.1 Ficus hispida | reverse complement strand
CTCCGAAAGTTCAACACCAACCTATTTCCAAGCATATCTTGCATAGAACTTTCATGGCCACTCTTCAATCTTCCTTGTTCCTCTTCAGTTTCCTTGAAAGAAATCCGATGCACTCTCAATTCTCGGAAAATTCAGCCATCGGATTTCTTTGTTCCAAGCTCCCCGTCGATCACGAAACGGGTTATCAACCTTGACAACAACTTTCACTGATGTGAATCACATGTCCAAGATTGAAATCAAAACCAGAAATGATCACGATCAGGAAGTTTCCAACTCGGAGGCGAAGCAAGAGTTGTACGCAATCCTAGAAATTGTCGCGGACAGAGTCGAAATGCACAAAAACATCGGTGCACAGCGAGATAACTGGAATCACTTGCTTCTGAGCTCCATCAACGGAATTACGGCCA
Source organism: Ficus hispida (assembly GCA_025413025.1). Lineage (NCBI taxonomy): Eukaryota > Viridiplantae > Streptophyta > Magnoliopsida > Rosales > Moraceae > Ficus > Ficus hispida. Next base: position 26,389,941 of record CM046374.1, on the reverse strand, counting down.
CAGCCGCAATCATGGCTGCTCTTGCGGCTGCGAAAGGCGTCGGAGAAACCCTTTTGGTCCTAAAGCTTTCGTCTACTGTTCTATACATGGCGGCCACGGCGATCTTGGTGGTGATGAACAAGATTCAGCCTTCTCAGCTCGCCGAAGAGCAGAGAAACGCTTCGAGGCTGTTCAAGCAGCTCTATGAAGAGATCAGAACCACTTTGTCTCTCCAAGAACCGGTCTCCGACGACGTGAATGACGCGATGCAAAAGGTTGGCGCTTGATAAGGCATACCCTCTACCCTTGCTTGGAGTTATGCTCGAAAATTCCCTGCAAAAGTCGAGCCTGCCGTGTGGTGGCCACAAGGTCAATTCAAGCCTAAACACGAAATGTTTGGCCGCAGAAAAGGGAAGATCAACGGGTGGAACGACAATCTTGAAGCGGAAATGAAAGAGATTGAGGACTGTGAGAGAGAAAAGATACCGCCGAATACGTCAGATTAAGTAAAGTGGCTTTGAAAGTAAACAAAGTTCTAGCCATTTCCGGTCCATTGCTCACTGGCTTGGCTGCAATTGGCTCTTTTCTTGGGGTCGTCTGTTTTCGGTTCGTGGCCTGCGTTTTTGGAGTCATGTCCGGAGCCTTGGCTGCCGTGGTTAACACGCTAGACACGGCGGGCAAGTCGGTATGGTGTTCGAGATGTACCGGAAGCTCGGCGGGGTTTTATAAGCACATGGAAGAGACAATTGAGGTCGACTTTGAGGATCAGCGATTGATGAGAGAGAGAATGGTGAATTGTTCCGAGGTTAAAACCGCGCTGCAGCTCGGACGGAGCTTGTCGGAGCTCAGAGACCTTGCGAGCGCGTTGTCTTTATCTTCAGAGCTTGAACAAGCTCAAGAAGAATTTGCAAGCAAGCTTTTCTGATAAAAGTTTTTTGTATTTTTCATAGGCTTAGAATGTACTTTTGAAAGATATGTTTGTAAAATGAATGAAAATGCTTTTTTTTTTTTTTACAAAAGAGTGGAAAACTCCAGGGACATGGTTTTTCCAAATATTGGCCAATTTTGTAAGACTCTTAAAATTCAATTTCATTCACTTGTCTAAACAAATTTCAGTGGTGCACTTAACAAATCACCAGATGATTTCTCCAAATATGTCGAGATTTGTTGTTCCGATTTCCCGTTTCATTGGTTTTCCTGCTAATAGTATTATGTAATATTATCTGAATTTAAAAATTTGATCATAAAAAATAAAAAATATTAAAAATTCTTAAATAAATTGATACACTGTCAAAACGTTATTTGAAAGACAATTATGAGACAGAAAATTGGAATAACATATTTGGACTCTTCTCATATTGGATTGGATGTTGATGCATGACAATAAGAGAAGAAGAAGAAAACAATCATCTGTGTTTGGTAGGAGGGACGGAGAGGAGGGATGGAGAATGTGAATGATGGAGAGGATTGTAGAAAAAGTTAAAATGATAGATGATAGTTTTTTAGCTAATTACTATATTGTCGATTATAACCTCTTTTTTTTTAATTAAGGATAAAATTGTCTTTTGATTGAAACGAAAATGAGAGTGTGCATCCTTCTACTGATGGAAGGATGCATTATGGTAGGCCCTAGTGGGAGAGATTCTCCCTCCACCTCTCCTCTCCCTTCTTGTTTCCTTCCAACTAAACAATGGAATGGAACACACAATAAGAACTTGTTTGGTTGGAAGGAAAAGTGGGTGAGGGAGAGGGATGAGGGGGTTAGTGAAAGGGTTTAAAGAATGAAAGGATTGGTCGAGGGATTTCCAATCCTTCAAATATTCCAAATCTTAGCTTTTGTTTGAAATATAAGTTTGAAAAGTTGTTTTAAAAAGGTTCCATTTTAAATGAGATTGTTTTTTAAATTAGTATTTAGGAGAGAGAAAAAATGAGTTTGGTATAGTCTTTAAAAAAATGAAAATTTTAAGTTGAATTGAAATTTTTTCAAAACTTTTTTGAAAACAACTTTTCAATTCTATGTTTCTTAGTATAATACATAATTTTTTAAAAACGACATTTTAATCTCTCCAAATATGAAATGAATATAGTAGGAATATGTATCAAACAAGAAGATAGAAGTCCTCCCATTGCTTCCTATTTTTTCCACCAAAGCTTAGTACATTTTTTTCTAATCTTTTTTTTGTTTCCAACATACCAAACATAAACTAAAGATGCTTTTTTTTTTTGTTTTTTGTTGAACGTAAATTGTAGAGTTTACTCACTACATTTTGTGTAATGAAGTACGTCATGGGACTTGGTCGATTCTGTTGACTAAATAATTCACCTAGACAGAGACAAAACATTGAATGAACGTTGCACCAACCATTGAGCAGAAGTTGCCACGAGAAGAAAAAGCAAAGCCTTTTATTATGATTGGACAAAAAGGAAAGAGAAAAATAATGCGTTAGAGAGCGTGGGTCCCTCCAACATTATATTTACGTAGAGGATGAGCCTCCCATATATACGGACTACGACAGGACACAAATTTCTCCTCTTCATGAGGATCATACAAATTTTAATTTTATTTTTGTTTCATATTGATTTTAATATTAAATTTGTACGATAATGATATAATAATCTATTTAAATTTATGTCATTCAGATAATTTTACTTTCCTTTCTATGAAGTAGTGTAAACCAAACTAAATAAATATTAGTTTGGAGATTTTCAAACTAAACCAAACTAATTAAGGAGTCAAAACCAATCTAGACTAAAATGATTATAATTGATTTAGTTTGATTTTTTAAAATTGATTTGAACTAATACTAATTAACTTTTTTTAAATCAAAAACATTTTGATATGATAAGTACTTGTATATTACCGCTAGACTATATCTGCAACCATCCTAAATTTGAAAAAAAAAAAAAAAAAAAAAAGAGTACTTGTGGATTCTAAATTAAAAATATCAATTTATTCAAGAATCAAATATTCAAATCATAATAGAAATAGAATATCCATAATAAAGCATTCTACATATAATTTGGGTATTTACTATTTAGTCATTTAAAAAAACATATAAATAAATTTTAATATCATATAATTAACTAGGCATGTATTTGGTTCACTGGTTAAAGATGAAATTTTTTTAAGTTGGAGTTGGTTGACTTTTTTAACATCATATAATAATTATTTAATTTATATGTGTTTTTCATTTAGAATCTTGTCACCTTGTATTTTTCTAACATTAGTGTGAAGGACAAGTCCCGGTAGAAATAAAATTACAAAAAAAAAAAAACAGTTAAATCACATAATTGGTATAATATAACTCAAAGCACGTTATAAGTGGCATATAAAAGTGATGGTATATAGGAACCCTCATATATATGTGTGTGTGTGTGTGTGTGTGAATGAACTACTTCATTCAGGCTGGGGCTGATGAAAATATTGAGCTGATTCTTGTTTATTTTACGGATCCAGGTTGGCCACGGTTTTGCATACTGGACGGGCGAGACCACCTCGAACGAGAATTCTCACGCTGTTAAAATTGCTCGTGCAACATATAAGTTTCTTATATTTTTTATAATTCTTTGTATGGATATGAATTTTTCTATAAATCAGTCAGTACAAGATCTATTAAAATAACCATCACATTCTTTTAAGGTTTTCTTAATTTAATTAGCACGTGCATGGTATGCACCATTTGCTAATAATTTAGGAAAAGTATTGTGAATTTTTTGAAAAGGATAATTGTATTTTAAATCAATAAAATACAAATACTAATACTTTAAATAACATCACAATAAAAGAAAACCTAACCCTAAATATAAATCAATTCTATCAGTAAATTCTAATGAAATACACAAGAAGGTAAAACGTGCACTGAAATCCAACAATAGAAAATTGAAAAGGCATATCAATTATTGGGCATACATATAACTCTTTCAACAATACCACTATAATCGATGGAAAACTCGAATCGGTCGAGACCAAGAGACCATAGCAGAAAGGTCACCTTCAACACCACATAAAATTAACTCTAGCAGATTGGACGCATAAACAATACGAGAGCGTAGGGAGACCACCTTTGTTATTACAAAATAAGTATAAAAATATACCAATAAAACATAAAGCGGTAATAACATTGTTTTTATTTTACACAAATAATGATAAAAATAAAACGAAAAAAACCTCAAACACCATAGATAATATCTCCGGTGACAAGCCAATAAACATGACCAAAATTAAAACGTACTTTATAGGGGTGCATATGAACAATAATATTTCTATAAATTCACTTCCGAACTTTGAAATGTACATTTTTTTTTTTGGACAAAATTGTTGAGTTATCACTTGATTTAAAGTAATAATTAGGTTTAATCAGTACGGATTAATCAATGCCATCACTCCAAAATTATATTAATTGGCCACCAAATATTGGAGATATTCTTTCCTCTTGGAGTAGTTACCTGGAAGAAAAATAAGAGGACACAAAAAAAAAAAAAAAGAATGAACCTTTATTTCAATTTGAATAGTTCAGAGTTTAAAGAAATTAATAAAATTGTATATGCTATTCTATTAATATATATATATATATATATATATATATGCGTGTGTGTGTGTGTTTTAATCCTTATTTTTATATCAGGAAGGATGTAGAATGCATAACTACATATATATAGTTGCAATATTCAACACCAACTTGGTGAAAAATCTTCTATTGCAATGTATAATCCAAGGGAAACATATCAAATGTATCTACATACATATGATGTATACAAAATTTATACAATCCAATATTACCGAATTAGTATATGTCAATTATGTCGGTACCTACCAGAACGCTAGCCCATCCTTTATCGAGTTCATCACTCGTTTTATTAAAAACGAAAAGAAAAGAAAAATTAAAAATTTATGAAAATAAAAGAAATTACTACACACTCCTAAAGGAGCAACTAAACAAAAAAAAAAAAACAAAATATGTCATCCTAAACATACATTTCATTTAAATACACAATTCAAATTCTACAGTTAAATACAAAATAACATTCAGGTTGAAAATAAAACATTTCAATGCATGATAAAGGATCCGAACGAATATCTAGTTCTTATACATTTGAAAGAAATAGGTAAGGCATTAAATGTTATCATCATATTTCATATATCATATACCATCCTTTTATGCGTGTGTGTACACAAGAATATTCTTTTGTCCAACAGCTGACAAGAATGATAGTTGCACCATCCTATATATTTTGATCGGTTTGATTTGATTAATTTAGGCTTCATTCTAAAAACATTTTCGATGTTTTATAAACATTATAAAGTTGTCATAATATAAAACAACTATGGACAATGACATATATATTTATATAAATATACATATCAAACTGATAACGTCTTCACATTAAAAAAAAAATCTGAAATGTTCTTATTATGTATCTGGCATATCTATTAAAAGATTACCCTAAAAAAAAATGATCTAGGAATTAAGGCCGAACTTGAGGCTTTTAAACTCATCATTACTTGTTTATTCAAACCCATCTTCACTTCCAATAGTTCCCACAAGTACTTCATTTTATCACAATAAATTATCATCTTAATCCATATACATACATTTAGATATACAATTAAGATGATAAACATGGTCATTTTCAAGTCCAAGCATTCTCTTCTTGTGCCAATTATATTATTTTTTGCTGCAGCTACTACTACTACTGCCCGGAAGCTTTTGCAGGTTGATGTCAGTGCACAGCTAGCAGCCGCCGCGGTCAATGCTGCCGCCCGCCAGGATCTTGCCTCTTTTGAAATATCTACTCGGTCCGATAGTTATAACACTTCAGAATTTGTTTAACAATGGCCTGATCATTCTCCGAAGTTAAATAACCTAACACTATTAAAGGACACATGTGGTGTTTACTTATTAAAAGATGGATCTTCAGTATTATGAGACTCACAAATAAAATCCACATTTTGTTAATTAATAATGATGTTCATAGATCATTTTTATCTTGTGTTTTAGTTCCAGCCAAATAAAATACAAAACAAAAACGATCTATTTATGTACGTTAAGTTTGTTGATATATATATATATATATATATTTGGCCTGGCACCCTTAAAACATATTGAACAATGCATCTCCAAAAAGTTCTATTTATGTCCATATCCGTTGTTTTCTCAAAAAGATTTCAAGTAATGGTTTAATTAGGACGCGATTCCGCCCCCCCCCCCCCCCCCCCCCTCCAAGTTTGACTAGGACACACTTGATTTGTAAGAAAATTAACCCAAAAATAATACATTGAGCCAATTACAATGAAGGAAAGTTGGTAGAAATAGTATGCGTCGATAGAAGCGAAATAGCATACCGACATAGTGTTAAGGAATAAATATTCACCAAAAAAAAAAAAGAAGTAGAATAAGATTTTCACAAGAAAAAAGATAGAGAATAGAATAATGTTAAAGACACAAACTAATATGTCATCTTTCTTTTTTTTTTTTTTAATAAACAAAAGTGGTATGTGAGTTGGCTTATAGTTATTTAAAAAAATTATCTCATTAATTAAGAATAAAAAATTACATTTATAAATGAAAAGATGATAATTACTTACTACATAAATTGATAGAAAAAAGTTAAGATTGTAATTAGTGTCCATAACTGTTGGGAAAGCAATCAAACCAGAAATGATCACAACTCAATTGAGATCTCCAATGTGTCCGTGCCCCACACTACCCTAGAGTTTTCATCTTAACAGCACCTCGGATTTTTTAATCCATTGCAATCAATGGTGTCTTTGTTAAGGGGCCGAGCACTAAATTTTTTTTTTTTTTTTCTAATTGTACCCGAAATTTTAATAGATTTTTTTTTTACCACTTTATGCCATTAAAAGTTAAACATTCACAAATAACCTCCATTTAAATTAATTCTACCTCAAAAATTTTCATGATTTTTTAGCTTTGTGCTCACTAAAATTTAAAAATTCTTATATAACTCATACTAAATATTTAACCCTTTACGTTTAATATTTTGATGTTATTTATTAAAACAAAAAACAAAAAATGAAATTGTGATTGTAGATATAGTCTAGCAGTAATATCATACCTAACTCTATTAAAAAGTGCATACTGTAGAGTTTGAAACCCCCCTTCCTAAGTTCCCAAAAAAAAAAAAATGGTGAACACGCCCACTAAAATATATATTTTTTCTCCAGGATTTATCTTGTGCGCATACATACTTATATTTGAAATCTAACTCTGTTATTATTTGTTGGGATGTTGATATTTCATCTTAAAAGGTTAATGTATAAGGAGTACTCTAGTTCTTTTAAATCATTTCTCAATTCCATACCGAATCAACGTGTGAACTTCTTCACAAACTCCTTACAATAGGACTACTGGACAACATAATTTGATTTCAGCTTTGGCATTTTTTTTTTTTTTTTTTTTTGACACTGGCAAGCAAAATCTCAAGTTTCATGTTTTTCTTGCGACTTGTTTCTTATGGTTTTGACAAACCATAAGAAATAGTCATTTCTTGCTCTCGAAATACTCATTTTTCATGACAAGTTTTCAAACTTATAAGTCCCCCTTGAAATTAAAAAATTGAAGTTTTAATGCAGGTTCTCTAAAAAAAAAAATACATTCATATCCTTGACTTTAATCTAAAATTTTATAGTTTACTCCCATAAATTCTGAATTTAATCTAAATTGTGTATAGAACGTTTATTTACAATAGTTTTTCTTACTTCGAAATATAGTCAATCACTTTATATTTATATTTATATATTTTTTAATTGGATTCATTATTTCAAAACTTAAGAACTCAAAGAAACAAAATGTCATCATAGTTTGGCTCCTCTTAATAAAAATTTCTGATTTTGTCACTTGTTAAGGGTTTATTAGTTTTGAAAGGCAGTTATATATATATATATATATATATATATTTTTTTTTTTTTTTTTTTTTTGGCCTGGCACCTTTAAAACATATTAAACAATGCATCTCCAAAAAGTTCTGTTTACCAACGCTACTTTTTTTTTTTTCTTTTTTTACTTAAAGTTTAATTAGGAAACACTTGATTTGTAAGAAAAATAACCCAAAAAGAATACATTGAGTCAATTACAATAATGAAGGAAAAGTTGCTCGGGGGACTACCAGGCTGACAAGATAGGTAGAAATAGTATGCGTCGATAGAAGCAAAAAAGCATACCGATATCGTGTAAAGGAATAAATATTGACCAAAAAAAAAAAAGAAATAGAATAAGATATTCACAAGAAAAAAATAGAGATAATATAATAATGCTAATGACACATACTGAAATCTCATCTTTTATTTTTTTTAATTAACGAAAGTGGTATGTGAGTTGTGTGATAATTATTTAAAAAAATTATCTCATTAATTAAGAATAAGAAATTGCATTTATAAATAAAAAGATGACAATCACTTATTATGTAGATTGATAGAAAAAAGTTAAGATTGTAATTAGTGTTCATAACTGTTGGGACAAGTAACCAAATTACGAATTATCATAACTCTATTAAGATCTCTAGTTTGTCAGTGCCCCACGCTACCTTGGGATTTTTTTTATCTTAAGAGCACCACGAATTTTTAATCTATCGCAATCAATGATGTCTTTGTTAAGGGCCGACCACTGCCCCCGCCCCCCCCCCCCCCCCCCCCCCCCCCCCTCCCCCATCCTCTACTAGAAAGTTTTATAGTTTTTTTTTTTTTCTAATCCCAAGAAAAGTTAAACATGCACACATAACCTCCACATAAATTAATTCTACCCCAAAAAAATTCATGATTTTTATGCTTCATGCCCACTAAAATTTAAAAATTCTCACATAACTCATATTAGAAATTTTACCTTTAATTTTAATATCCGATGTTATTTATTTAAAAACAAAAACAAAAAGCAAAATTATAGTTGTAAGTATAATATAGTGATAATATAATACCTAACTTCACTAAAAGGTACTAACTGCAGAGTTCGAACCTCCCTCCTCAAGTTCCAAAAAAAAAATTGTGAACACCCCAACTAAAATATATATGTTTTTTTTTTTCCAGAATTCATCTTGTATGTATACGTACTTACATTTAAAATCTAACTTTGTTATTACTTATTGAGATGTTGATATTTCATCTTAAAAGATTAATCTATAAAGAGTACTCTGGTTCTTTTAAATCATTTCTCAATTCCAAACCGAATCAACGTGTGGACTTGTTCACACACTCCTTGCAATCGGATTACTCGAAATATAACTTGAGTTCAGCTCCCTTTTTTTTCTTTTTTTTTTTTTTTTTATACTAGCAAGCAAATCTCAAGTTTCATGTTTTTCTTGCGACTTGTGTCTTATGGTTTTGACAAACCATAAGAAATACTCGTTTCTTGCTCTCGATATAATCATTATTCATGAAATGTCTTCAAACTTTTTTTTCCCCCCTCAAGTTCAAATAGAGAATGGAGAAAAATAGGATGTCAAACATAAAATGTTAAAAGAAGATGACCAGATGATTTACTTTGACCATTGAACCCTATTTAAAACATTCCAATAGGACCACATACCCCACACGTTTATTTAGTTTCCTTGCTTTTTTCCATTATAAATCTCAGCTCACTCTCACTTCCCTCAACGCTTTCACTACAAGACCCTCAATTTTGCAAACAAAATATCACCCATTTCACTCCAAGTCCCTCATTTTCCGAACAACGCTAGATGTCGTTCGGTTCTCTGTCTCCAACCTCGCTTCTATAGATTGATTTTCAAATCTCGTTTGTTTAAACCATTCAACTACAAATCCACCTCTTTTTTCACTCTCTTCAACGAAACGAGTAGGAGAACAAAATAATATTCATATTGCCCCTCAAAATCTGAATATATTTTAAACTTTTGTACTACTTAAATATCATAGTTTATTTTCGGTTCATATTTCGTCTACACATATTTCTCATTTTTAGTCAAAAAAAACTCCGAAAGTTCAACACCAACCTATTTCCAAGCATATCTTGCCATAGAACTTTCATGGCCACTCTTCAATCTTTCCCTTGTTCCTCTTCAGTTTCCTTGAAAGAAATCCGATGCACTCTCAATTCTCGGAAAATTCAGCCATCGGATTTCTTTGTTCCTAAGCTCCCCGTCGATCAGCGAAACGGGTTATCAACCTTGACAACAACTTTCACTGATGTGAATCACATGTCCAAGATTGAAATCAAAACCAGAAATGATCACGATCAGGAAGTTTCCAACTCGGAGGCGAAGCAAGAGTTGTACGCAATCCTAGAAATTGTCGCGGACAGAGTCGAAATGCACAAAAACATCGGTGCACAGCGAGATAACTGGAATCACTTGCTTCTGGGCTCCATCAACGGAATTACGGCCACAGCCGCAATCATGGCTGCTCTTGCGGCTGCGAAAGGCGTCGGAGAAACCCTTTTGGTTCTAAAGCTTTCGTCTACTGTTCTATACATGGCGGCCACGGCGATCTTGGTGGTGATGAACAAGATTCAGCCTTCTCAGCTCGCCGAAGAGCAGAGAAACGCTTCGAGGCTGTTCAAGCAGCTCTACGAAGAGATCAGAACCACTTTGTCTCTCCGAGAACCGGTCTCCGACGATGTGAATGACGCGATGCAAAAGGTTTTGGCGCTTGATAAGGCATACCCTCTACCCTTGCTTGGAGTTATGCTCGACAAATTCCCTGCAAAAGTCGAGCCTGCCGTGTGGTGGCCACAAGGTCAATTCAAGCCTAAACACGAAATGTTTGGCCGCAGAAAAGGGAAGATCAACGGGTGGAACGGCAATCTTGAAGCGGAAATGAAAGAGATTGAGGGACATGTTAGGAGAAAAGATACCGCCGAATACGTCAGATTAAGTAAAGTGGCTTTGAAAGTAAACAAAGTTCTAGCCATTTCCGGTCCACTGCTCACTGGCTTGGCTGCAATTGGCTCTGTTTTCTTGGGGTCGTCTGTTTTCGGTTCGTGGCCTGCGGTTTTTGGAGTCATGTCCGGAGCCTTGGCTGCCGTGGTTAACACGCTAGAGCACGGCGGGCAAGTCGGTATGGTGTTCGAGATGTACCGAAGCTCGGCGGGGTTTTATAAGCACATGGAAGAGACAATTGAGTCGACTTTGGAGGATGCAGCGATTGATGAGAGAGAGAATGGTGAATTGTTCGAGGTTAAAACCGCGCTGCAGCTCGGACGGAGCGTGTCGGAGCTCAGAGACCTTGCGAGCGCGTTGTCTTTATCTTCAGAGCTTGAACAAGCTCAAGAAGAATTTGCAAGCAAGCTTTTCTGATAAAAGTTTTTTGTATTTTTCATAGGCCTTAGAATGTACTCTTGAAAGATATGTTTGTAAATGAATGAAAATGCTTTTTTTTTTTTACAAAGAGTGGAAAACTCCAGGGGACATGGTTTTTCCAAATATTTGGCCAATTATGTAAGACTCTTAAAATTCAATTTCATTCACTTGTCTAAACAAATTTCAGTGGTGCACTTAACAAATCACCAGATGATTTCTTCAAATATGTCGAGATTTGTTGTTCCGATTTCCCGTTTCATTGGTTTTCCTACTAATAGTATTATGTAATATTATCTGAATTTAAAAATTTGATCATATAAAAAATAAAAAATATTAAAAATTCTTAAATAAATTGATACACTGTCAAAACGTTATTTGAAAGGTAATTATTGAGACAGAAAATTGGAATAACATATTTGGACTCTTCTTCATATTGGATTGGATGTTGATGCATGACAATAAGAGAAGAAGAAGAAAACAATCATCTGTGTTTGGTAGGAGGGACGGAGAGGAGGGATGGAGAATGTGAAGGATGGAGAGGATTGTAGAAAAAGTTAAAATGATAGATGATAGTTTTTTAGCTAATTACTATATTGTCGATTTATAACCTCTTTTTTTTTTTAATTAAGGATAAAATTGTCTTTTTGATTGAAACGAAAATGAGAGTGTGCATCCTTCTACTGATGGAAGGATGCATTATGGTAGGCCTAGTGGGAGAGATTCTCCCTCCACCCCTCCTCTCCCTTCTTGTTTCCTTCTAACTAAACAATGGAATGGAACACACAATAAGAACTTGTTTGGTTGGAAGGAAAAGTTGGTGAGGGAGAGGGATGAGGGGGTTAGTGAAAGGGTTTAAAGAACGAAAGGATTGGTCGAGGGATTTCCAATCCTTCAAATATTCCAAATCTTAGCTTTTGTTTGAAATATAAGTTTGAAAAGTTGTTTTTAAAAAGATTCCATTTTAAATGAGATTGTTTTTTTAAATTAGTATTTAGGAGAGAGAAAAAATGAGTTTGGTATAGTCTTTAAAAAAATGAAAATTTTAAGTTGAATTGAAATTTTTTTCAAAACTTTTTTGAAAACAACTTTTCAATTCTATGTTTACTTAGTATAATACATAATTTTTTAAAAACGACATTTTAATCTCTCCAAATATTAAATGAATATAGTAGGAATGTGTATCAAACAAGAAGAGAAAAGTCCTCCCATTGCTTCCTATTTTTTCCACCAAAGCTTAGTACATTTTTTTCTAATCCTTTTTTTGTTTCCAACATACCAAACATAAACTAAAGAGGCTTTTTTTTGTTTTTTTTTTTTTGTTAAACGTAAATTGTAGAGTTTACTCACTACGTTTTATGTCATGAAGTACGTCATGGGAATTGGTCGATTCTGTTGACTAAATAATTCACCTAGACAGAGACAAAACATTGAATGAACGTTGCACCAACCATTGAGCAGAAGTTGCCACGAGAAGGAAAAGCAAAGCCTTTTATTATGATTGGACAAAGAGGAAAGAGAAAAATAATGCTTTAGAGAGCGTGGGTCCCTCCAACATTATATTTACGTAGAGGATGAGCCTCCCATGCATACGAACTACGACAAGACACAAATTTCTCCTCTTCATTAGGATCATACAAATTTTAATTTTATTTTTGTTTCATATTGATTTTAATGTTAAATTTGTACCATAATATATATAATAATCTATTTAAATTTATGTCATTCAGAAAATTTTGCTTTTATTTTAGGTGAAGTAGTGTAAACCAAACTGAATAAATATTAGTTCGGAGATTTTCAAACTAAACCAAACCAATTAAGGAGTCAAAACCAATCTAGACTAAACTGATTATAATTGGTTTAGTTTGATTTTTTAAAATTGATTTGAACTAATACTAATTAACTTTTTTTAAATCAAAAATGAAATATGATCAACATTTTGATATAATAAGTACTTGTATATTACCGCTAGGCTATATCTGCAACTATCGTAAATTCGAAAAAAAAAAAAAAAAAGTACTTGTGTATTTCTAAATTAAAAATATCAATTTATTCAAGAATCAAATATTCAAATCATAATAGAAATAGAATATCCATAATAAAGCATTCTACATATAATTTGGGTATTTACTATTTAGTCATTTAAAAAAACATATAAATAAATTTTAATATCATATAATTAACTAGGCGTGTATTTGGTTCACTGGTTGAAGATGAAATTTTTTTAAGTTGGAGTTGGTTGACTTTTTTAACATCATATAATAATTATTTAATTTATATGTGTTTTTTCATTTAGAATCTTGTCACCTTGTATTTTTCTAACATTAGTGTGAAGGACAAGTCCCGGTAGAAATAAAATTACAAAAAAAAAAAAACAGTTAAATCACATAATAGGTATAATATAACTCAAAGCACGTTATAAGTGGCATATAAAAGTGATGGTATATAGGAACCCTCATATATATGTGTGTGTGTGTGTGTGTGTGAATGAACTACTTCATTCAGGCTGGGGCTGATGAAAATATTGAGCTGATTCTTGTTTATTTTACGGATCCAGGTTGGCCACGGTTTTGCATACTGGACGGGCGAGACCACCTCGAACGAGAATTCTCACGCTGTTAAAATTGCTCGTGCAACATATAAGTTTCTTATATTTTTTATAATTCTTTGTATGGATATGAATTTTTCTATAAATCAGTCAGTACAAGATCTATTAAAATAACCATCACATTCTTTTAAGGTTTTCTTAATTTAATTAGCACGTGCATGGTATGCACCATTTGCTAATAATTTAGGAAAAGTATTGTGAATTTTTTGAAAAGGATAATTGTATTTTAAATCAATAAAATACAAATACTAATACTTTAAATAACATCACAATAAAAGAAAACCTAACCCTAAATATAAATCAATTTTATCAGTAAATTCTAATGAAATACACAAGAAGGTAAAACGTGCACTGAAATCCAACAATAGAAAATTGAAAAGGCATATCAATTATTAGGCATACATATAACTCTTTCAACAATACCACTATAATCGATGGAAAACTCGAATCGGTCGAGACCAAGAGACCCATAGCAGAAAGGTCACCTTCAACACCACATAAAATTAACTCTAGCAGATTGGACGCATAAACAATACGAGAGCGTAGGGAGACCACCTTTGTTATTACAAAATAAGTATAAAAATATACCAATAAAACATAAAGCGGTAATAACATTGTTTTTATTTTACACAAATAATGATAAAAATAAAATGAAAAAAACCTCAAACACCATAGATAATATCTCCGGTGACAAGCCAATAAACATGACCAAAATTAAAACGTACTTTATAGGGGTGCATATGAACAATAATATTTCTATAAATTCACTTCCGAACTTTGAAATGTACATTTTTTTTTTTGGACAAAATTGTTGAGTTATCACTTGATTTAAAGTAATAATTAGGTTTAATCAGTACGGATTAATCAATGCCATCACTCCAAAATTATATTAATTGGCCACCAAATATTGGAGATATTCTTTCCTCTTGGAGTAGTTACCTGGAAGAAAAATAAGAGGACACAAAAAAAAAAAAAAGAATGAACCTTTATTTCAATTTGAATAGTTCAGAGTTTAAAGAAATTAATAAAATTGTATATGCTATTCTATTAATATATATATATATATGCGTGTGTGTGTGTGTTTTAATCCTTATTTTTATATCAGGAAGGATGTAGAATGCATAACTACATATATAGTTGCAATATTCAACACCAACTTGGTGAAAAATCTTCTATTGCAATGTATAATCCAAGGGAAACATATCAAATGTATCTACATACATATGATGTATACAAAATTTATACAATCCAATATTACCGAATTAGTATATGTCAATTATGTCGGTACCTACCAGAACGCTAGCCCATCCTTTATCGAGTTCATCACTCGTTTTATTAAAAACGAAAAGAAAAGAAAAATTAAAAATTTATGAAAATAAAAGAAATTACTACACACTCCTAAAGGAGCAACTAAACAAAAAAAAAAAAAACAAAATATGTCATCCTAAACATACATTTCATTTAAATACACAATTCAAATTCTACAGTTAAATACAAAATAACATTCAGGTTGAAAATAAAACATTTCAATGCATGATAAAGGATCCGAACGAATATCTAGTTCTTATACATTTGAAAGAAATAGGTAAGGCATTAAATGTTATCATCATATTTCATATATCATATACCATCCTTTTATGCGTGTGTGTACACAAGAATATTCTTTTGTCCAACAGCTGACAAGAATGATAGTTGCACCATCCTATATATTTTGATCGGTTTGATTTGATTAATTTAGGCTTCATTCTAAAAACATTTTCGATGTTTTATAAACATTATAAAGTTGTCATAATATAAAACAACTATGGACAATGACATATATATTTATATAAATATACATATCAAACTGATAACGTCTTCACATTAAAAAAAAATCTGAAATGTTCTTATTATGTATCTGGCATATCTATTAAAAGATTACCCTAAAAAAAAATGATCTAGGAATTAAGGCCGAACTTGAGGCTTTTAAACTCATCATTACTTGTTTATTCAAACCCATCTTCACTTCCAATAGTTCCCACAACTACTTCATTTTATCACAATAAATTATCATCTTAATCCATATACATACATTTAGATATACAATTAAGATGATAAACATGGTCATTTTCAAGTCCAAGCATTCTCTTCTTGTGCCAATTATATTATTTTTTGCTGCAGCTACTACTACTACTGCCCGGAAGCTTTTGCAGGTTGATGTCAGTGCACAGCTAGCAGCCGCCGCGGTCAATGCTGCCGCCCGCCAGGATCTTGCCTCTTTTGAAATATCTACTCGGTCCGATAGTTATAACACTTCAGAATTTGTTTAACAATGACCTGATCATTCTCCGAAGTTAAATAACCTAACACTATTAAAGGACACATGTGGTGTTTACTTATTAAAAAATGGATCTTCAGTATTATGAGACTCACAAATAAAATCCACATTTTGTTAATTAATAATGATGTTCATAGATCATTTTTATCTTGTGTTTTATTTCCAGCCAAATAAAATACAAAACAAAAACGATCTATTTATGTACGTTAAGTTTGTTGATATATATATATATATATATATTTGGCCTGGCACCCTTAAAACATATTGAACAATGCATCTCCAAAAAGTTCTATTTATGTCCATATCCGTTGTTTTCTCAAAAAGATTTCAAGTAATGGTTTAATTAGGACGCGATTTCCGCCCCCCCCCCCCCCCCCCCCCCCCCTCCAAGTTTGACTAGGACACACTTGATTTGTAAGAAAATTAACCCAAAAATAATACATTGAGCCAATTACAATGAAGGAAAGTTGGTAGAAATAGTATGCGTCGATAGAAGCGAAATAGCATACCGACATAGTGTTAAGGAATAAATATTCACCAAAAAAAAAAAAGAAGTAGAATAAGATTTTCACAAGAAAAAAGATAGAGAATAGAATAATGTTAAAGACACAAACTAATATGTCATCTTTCTTTTTTTTTTTTAATAAACAAAAGTGATATGTGAGTTGGCTTATAGTTATTTAAAAAAATTATCTCATTAATTAAGAATAAAAAATTACATTTATAAATGAAAAGATGATAATTACTTACTACATAAATTGATAGAAAAAAGTTAAGATTGTAATTAGTGTCCATAACTGTTGGGAAAGCAATCAAACCAGAAATGATCACAACTCAATTGAGATCTCCAATGTGTCCGTGCCCCACACTACCCTCACTACAACAAAAAGTGCTTTTAACGACACAAAATTTATGACATTTTTCTGAAAGTGTCGTCAAAGTATCTTTAAGACGACATGTTTTTTTTAAATGTCGTAGAAGAGATCATTTGACGACATTAAACAGAAAAATGTCATTGAAAAGTATATTTTACGACATTTAATGAAAAAATGTCATTGAAAAACATTACTACCGTGAAGTTCTCTCTTATGATACTTTGGAAACGAGGTGCTTGTAAAAGAAGAATAGCTTTTGTAATGAGAAACACATCTTTCATCAATTTCCAAGATCACTAAATAAGTAATTGAGGACCGTAGTTACCTTTTTTCGCCAATAGGCTTGGCATAATGAGCTTGGATTGACGAAATAAATGTTTGAACACTGTCAAAATCACAAAAAGAAACAACCTCATGTAGATAAAAGTGTACATCATTAGCAAGTACAAAAACAGAATTAACATTATATACCAATAAACTTCTGACTAGAAAACATAAGAAGGAAGGGTTAAACAAGCCCCGCAACAAAATAGAGGACAAAGAATACCTCTCAAAAAATGATGAGAAACAATTCTTCTACTTACAAAATGGAAATCTCAGTTTCTGAAAATCTATTAACCTGTTGTTCTGTGGTATGGACTTGGTTAAAAATAGAGTAATTTTTCATGCAAATCCATACTGTATTTGTAAATCATTAAGAATATTAGCTAATTTCCCATTAAAGAAGAATATTTCTAAATTAGTATCCTTTTTGTAGCCCAAAAAACACGGTGCTTCTGCCCATCAGCACCACCAATTAGAGGATCATTAGTTTTTGCCTTTTCAAATCATCATAATAGAAATGAGTCTTGTCAAATACCCATTATTCATTTATCTCCTGCAATATATCAGAAATAACTTTACATCTTTCACATGAAATGACACAAGAATACAACTATAAGGTATATTGCACAACACAAGAATACAACTATAAGATCTGTAGCTGCGCAACATACTTTAAAATTCCTTTCTTGAGTACTTCCTAAAGCCTTGCAATTATGTGTGTGTGTGTGTGTGTATTCTAAAGTGATGGGAAGAATTCCAAGTGTTGTTGTGTTGTGTACCAACAACTTCAAATCTATAGGGAAAATCATGAAGCAAACACAAGCATCTATATGAAGCATCGTCTTAACACAAGAACACAGATTTCTACTTACAAGTGAAAAGTAATGCTGAAGAGACAGATGATAAAATATGTTTCCAATAAGAAATGGTGGTCAAACACACTTCATTCTCTTTTTTTTTTTTCTTTGAAAAAAACTTGAAGAGAAAAAAAAAAAAAAAGCAATCAAGTACATTATATGCTTTTATAATGCCCAAGATTCCAACTCACAACAAAAAGCATTTTACAGGTTTAATCACGGACCTAGATAAAATACTTGGTTCAAAGGGTAAAACAAATTAATCAATTTTTTCAACCACTAGTTCTTTTAATGGACGTTAGTCACTAGTTGAATGCCAAATAAACATGGACAATAACAGAGCACCATCAAGCAGCCCCCTTCAAATGTGGAAACTCTAAACATGTTTTGCCAACGCCTGGTGACGTATCCGTCACTTTTTCTACCTATTTCTACCGTCTCTTCTCATCAGAGAAATTAACACAAATATTTGGTAGCATGAAACAGAAGGCGAATTACTAGACGACTGACTATGATTTATACTAATCAAAAAAACACAAAAATCAGAAAGGAAAAGCGAAGATGAAAAATATGATTGTTACGGATCCAAAAAGATCCTGAATAATTATTTAGATTATAAGATTGATAATTAATGGAAAACTAAATTGAACGGGAGATATCGAGAAAATGGTGAGAAAGAGAACGAAAGGGGAATGGAGAGATGACAACCATGGCCCTTCTTATTGTACTGTGCAATGAATGGCCAGCGACGGGGTAAGTGCGATGAGTTGGAAAATATGGGGGCTTGTATTGTGTTGTGTTATGTGCGACTGCCACCAGTCGTACATGGCGATAGCTTCAATCGTGGCCTTTCAATATCAGGGTGGGTGGTTTTCCTCCACCTTTTTCGCATATGATCAGAGAAAGTTTAGAAAGAGAAAGGGAATAATAAGAAAGATCATCCCACTGACGTTTTGGCGCGCTTGTTTTGGCGGGCACTGGAAAGCTGCTTGTGTTTGGCGGGTTTGATTTTTTTTTTTTTTTTTCATGCGCCTAAGACATCGGTTTTGGGAGTTCCGTTCTTGGTATTATCATTATTTCTCTTTAGCTATGAGGTTTGAGAAGGATCTGGTAGATTAAAATGGCCTTTTGTTTTAAAGATTTTTTATTTAAAATTTGATTGAAACGTTTTTTCACTTTAAAAGTAAATAAAATTGAAAAGAACATAAGAAATCTAGGACAAATATATATATATATATATATATATTAAAGAGCATTTAAAAAAGTAATTCAAAAGAGAAATATTGTAAATTATTTTTCAAACTTTTCTAAAAGAAGAAAGATTAAAAAAAAAGTGTTTGATAGAAGTGGATAAATGATGAGAAGAGGTGCATTTTTATTTAAAAATTAGGTGAAAATGAAAAATAAAATGCGAGGAAGAAAATTTAAATAACTAGGAGAAGGATTCTTAAGAAAAAGAAATAATTCCAGTGTATAACATTGGTGGTGAATATAATAAAGTTAGATAGTGAATTGATATTGTATGACTATTTTTTAGCTCCAAGTGTGTTTTATTATTAAAAAAAAGACGTAATTTATATGTGAATAGAAGAAACATAGAAAATAAAATATTTAGCTCGGTTGAATTCAATAGTGAATCCAAATAGGATTACATTAGTTGATTTTAATATTTTGAATTTAAAGTTATATAGTAGTTAGGATTATCTTTATTTTTAAGGATTGTTCATTAAAAATATATATATATATATATATAGATATTTACATAAATAAATGTTTGTATCTCAATTTGTTTTAAAACAGCACACCATCTAAATTCAAATTGCTTGAGAAATTATGAATTAGAGATGCATTAAGATTTGTCAATAAATAGGGCAGTTATATTTATTTTATTTTCATAAAAGTTTATTAATATATATTTATATGTGTTTTTCCTCTTTAACTCTAGCTTTGTTTCCAAATCCTTTGCATACCTCTAGTAATAGGCGTGATCCACTTTTTTAATTAAACGTCTTGATTTTGTGCGTCAAATAAATGCGGGAGTGCGAGAGAGAGAGTTGAGACAAGTAAAAATAAAGGCTTATCTTTTCAAAAAAGAAGAAAATAAAGGCTCACACCTATATATAGAGAAGGGCTTCCAAATTATAAATTATATTCCTTCGTGGAGTCAAGAAAGTTTAGTCCTTTTGAATTCGTATAATTAAGATGAATATATAAAGCCCCTAACCAAATTAAATATCTTAAATCTAAAAGTATCCTAAAGTACTCAAACATAAACATCCTAAATAACAAAAATAAAATGCTACTGTTAAAATTCAAATTCAAATCTTCCGTTTCAATATGATTATCTCAAATGCCCAAAGAAAAAAACAATTAAAAGAATACAACAAGAGAAAAACAAATAAAGACCGTAGAACAACATGGTTGATATAGAAGAATTGGAAAGTTTTTTTTTTTTTTTTTTGTTAATTTTTTTAACTACAAGAAAGTTTTAAAAAACATGGTTGACAGAAGTGAATAGATGATAGGATAGAGGTTTTTATTCTTTTTTTTTTTTTGGTGTGTGAATTCGGTTGTATTCTTTTTCAAATACATTATATGAATTAGGATTATATATTTTAAGATTTACTTAGGATTATCTTTATCTCTTAGTGTTGTTTTAAATACTAAAAATTATATTTAGTTTAGGATCTTGAATTATATTTATTTTAAGATTTATCTCATATAAAGAAGACATTTACTTTTGTTATCTAGTCTATTTCAGTATTCTGTCATATTTTAAGTGTAATTCATATCATAAAAAAGGTCAATATTAAGTCTGTTTGGGGAAGCGTCCAAATAAAAATATTTGTTACGAAAATATTTGAATGAAAAATTTTAAATAGAAGTATTTGAATCATCATCTAAACTGATGTTTTAGATATTAACATTCTGAATATAATATTTGAACATAAACTTGTACATTGTTTGGATCTCAGGTTCAAACTTAAAAATTCCAAGCTAACTTTGTCCCTTTTTTTTTTTTTTTTTTAAAGTTAACAAATTTCTTACTACATTATGAAAAGTCAAGTAACTTAAACATAAAAATTCAAACTCAAACCGGTGTTCTGAAAATAAATATGCAATTCGAAGTAGCAATCTAAAAAGACATAAACAATACACTAGAGTAGAGATAAATAATATTGAGGAATTTTTGGCATTTAAGAATAAAAATCCAAATAACAGTTGGATGATCCGTTTCCAATAGTACCAATCAAACATATATTCGAATAGACCATTCAAATGAAATGGTCCAAATGTTGACACATAGTTGTGCGCAAGGTGACTAAATGTTTTTTTTTTTTTTTTTAAGAATAGTATACGAAAAGTGAAAAAGTGAACTTTTTAAAAAACACATTTGGTAATCCCGCGGTTGAAGCTTAGGATTTGCCATTAAAATGTAGTAAGAAAAGAATATGATAGACTAATTTGAACAACTTAGATGTTATATGCACGGGAGACTCTAAACTGTAAAGATTACAAATTGAACCGATATATGAGAATGTAAATCAAATATAGTAATTCTTGTTTAGTCAATTCTGATTATTTTTTAAGTTCATATTCATCTTATTACAGGTAATTCAACAAAGGTAACCTATATTTTTTTATTGTATTATATATATATATATATATATATATATATACATATTGCTTATGATGATTTGTAACCAAGTCATTGAGAACAAGTGATCATAAACTTATTTACAGTAAGTATTAGTTAAACCAGTACCATCTACTAAACTTAGTTAACATCTTAGTCTATTACTATTTATTGTTACAAATCGAGATTGACCTTTTGGTCTAATCAAATTAAGAAAATCCTTTGTAGATTGAACCAATATATGGTAATGTCAATCAATATGGTCACTCGTATTTAATTGATTTCGATGGTTTTAATGTGTATATTTATCCAATAATCAAATAGTTGAAAAAAAACCTTATTTTGTAAACAATCTGTAACAGTTTTGTTTAGCTCCTTTAACTAGTAAATATTCATATTCTTGTCGAGGTTGTTGATATAGTGAAGTAAATAAAGTTTCGTATTGATTAGCTATTTATCAATATCGAATTGATTACACTTTTTAAAAAATAAAAATAATAATAATAAAAACGCAGCTATATATATTTGTTATTGGCATCTTCATACCACTTTAAATTTTGATTTCAACTTTAGATAAAACAAAAAATATTTGAAATTCGGAAAGGAACCTAAGATCACGTACTTTTCTATTTAAAACATATCAAATTATTTTAATTAAAGTAAAGATTTAACAAAAAAAAAATCTTACTCTTTTTTAATTTTTAAACAATTTTTTTTAATTCGGACTCTTTTATTTATTTATTTTATATTACAATATGACTTGTGCCTTTTAATTTTAAACTAACCTTTAAAAAGTGAAAAAAAAGGTACATCAAATATACCCGGATGAGTGGCAACTCATATGTATTTACTATCAACTAAATTTTTTTTTTGGTGAAACTATCAAATAATATTAATATTAAGATTAATATTTACTATAAATAATATATATATTTTTTGAATTACTCCTTAGAAAAAACAAGTTTTAAAAAACAAAAATAACTTCGGAAAAAATCTCCTAAAAAAAAGTTTGGGTAACTGCCTACACAGCACTACACCACACAATGGTTGTTTTCAGATAATTAAATACTTATTTTTAATTTAAACGAGTTATGCTGCTATTCTTAAAAATAAAATAAAATAAAATAAATAAAAGAAAAAAAAACACTTCAAAAAAAAAAAAACAAAAACCGTAATATTTGCAGTTCTGGATTGGCGCAATGGCGCTTAAATGGAGGCAAATGAAAATTTGGAGTTGGCGCTTAAATGTGTTTTGAAAAAAGGTTCTTGGCGCTTTATTTTCATTTTAAATTTACATTACTTCTGATTAAATATTAACTGCACACACGTTTATGTCTCTCACTCCCAATAACACATAATTTCTTGTTTTCTTCCTTATCTCTTTCTCTTGCTTCACGCAAGAATCTCACCACAACTTGCTGCTCATAGGTAATTTATTGCTCGAGTCAAATTTGTTTGCTTTCAAGTTTCGATTTTGTTGTAATGGTTTTGCAATTCCAAAACAGAGCTTCGTCAACAATCATACTCTAGATCGGAATCGAACACCCTCATTTTTGCCTGTAGTGACATAGAAACAGAGCTCCGTTACGCTTTAATCAAAAAGGTTTTGTAACACTTTTTTTTTTAAATGTTTGTTAACTTCTCTCTGTCCACATCTATTGGTTTTTGCTTCTTCACCTTCCTAAACTCACACAATCAATGGCTGAACCCACTCAGTAACTCGCTCAACTCAGACCGTCGCTGGTGGTTGCCGATCACCACGTCCGATCATCAGACTTTCAGGCGACGGAACTCATTGCCAAGGCCGAGAAGCTCCTATTTCTGTCGATCATATCTCACCCTCTGGCTTTTGCTTTCTCTCTTATCACATATCGTCTAACCTTTTCAGATTTCACCAACAACAAAGTCGCGATGTCTAATGGAGTTTCACACATCTTTGCTCATGTCCATCCGCAGTAAAATTACGGGAAATATGCCATCATTATATATCAGTTTTTACAATTTAAAATGCATATGCTGCTCTCAATAAATATATATAGATGAGTTTCAATGTTGATTTCTTAAATTCAATATGGTTTTTAATGCAGATCAAAAAGAAGAATCCTAAGGCGGAGTTAAACAAATATGCTTCTTTATCTTACGGCTTGGTGTTTGCAATGGTTTGATGCAGCTATGCTGTTGGGCCCTTTACAGAAGATTTTGCCAAGCGATAGGTTATGGGGGTACTGCCCAGCGTCGTGAGGTCTGACTTTAGTTTCTAACCTTTATTTATTTATTTATTTATTTTTGTTCTTTCAACATGTATGCATATTTTGATATGCATCTGTATTGAATAAGAAACAAAAAAGCTTCACTTAATATATATATATATATATATATATATATATGATATGACAGTTGTGAGAATTTGAGAGCGTTTACCTTATCTCTCTTTCTATGCAGAACTGCATTAGAAGATCAAAAGAGACACGAGAAGTTGTGCTTTTTGAAGATGGACTAAAGATATCATTGTTAGGGATATTTTGAATGCCACAGTAAAATTAAGTGGTAAAGCGAGTGCAGTTAAGTGTCTCAAGATATTGTAGTGGAAGAATATAGTGCAGAAGGAAAAAGGCTTATGAGGAGAGACCAAGTTAAGAAAGAAGCTTGCTGGAAATGGTGAAAGAGAAGGGCGAGAATGAAGCAACTCTTTGAAGATGCAAAAGATAGCAAAGGAATTCCATGAACAATACCGCCAATTCAAATGCATTTGCAATAGATTTTAGAAATTTATTGCACTGAAAGTTTTGTTTGTGTTTTTTTTTTTTGTTTTTTGTATTATGTAATAATTTTTTTTATTAATTCTATGAATCAAAATTTATATTTATAATTATAGTAATCAACAATAAAAAATTATTTGGGGTGATTTTTTTTAATAATTCGTGTATTCAAAAATTTATATCTATATAATTATAAATAATCAACAATAAAATTATATTTTATTGAAATTCATTTTTTTAATAATTCAAGAATACATGACACTTATCCAATGTCCTGGTTTTTTCTATTAAAACATGCTTTCAATGTCGTAGAACATTTCTAATCATGACATTGTTTAATTGTTGTAATATGTACAAATCATGACATTTCTAAACTGCTATCATACACACCAATCACGACATTTTGAACAGTTGTGATATGTAACAATATACAACCGGGAAAGTAATAGATGACATTACTCTAATGTCGAGGATAAAAAATTCACGACATAGATCACGACATTGAAGGAAATGTCGTTAAAACATCATACTTTTCACGGCACCCCCTTTCAACGACCTTTTCAAAAATGTCGTGGAATCCATTTTACGACATTTTTTAAATGTCGTTAAAGGGCTTTTTGGGTGTAGTGCCTAGAGTTTTCATCTTAACAGCACCTCGGATTTTTTAATCCAATGCAATCAATGGTGTCTTTGTTAAGGGCCGAGCACTAAATTTTTTTTTTTTTTCTAATTGTACCCGAAATTTTAATAGATTTTTTTTTTACCACTTTATGCCATTAAAAGTTAAACATTCACAAATAACCTCCATTTAAATTAATTCTACCTCAAAAATTTCATGATTTTTTAGCTTTGTGCTCACTAAAATTTAAAAATTCTTATATAACTCATACTAAATATTTAACCCTTTACGTTTAATATTTTGATGTTATTATTAAAACAAAAAACAAAAAATGAAATTGTGATTGTAGATATAGTCTAGCAGTAATATCATACCTAACTCTATTAAAAAGTGCATACTGTAGAGTTTGAAACCCCCCTTCCTAAGTTCCCAAAAAAAAAAAATGGTGAACACGCCCACTAAAATATATATTTTTTCTCCAGGATTTATCTTGTGCGCATACATACTTATATTTGAAATCTAACTCTGTTATTATTTGTTGGGATGTTGATATTTCATCTTAAAAGGTTAATGTATAAGGAGTACTCTAGTTCTTTTAAATCATTTCTCAATTCCATACCGAATCAACGTGTGGACTTCTTCACAAACTCCTTACAATAGGACTACTGGACAACATAATTTGATTTCAGCTTTGGCATTTTTTTTTTTTTTTTTTTTTTGACACTGGCAAGCAAAATCTCAAGTTTCATGTTTTTCTTGCGACTTGTTCTTATGGTTTGACAAACCATAAGAAATAGTCATTTCTTGCTCTCGAAATACTCATTTTTCATGACAAGTTTTCAAACTTATAAGTCCCCCTTGAAATTAAAAAATTGAAGTTTTAATGCAGGTTCTCTAAAAAAAAAAATACATTCATATCCTTGACTTTAATCTAAAATTTTATAGTTTACTCCCATAAATTCTGAATTTAATCTAAATTGTGTATAGAACGTTTATTTACAATAGTTTTCTTACTTCGAAATATAGTCAATCACTTTATATTTATATTTATATTTTTTAATTGGATTCATTAAATGATGTCTTTGTTAAGGGCCGACCACTGCCCCCCCCCCCCCCCCCCCCCCACCCCATCCTCTACTATAGAAAGTTTTATAGTTTTTTTTTTTTTCTAATCCCAAGAAAAGTTAAACATGCACACATAACCTCCACTTAAATTAATTCTACCCCCAAAAAAATTCATGATTTTATGCTTCATGCCCACTAAAATTTAAAAAATCTCACATAACTCATAATTAGAAATTTACCTTTAATTTTAATATCCGATGTTATTTATTTAAAAACAAAACAAAAGCAA
Source organism: Ficus hispida (assembly GCA_025413025.1). Lineage (NCBI taxonomy): Eukaryota > Viridiplantae > Streptophyta > Magnoliopsida > Rosales > Moraceae > Ficus > Ficus hispida. Next base: position 26,363,347 of record CM046374.1, on the reverse strand, counting down.
AATTATAGTGTAAGTATAGTATAGTGATATAATAATACCTAACTCACTAAAAGTACTAACTGCAGAGTTCGAACCTCCCTCCTTAAGTTCCAAAAAAAAAAATTGTGAACACCCCAACTAAAATATATATGTTTTTTTTTTCCAGAATTCATCTTGTATGTATACGTACTTACATTTAAAATCTAACTTTGTTATTACTTATTGAGATTTGATATTTCATCTTAAAAGATTAATTTATAAGAGTACTCTGGTTCTTTTAATCATTTCTCAATTCCAAACCGAATCAACGTGTGGACTTGTTCACACACTCCTGCAATCGGATTACTCGACAATATAACTTGATTCAGCTCCCTTTTTTTCTTTTTTTCTTTTTTTTTATACTAGCAAGCAAATCTCAAGTTTCATGTTTTTCTTGCGACTTGTTTCTTATGGTTTTGACAAACCATAAGAAATACTCGTTTCTTGCTCTCGATATAATCATTATTCATGAAATGTCTTCAAACTTTTTTTTCCCCCCTCAAGTTCAAATAGAGAATGGAGAAAAATAGGATGTCAAACATAAATGTTAAAAGAAGATGACCAGATGATTTACTTTGACCATTGAACCCTATTTAAAACATTCCATAGGACCACATTACCCCACACGTTTATTTAGTTTCCTTGCTTTTTTCCATTTATAAATCTCAGCTCACTCTCACTTCCCTCAACGCTTTCACTACAAGACCCTCATTTTTGCAAACAAATATCCATTTCACTCCAAGTCCCTCATTTTCGAACAACGCTAGATGCGTTCGGTTTCTGTCTCCAACCTCGCTTCTATAGATTGATTTCAAATCTCGTTTGTTTAAACCATTCAATACAAATCCACCTCTTTTTTCACTCTCTTCAACGAAACGAGTAGGAGAACAAAATAATATTCATATTGCCCTTAAAATCTGAATATATTTTAAACTTTTTACTATTTAAATATCATAGTTTATTTTCGTTCATTTTCGTCTACACATATTTCTCATTTTTAGTCAAAAAAAAACTCCGAAAGTTCAACACCAACCTATTTCCAAGCATATCTTGCCATAGAACTTTCATGGCCACTCTTCAATCTTTCCCTGTTCCTCTTCAGTTTCCTTGAAAGAAATCCGACGCACTCTCAATTCTCTCGGAAAATTCAGCCATCGGATTTCTTTGTTCCTAAGCTCCCGCATCAGCGAGCGAAACGGGTTATCAACCTTGACAACAACTTTCACTGATGTGAATCACATGTCCAAGATTGAAATCAAAACCAGAAATGATCACGATCAGGAAGTTTCCAACTCGGAGGCGAAGCAAGAGTTGTTACGCAATCCTAGAAATTGTCGCGGACAGAGTCGAAATGCACAAAAACATCGGTGCACAGCGAGATAACTGGAATCACTTGCTTCTGAGCTCCATCAACGGAATTACGGGCCACAGCCGCAATCATGGCTGCTCTGCGGCTGCGAAAGGCGTCGGAAGAAACCCTTTTGGTCCTAAAGCTTCGTCTACTGTTCTATACATGGCGGCCACGGCGATCTTGGTGGTGATGAACAAGATTCAGCCTTCTCAGCTCGCCGAAGAGCAGAGAAACGCTTCGAGGCTGTTCAAGCAGCTCTATGAAGAGATCAGAACCACTTTGTCTCTCCGAGAACCGTCTCCGACGACGTGAATGACGCGATGCAAAAGGTTTTGGCGCTTGATAAGCATACCCTCTACCCTTGCTTGGAGTTATGCTCGACAAATTCCCTGCAAAAGTCGAGCTGCCGTGTGGTGGCCACAAGGTCAATTCAAGCCTAAACACGAAATGTTTGGCCGCGGAAGAGGGAAGATCAACGGGTGGAACGACAATCTTGAAGCGGAAATGAAAGAGATTGAGGGACTTGTGAGGAGAAAAGATGCCGCCGAATACGTCAGATTAAGTAAAGTGGC
>CM046374.1:26330110-26361306 GCA_025413025.1 Ficus hispida | reverse complement strand
CATGCGAAGTTCCAGCTTCAGCTTTCCATCGGTGTAGGCGTAAATCCTAGCTAGGGGTTCAGGAGCTCTATCTTCCTTGTGCAATGAGGGTCCTTCAAGCCTGCTTGGCTGCATGTAGCTGATGCTGGCATTCCGGTTTGGATACTGAGGGCTCTGGTTCTGGTTGTTTCTGGGGGCAGCTTCGTGCATAGTGCCCCTCCTTGCACAAAGGTAGAAACATTAGTCCCATCCTACACACTCCCGGGTGTTTCTTTCCACATGTTACGCCGCGGGATAGCTGGTGTTAGTGTTCTCGTTCCCTTGATTATTCTTTTTCTGAGGGAAATTCCCTTGTTGGTTCTGGCCCGAGAAATTTCCTTTTCGTTTATTCTTCCCAGCTTGATTGGAACCTTGTGTAGGGCTACTAGATTGGCCTTTCGGTTGCGACTCTGAGTCTTGTCGAGGCTGCGTTGGCTTTGCTGCCGCCTTTTCCTCCTTTTTAGCCTTGAAGAATTGAGCTCTAGCCTCCTTGTCCTGGTTGATCCAGTATTCGGCTCTTATCGCCCGGCTTATGCAATCAGACACCAGGGTAGGCGGGCTGCTGCCAGCACTTACTTGCTTGGCGATGTCGGTTCGAAACATCTTCATCATCCTTCGTACCTTCTCTGCTTCACTCGGGACCAGATCCGGGCATAACCGAGCTAGCTGTTCAAACTTCTGTACGGCCTCCATTACCGTCATCGATCCTTGTCTGAAGTTCGTGAACTCGTCTTGTTGAACGGCAAGGATCTCTCTGTTGTAGTACATTGCGCGAAATTCGGTCACAAAGTCTTGCCAGTTCATGGCCGTAACGTCACGGCGCATCTGCACGGTCATCCACCAGTGTCTCGCATCCTTTTTCAGGGCGAAAGAAGCGCAGAGAACTTTCTCTTGTTCCGTTAATCGCATGAAATCCAAGATAACTTGGATATCGATCAACCAATTGTCTGCGGCGATCGGGTCCGTCGGGCCTTCGAACTCAGGCGCCTTCATTCGCCTGAATCGCTCATATAGTAAGTCTTCCCTCACCGGTTGTAGGTTTGCTTGCCCTCCAGCAGGTGCCATCGGAATGTTAGCATTCTGAGGAACTTCTGGTTGATCCTCAGGTACCGGGGGTACTGGTTGAGCTCGTGGTGGAATCTCATTAATCCGCGGTCCTTGATTCATTTGAGCTATCTGAGCTCGTAGTCTTTCCGTCTCTTGCTGCTGTTCTAGCAGCTGCTGTTGTAGATTTGCAACGATGGTTGCAAGATCTGGCTCAGGCGGGTTGAGTGGTACCGTTCTTCGTGGACGTACCATCTTTTAAATCCTATAAGAAAAGATATCATCACACCATTAATATCCTTTCTTTCATACATAACTTATCACATCACATCATGCCGTAACATCATACATTTCATATCATAACATAGAAGGTATCATAACAGATACTTATCATAATATAGCATAACTTTCATAATATTTATAACTTGCTCTTGTTATAAATTCCGTATCTGTACGGTCCTTTATGTACATACTTTGTACATCGTAATTTACAATACTGTAATTACACATTGAATACATCATACTTGTACGTACATATCTTTACATATACATGGTCAAAATATGATGGAAGTGTCTAACACTTTACCATCGTACTGTTCATAAAAAAAAATATGATAGGAGTGTCTATTACTCTATCATCATACATGGTTAAAAATATATGCGCATATCGGCCCTAACTAGACTATAACCTCTAGCGTAATCATCGAAACGTCGGATTCGGCGTCAGAGTCTTCGTCCCAATTTCCATCGTGGAATCGCATCTCCTCGGGATCGCCCTCGGCGTCATCAATATCCTCCATCCAGTTACCTTGCTCGGCTTCGGGCTCCATATCGTCCTTGTCGTCCTCATCGTCGCTAGGGATGATCATAATGGGAGGGTCTTCCGGTGGTTCCTCCGGAGCAATCAAATCGTCGGCAGCGTCCTCGGCGTCCATCTGGTCTTCAGCCTCTTGGGCTGGGATCTCTTGTACGGGTATAGCAGGAATCGGGTCCTCGGGAAACATTGGACCCACTTCATGCTGGGTTCCCCCTATCCCGGCATCGTCGACTGGGACCTGATACTCATTCATATGGGTGTCAGCATGCGCCATATGTGCTGTCACCTCGGCCTGTAGCTGGGGGTGAGGTATATCTTGCGGAACATAGGGTAGCATAGCCTCCTGAAATCTGCAGCAGTAATGGCCTATAAACTCCTGCAGGTACGCGTGCCAATCTGTCACGAAACTCTGGAATCGTCTATAATGCCTGTCCCGACAGATCTCGGGATTTCGGTATTGCCAATCGTTACCGGGCCCCGCAGCAGGGATCGGCCCGTATCGTGCAAGTACTACGGCGCGAAAATGTGCTCACGTCCGACTGGGCATCTGCCGCTCTCCGTAAGTCATCCACCATAGTCTAGCGTCCGTGATCAAACAGCGAGCAGCTAGCGAGACCTGTAATCGGTCCTCGATGTGGCAGGTGTAGAAAATCATCTCCATATCGTACAACCAAGCCGATACTGTAACTGATCGTCCCGTACCGTCATATAGAAGAGGACGTAATCCGTAAAAAGCCGTAACAATTGCGCGATCCTCATTGATCCGTGCGGGATCCATTTCCACGCGTCTATCATAACATAACTAGATCATAAATACTTACGCGTATACATAAAATATAAATTTAACTTACAACGATGGTGGCGATGGCAGGCAGACTGTGAAATCGTATCGCAGGAAACCGCTCTGATACCAACTCTGTAACGACCCGCCTAGCACAGGCCGTTACCATACATACATACTTACATACTTAACTTCTCGTACATGCTTACATACTTATGAAACACAGCGGAATTTTTTTTTTTTTTTTTTTTTTTTTTTTTATATGGCATACAAGTGCAACATATAAGAGTGTCTTTATCAAAAATATTTTCCATAACATAAATACGTATATCAAAATGCGTAGCGGCTACATTTCCCACATTTCACAGTTTGCCCCGCCATGCCCTTCCATCTTGTATCAACCATTGCTGACGGTTTCTTACCTACAGCATAAACGTAAGACAGTGAGCTTTCGCTCAGCAAGCACAACCTCCTATACCGCGACATTATGAACATAACATATTCTAATATATCATATCTTAACTTATCATGCATATCATATCATTACTTAACTTCATTCATCGTAACATAGCATACATATCATAATGCATGGTCCATTTATGCACATTTTATGCTCAATTCATTCTTAACTTACTTCCATTTCTTATCTTACTTATGGGCCCCTTACTTGTGTGTATGTACCGGGCGCGCGACTATGGAGTGGTTGGGGCGGCCAAACCATTTCCAACTCAAACCATAGTCCAACCCGACCTAACGCGGGTCGGCACAACACAGGCGATTGCTCGCCATCTTTCTTTTCATCTTGTTGTGTCATACTTGATCTTATAATTCTTATAAGATTTCGTGAACATAACATAGCATTCATCAATAACATACCTTAACCTATCATACATCATAACCTAACATACAACATATGATGTTTTAAAAATTATCTATTCTTTCTTGGTTGCCTTGGGTTTGGTTTTTGAGCAGCAATTTTGGCATATCAAAATCATAGCATAACAACAATAACATTACTTAGCATTAACAATTTATCATAGTAATAATGATAACCACATAGCATCAACAACAACATAACATAACATAACATACATTCCTAGCATACATCTAACATACTTAGGCAAGTACCACAACAAAGCCTATGCTGTAGGCGGTGGTTGTACTTACCTCTTTTGCTATGTCCTGCGTTAAGCTGCTTCTCCTCCGAGTACAGTTGCAGGTTCCCTCCTGCTCGTTGAAGGACATAGGTGAGGTTCTAATTAGTTTTGCGGAAATGTTGATAATCTAATCAACATGCTTACATAATCCTAATTGTATGTCCCCATACTAAAAATGAATTAATTCTTTAAGAGGTTACGTTGGATAACCTCATGTGCTAAACCCTATACATACTGTTAGGATTCGATTACCTTCCTAACCTTGGGCTTTATTATCCTTATTGGGTTTTCTTAATTAACCCTATATCTTAGCCCAATTTATTAATCTTAGTCTCCTTTAGGGTTTTCTTGTTTAATCCTTAAGGTTAACTCTTAATCAACCAAGTTAACCCTATATAGGTCAAACTTGTGATCTAGGCCTTGGCCTAGTAACTCGGATATTATTTCCGGTTATTACTTGTAAACGTCTTGCTTACCCAATTTGGTTTTAAAAAAATCCATGTTCCATTTCTTTGGAAACTTGGGTGAATTAACCTTAAAAATCGTTTACTTAACTCATAAAAATTCATATCCTTAAAATAGGTTTTTATAAAATCATTTAAGGCTGGAAACTGCCTTTGGAACAGTTTCCTTAGTCAAAACAGTGGTTTTGGGAAAAGATACGATTTTTTTTTTTTTTGAAAATCCTGTACATGAATTTCTCATTCCCTGCACAGTCTTTATAAAACCATTCCAGTTTAAAGATCCATTCCGATTTTGAAAATGTTGTCTTCACGAAAGTTGTAGCTCTTGAAAAATCCTAAAACTTTCGTGTTTTGAGAAAAATCCAGTTCGGCCTGTATTCGTACCAGTTTTTGTTTGAAACTGGCTGATCCTGTAAACTGGGTCTGGGCAGACTAGCCACGGGTTTTTGTAAAAACGGAGACCATTGGAGCCTCAATTTGGAAAACTGTCCGCGTTGGCCCCTAGGAAAACTCGTTCTGAACAACTTTTATGTTTTACGTTTTACCCAGTTCGGCCTCTAAAGGCCTCAAATTCCACTTTTCCCGAAACTGGGCAGTTCACATCCGAACTGGCAGTTTTCGGTTTTAAGTTTGTTTTACGTCCTATTTCGCGGATTCTAACTCGACCGATCACGCGGGAGCCTAGATAACATACATGCAGCGTTTTCTAACGTCCCACATGAACCAACATGTAATTCAAACGTGTCCATGCAAACCAAAACCCGTATTAACTTAACCTAGGTTTGCATGGTTCTAACTTTTTGCATACAACACATACAAACACTAAACTTTGCTCCCTAAGCTAGCATGCTTCAAGCACTGCCTAAGGGCAGATTTTCGGACCAAACCAGGGGACACACAACCCTAAGCATTAGGCATGAAAATCAATCATACACAAGCACAACTTATGCAAGAAATCAAGCCATACACCCTTAGATCTACAAATCAAGCACATACAACTATTAGGGCAAAAATTGGAAGATGGACTTATGTCCTTACAACCAAATTGAACTACCTTAAATCTTAAAATTTGAACTCAAATAAAAGAGTTAGGGTTCTAGATTTTTACCTTGGACCAAAGTCAAGTTTTGGTCACAAAATTTCTGCCTTCCCTAGCTCCAAAACCGTGGCTGCCCTAGACCAAGAAAATGGTCTCAAAAAATTTGGTTTCGGTTGATGAAACAAACCCGAATTCTTTCCCCTAAAATTTTTGGATTCCCTCTTGGTTTCCCTGCACCCTAACAGTCGGCTGCAAGCCTAGAACAAGGCTGGAAAAATTTCTCAAACTCTCCCCTTAGCTTTCCCTTGCAAACCGAAAACTAACCTAAGCTTGGTTTAGGCAAAATTTCAGTTTTTCTCTTGGCTCCCTCTCACTTTCTCTCACGGTTTTGATGGCAGAAAATGGCAAGAGTTTGGCTAAGTTTTTCATTAAAAATGAATATGGGTCACTCCTATTTATAGGCAAAGGGGAACTTTCAAAAATTCAACTTTGACCCCTAAATTTTTGAAAAATTTGCCAAATGGCATGCTAGGTGGCCGGCCATCCCCTTGGAGAACAAGCAAAAATTGTTCTAGAACAAGACACATGGCATCTAATGGTTGGTTCATGGAATTATGATGTCATAATTCCAAATAAGGATGATGTCATAATTATGATGTCATCCTAAGGCCTTGTTTGGCTACTTTTCTCTAAAATAACCCATTTTTTTGCTACACAGATATTTCTAATACTGTGTTTACTAATACACAGTACAATTCAGTACTGTTTTACTTGACTGCAGTCCAAAATTTATCTGCGTAAAAATGGACTGTAAAAACTTTTTCTTATTTTTTTCGAGCCCTTTTGGTCTTTAATCCTACTTGGTGTGCTTGATTTTCTAAGCTAGTTTTTAAAGCCTATTCATACTATTTCAACCGTAAAGACGGTTTTTACAGTATACTTTATTTTACTATACTGCAAAGTCAATCCTTTAACCGTTCTTGGTCAAACTCTGACTTTCGTTTAAAATCATGCACTTTTCCGTCCCTTTTGTCTAAAAAGGTCCGTTGCTAATCTACATAGTCCATTTTGAGTTTTATTAATCTAAAAACTCATAAAATGTAAGAGAACTCTTAACCGAGCTTCTCTTTCAATAATACCTCTATGGTATTCATTCAATTCCTTTTAAAAAAAATAGTAACATCGAGAAATCTAGGTATTACATTCAGAATTCGAAAAAGAATAATTTTCTTAGATCATAACACAAATAAAATTGAATTATATAGGTCCGGATTGGGTATTGAAATGCATTTCGCTAATTGGGGGACAAGAGTTTTGGTTCATATATAGAAGAAATTTGCCTTTCCAAACTCCATCTCTGATGATAACTCCAAGGATAATTACCAGTCCTACAAGCTAAGGAGTTTTGTTCAACTGTCAATATTTTTAGCTTAGGCATAGATTTGCCAAATACAAAGAAGTTCAACGGGAATACATGAATAAACAGAAACAAAAAAGATGATCTTATACACAGAGCACAACATGCAGAGATGCATGTGATGGACGTGGCTCAAAATTTTTTTGGCATGCATTCACATAACAAGAACATATATATATATATAATCTCCCGAGACAGATCAGTCACAATGACATTTGGGAGAAGGAATCTTAATGGGTCCATAAGTGAAACTAAATATGACTCAAAATTAACCTTACGAAAAAAAATCATTTTCTTTAATGGAAAAAGTCCACTTAGATTTAATGTTGTAGAATAGGAGTCCCCACATCCAAATTAAGTAATTTAGATCTATAAATCACATACACAACTATGTACTTGCCAAAGATGACTTCTAGGGTTCTTCTTCTTGTGCTCGTTGGTGCTTTAATTTGCACCAATAATTATGCAAGGCAGCTCCAAGGCGGCCTCGGTTATATTGAAGGGCTTGGTAGATGGTTTGAAATTGGCTACAATGCTAGTATCGGTGCTGGCGGACCAGGCAATGTTGGTGTTGGTCAGGGACAAATTTGTGTAAGGGCCAGGGGGCACATGCCCCCCTCAATTTCTTGAATTCTAAATTTTACACTCATATTTTCTTATATTTTTGTAATTTGTCCCCATTCAAAGGTATTTTTCTGAAATGTGCCCCAACTCAAAAGTTTTTTCTCCCCCCTCAAATATGCCTTTTAACACTCAATTTATTCGTATATTTTAATATCATTACCAACATTTGATTCTTCTTTTTTCCTCCTAAATTCTTTATATACTTTTCTTTCTAATTATTTTTAACTTTTATTTGGTTTCAAAAAATTAAATGATTTTAAAATTATCAACAATTTGATTATTTGTACGTGTAAGTTTTTTATTTTTGGAGAGGAGTGTAAGTTTTTTATTTATTAGTTAAAAAAAAGTCTTTAAAAGGAAAAATGATGGTGTAGAATTAATTAAAGTGGAATTTGATTTTAAATCATAAAATTACAAAAAACACAGGCAAATCATGAGCTAGAAATTTCTATTTATGACAAAATTTAAGATAAAGCTCAAGAATAAATTTCACAATATTTTCAAAATATAAAACAGTATGTAATAGTAATTTTATGGTAATAAACATGAAACAAAAAATTCTTTAGAATAAAAAGTATTAAAATTTTTATCATATAAAGTTATTAATTTTAAAAATTTTCTCCAAATGTTTGCCCCTATTAAGAAAAATTTATGGATCCGTCACTCATGTCGGTGCAGGTGTTGGCAATGGTGGTGGTGGTGGTGGTGGAAGCCCTTGAAGAGAATAAGTCCGGATGCTTAATTTCCGGAGGAAAAAGTAAGCATGGCTTTTATTAATGTTTAAATTTCTTGTACTCTTGGGTTTGTAAATATCAAGAGATGTTTGTCACGTTCGTTTATTTTGTAATAATACATCGCTAATCGTAATATCAATAAAGAATAAACACTAATTAATTATATATGTCATGATCCATTCTAATTTCTTATAATTTTTACTTATTTTGGGATCGACATTTATCAATGTGAATGTATAGGTACGTAAAACATAAGGACCAACAATTAAAAATTAAGATACCATTTATAGTTTTATAGTTGGTCACTGAAAACGACATGGGCAAGGAATGTAAAAGCCAATTAAAAAAAAAAAAAAAAAACTCACTCTCGCAGATATAGAAGTGGCTAAATTAAATACAAAATACAAATCAATGTGTCCCTAAAAAAAAAAGAAAAAAGAAAAGAAAAAAACTATCACATGGAAAACAACAGGTTGTCCACCACCATATCGTTGCAACAAGGTAGGAAAGATACCATCCCATAAACAAAAATGTCGTAAATAGCATTTTTTTTAAAATTTTTTTATGAAACTAATAGAAGAAAACAACAAAGTTAAAAAATATTTGAAATAAATAGTTTATTTATGGTAAATATTTTATTTATTTTTAATAAATTATTTACTTGTGAATTTGTTATTTACGTCACATGTTTTTAAAACCTGCTACTTATAGTTTAATTATTTACTGTAAAATTTCTAACCACTTTCTTTCTTTCTTATTTATTTATTTATTTATTTTTCCCTCAAATAAATTTGTCCAATTCTGACCCTTAACGTATATGAAACCTGTTTTGACATTTAAAATCCACATCCTTCATGGCTGGTCTGGTTAATTCTCGCATGCAACCTGGTGCTTCTTCATTACCAAGTTTATGCCTTCGGTCCTTTGCTATGTATCTTTCATGCTGTTTTCATCTTTCAATTTTTGTCTACAAGGTATCATTTTATGCCAATCAGAAAACCGTTTCTGCATCATTTTTATTATGGAAGTAAAAAACTCCGTTCTAAAGAGCAATAATATGAGGAGTGTGTTATTGACATTTAAGATATTATTATAAAGTATTTTTGATATTTTAATTAATAATTACAAATTAATCTTTTCAGTTTTGATAGAATAAGATAAATCATGCTTTATTACTTTATGAAAAATTCTCGATTATTTATTTGTTAAGGACAATATACAAGCAGTTCATAATCGCGATGATTAAAGCATAAATTATTTGTTTATCAGCCGGGGAATAAAGTTGTGAGCTTTATTATATGATAAGGTGGTGATGTTATTTAATTTCAAATATCGTTGTAAAGATATTACAAAATAGAGACATCCATGTATTTATAGGAGGAATAACAGTTGAAATCCAGATGTTTGATACTAAAAAGATTTCTTATAATTTTGCACCAAACGAAGGCCGAATAACTAAACCTGAGGGTGATCATCTCCAGTTTCGCCATTGATGCTGCAAAAGCTTCAACACGAACACATTTCAAAACGACAAAACAAACTTTCTTAATAGAGCGCTCTGTTGGAAATTTTCCACAAAAAAAAAATTTTAAACTACTAGTTATCAAGCGACGAGGTTGTATTGAGTTAATTCAAAAAAAAAAAAAAAATTCACCTGAAAATACAGATGACACCTGCTGATATCATAAACTCATAGGCCTCTATATCGAAAATTGCTCATTAGAAGAATGAATCCAAGCCAAATATCATATTTTTTCAGTTGCCAAATATCATATAGTAGACCTATTTACTTTCTTTTCTTCTTCACCCCACACTCTCATATAAAATATTTATATATATTATTATTTCTCCTTGAACTTTTCGCGGACAAGATTAATGCTGTAAAATAAGATGACTTCTAGGGTTCTTCTTCTTGTGCTAGTTGGTACTTTAATTTGCACCAATAATTATGCAAGGAATTAAGCTCCAAGGCGGCGTCGATCGGTTATATTGCAGGGCTTGGAAGATGGTTTGAAATTAGCTACAATGCTAGTATTGGTGCCGGTGGACTAGGCAATGCCGGTATCGGTGCCGGTGTTGGCAATGGTGGTGGTGGTGGTGGTGGTGGAAGCCCTTGAAGAGAATATGTTGTAATGATATATTTCTAATCGTAAAATCATTAATGAATAAACACCAATTAATAATATAAGTCATGATCCATTCTAATTGCTTATAATTTTTTACTTATTTTGGGATCGATATTTATCAATGTGAATGCATAGGTACATAAAACATAAGGACCAAGCAATTAAGATGAAACCACAAGTATAATCACCTAAATATTTCTGAAATCAACTTTCTAATTAGATAAATAAGATACGATTAGATATCATGTAAGGCTTAATAATACATATATAGTTGGTCTCCAAGAACGACATGGGAAAAGAGCATAAATTAAAGCCAAGAAAGCAACTCACTCTCGTAGATATAGAAGTGGCTAAAATTAACACAAAATACTATCAACGTGACGGAAATGAAAATGTAATAAACAACACTTACATGAAATTAAGTTGCGAAATCTATAGCAAGGTGGTCCAGCCAAATCTGTTGCCACGGCTGCATCACAAAACGAGGAGCAATAAATCACTATGCAGATTGTGTCATATGAACTGCTTCAGTCGCTAATTCATCCGCAACATGATGGAAGCTTAGGACTGAAAAGGGTTCTAATTTTAAGGATCAGAAAACATTGTTTTGCAGCCAGGGACTTGGGGGCGGCGGCGACAACAATGGTTATTGAGGCGGTGGTGGTGGTGCTGGAGTTGGAGCCGGTGGTGCGCTTAGGGACGGTGGCGGCCTGTGTAGGTGGTGGAGAGGAAGCTGCACTTGGAGCCGGAGTTGCATATGGAATCGGAGCACGTGGTGGACTTGATGGAGTTTTTGGTGTTGGTGGTGGCAGTGGCGGTCGACTTGGTGGCGGCCCTGGTGGAGGATCTGATGCTGGGGGTGCATGGACTTGGAGTTGTGGATTTCCTTGAAGATAATATCTGCATGCCTCCATTTTCACACGAGGAAAAAAAAAAAAAAGAAAAAAGAAAAAAGAAAACAAGCTCTTATATTACTAATGTTAGATTGTGCTAGTATTACTCTTTATTTCCATATTTCAATTTTCAAGAAATGATTATCGTGATCGCAATACGTTCTTGGTGTAATATTTTATTGCCAATGAAGAAATTTGTAATTTTATTTTTAAACGGAAAGCCTTTCATCAATACATATATGTTTATGCGGACATACGATATAACTAATAATAAAGGTGTTAAAAAAGTTCCGACATGTATTTGTTCTTGTGTGCATAATTCATGAAAAAAAGAAAGAATAGATATTGGAACGAACAATTAAAATGAAACACCGACACGTACTCATCTAATATCAATATGGTGAATCTTCCAATCAGATTGAATTTTTTTTTTAGTTTTTTTTAATCATATTCTATTTTGACTCCGAAACGACATGGTAAAAAAAAAAAAAAAAAATACAAAGCCTTGGATGGAACTCTCGCTGTCCTGTATTAATTATTATTAATTGAGGTAGATTACTACATATTCGAAAGTTCACGATGCAAATTACTAAAATTAAAATTTCAGTGGATACCGGTGTAATTCAGCCATACTTAAAATTTGGTGGTTCCTCCTTTGGCTTTGGAACATGAGTTACGATTGGAAAGTTTGAACCTTTTGGTTTCAACTAAAATTGTGAATTCAATTAGGTGTTTGAAAGTGGTTAATTGTAAGAATATTCTAATTGATTTCTACACCTAATTCTACTAAAAATTATAGAATTCACATCTTCTATCCATAATTTTAAAAAGAAAAAAAATGTTTGAAAGGGAGAGGAAAAAAAAAAAAAAAAGAGGTGTGGTTTAGATTTCGAAAAGGTAAATTCTTAAATCTATAATTTAGTTTAAACTAAATTATATAGGTCCGGATATTGAAATGCACTACCCTTAATGAGTTCCAAGAGTTTGTAGAAAGGTCACCCCTATATTTCACTAACTGCATGAGAACCGAGAGAGAGAGAGAGAGAGAGAGAGAGAGAGAGCTTCATGGATATACACTATGTTTACATGACTGCTTTTCACATGAAATATGCATTTCCCTGAGCTGTACATTGCTCAATATATACAACTCATTGGAAGGTTACATATATAGTACTCATCAATATATACACATAGTTAGACAACATATATAAGTTTTGATGGTGTAGATCGACACACACACACACACACACACACACACACACACACATATATATATATATATATATGAGTTTTTATCATGCTGAAGATATCAATATGTTGTCACAGAAATAAATGTGATGTATTGAGCTAGTTGGCAGCGCAGAACTGTCCATCTGTTCAGTTAACTCATACCAGTACTAGGGTAGATATACATACAAATGATCAATATACATGTTAGCACGAATATATATATATACTTATATATATAAACGTACTGTTCGGATAGAAACATCTGACATTTTATAATTTATTTTTTTTTTAACGTTAATATAGGAACCACCAGTTGATTTAAATGTAATATTTTTCATGATATATTATTTTTTATATTAATTAATATCATATTATGTAAATCAATTAGTTATTACTGAATAAAAATTTACAATAAATTTACAATTGTAAGACGTGTTCGGTGTCAAAGAAGAGACAATTATGACATTAGTAGGAGGCAAGGTTGAATTAGTTGGGATAATGTTTTCATTGTCGTTTTTTGATGTTTCCCTATATGTTTCCTTTGGTTATTAGATTATTAGTTTTTTTCTTTTCCTTAAAACACCTTGTCCTTTGACATTGGCTTTGTAGTCATTATATGAAACAAGAGGGCTAGGTCAGACTTTGTAATTTTGAGATATTGTAAAAAACGATGAGGGAAAAAAACCCCATTTGTATCAAATAAATACTAGTTTAATTGGTATTTACCAAGTATGTGAATAATTTTTATCAAAAGGCTATATTATCCCAATTTATTTTGAGAATTAATCTCACTAATATATCGGCTTTTCCATTTGTAGGAAGTTACATATAATAAGAGTCCATCTACTTTCATATATTTGTCCTTTTTGATGAGAAGAAAATGATTTGAGAGAAAATACTAAAAGATTAAAAAGGGATTAATATAACAAGAAAAATTATATTGACATAATTTTGCCAGCCAAAATTTACGTTTACTCAAACATAATGATCCTAAATATTAAAGATGCGATCATGCAGAGAGAGAGAGGCAGAGATGTCAATCCCGTTGACGAAGTCCAATAACATGCAATAACTACTACACACACACTATATATATATATATATATATATCTTATCTTAATATATATATATATAATATTATTTATAAACCCTTTCTCTTTTTGATACTTGTCATCACTTTAGAAACCAATCCGACTAAAAACTTTTAAAATCCCTTTTTCTTTTTGACACTTGTCACTACTTTAGAAATTTTTTTTAACTAATCCAACTAAAATTTTTTTTAACCCCTTTCTCTTTTGACATCATCTTTTCTCATCATTACTTACAGTATTGAAAAGTGAACCGAAAAGGAAATAATCAAGGGAAAAAAGAAATAACCAAGCCAAAAACAAAATGAAACCAAATGATTAAAAGAATGACATGTGATTATGGAGATAAAAAAATAATTAATTGGATATATATATAATAATGTAATACCTCATTATTATTATTTTTCATTTGATTTATCAAATTTTTTTAAACATTCATAATCCGAACATGCTACCACTAGTATTATTATATAAAGAGAGGAAAAGAAAAGTAGACTCAAATTGTCCTGTAAAGGAAAAAGCCCACTCATCAAATTTAAAGCTGTGGAATAGGAGTCTCCTGAAAATAATTATGAAAAGATCACTCCGAATCGCATTTTCCATTGGTCAGAAATTAAAGAAGTGGAGTATCCATATTTTTGGATCCCTACCCTAGTGGACTTCTTTTTCCCGCCTACAGTTGAGAATTTGAGATTGCATTTAATAACTTTATAGTTGACGCGATAATATGCTAAATTTTTAACCTTCTCAACCATATACATATATTCAATCTGATCTTGATCTTAAAATCTCTATATATACCTCTTTTCTCATCACACTCACAGCACAACAAAAGCCATCTTTAGTTATCATATAGATACACGAATATATTAGGCCAAAGATGACTTGTAGGTTTTTCCTTATTGTGCTAGTAATTGGTGCTTTCATTCGCACCAATAATGCAAGGAAGCTTGGGACTGAAAAGGGTTCCTTTGAGGATGAGAAAAATGTTTTTGACCGCCCTGGATTGGGCGGTGGAGGCGGGCTAGATGCTGAAGGAGGTGGTGGTGGTGAGTTAGGCGGCGACGGCGGTGCTGGTGCTGGGGGTGGATTTGGTGGCGGTGTAGGAGCCGGTGGTGGGATTGGAGGAGGTGTCGGTGGAGGATTTGGCGGCGGCGGTGGTGGAGGACTTGGAGGAGGAGCTGGTGCTGGGGTTGGATTTGGAGGAGGAGCTGGTGGTGGGGGTGGACTTGGAGGTGGATTCCCTTGAAGAGAAAATGAGCTATTTGCATGCCTTAATTTCGGAAGGATTGTTTTCAATGTTCTAGTCCTGTTTGATTTCTAATTTCAAGAAATTATTGTCATGTAATGTTTACATCTCTAAACTGTTTTCAATAATGAACAAATGTTAAGTAAAGCATAAAGATTGGTCAATGTGAATGGGTAGGTACACAATATGAGGGCCAAAAAATGAAGATGGAACCACAAGTAAAGCTACCATTTATGGTTATATGAACAACCTGGTCTTTAAAAGAATCTTTACGAGCCCAATCTTTAAGGTGTAAATCCATACTTTGAAATATGTGATATGTCTGTTTTTTCTTTTCATCAACCTTATAATTAGTAGATATAGCACCAAAAAAAAAAAAAACTTATAATTAGTAGAAATTTCACTCCACTGTGCATGAAGATCCAACTTTCTAATTTCTATAGAGTAGTGCAAGGGGCATTAATTTTAATTTTAATTTTTTGAGTACTAACTCAGTTATCATACTTTATTAGTAGATGCAATCAATTGATATTGTAATACTTTAAATACTTACAAATAAAATAGTGACAACTCGTATGTCACATATGTTGGTACTCAAAAATTAAGATTAAATTAAAGTTGATATTATCAGCATTTTTCATTTCTATAATGGTGGTTGCATGCGCATATATTAATAGGAGTTTCATATTGACTATCAAGATGTAGAGTTCAAATTTCCTGTCCTTGAATAATTAATAATAATTATAATTATTATAGTTGTATCCTTAGAGAAATTTCACATTTGGAAGTACTTCTTGAGATTTACTTATTGATGTTGTTCTGAAACTTTTACGTGTATAAAAATCCAGGAATGCCTAAGATTTTCATTGCTAGATTTAGCATTTAATTATTTCAATAGAGTCTTGCAATACTTAATTTTTCTTCAGGGCTTCTACAGCATATTGTTAAACTGTGGCAGTTTAGTCCACGCCAAAATGTTGAACTTGAAAGGACGGAGTCCGGACTTTACTTTACTAGGGGCACTATCAAGATAGGTTCCAAAAAAAAAAAAATTTAAGAAGGGGGCAAATTTAAGAAAAAAAAATTATTGTGAGCATTTTTGCAAAATTAAGTAAACTTATAGAATAAAATTACAAATTTCCACTTTTGTGACATGAAAGCATATTTAATATTTTGATAAAATGAGATAAATTTTGAATTTTCCAAAAGAAACATTTATAATACTATATGCAAAATCAGAATTTATCTTCAGTATTTGTTTTTTTTATTTTTAAATAACAGTAACTAGAAATAAATATTAAGGTATGTTTTCATGAACTGAATTTTTTTTCTTTTTAGTTTTTACGATATGACTTTCTATTTTGTATTACTAGTACGAACTACTATTGTAATTATTGGACTAAATTTGTACTGTCTAATTTATGACTAGAACAGTTTTATGTCTCACTCTCTAAATTTTCCATTTTCATGTAGATTATGCTGTGAAAAGTTAATCTAACAGTGAAAAAACAGTTCTTATCAATTCTGCGTAATAAGAGATACGACTTAAAAAATTTGTTTGTTTGTTGCTAATCACAGATATAATGAACTTGAAAACCCGTTGTGCAAGTCAAGGAACTCTCTCTCTCTTTTCTAAGGACTAGACTACTGAGTACGTAATATGGCATTGCGGATCACATTAAGAGGTGGGGTACGCATTGATGTTAAAATTTGCAGGTCCACAACATTTAAGGAAGGAGAGTTTAAGGTAACAAGTATTCGTTACAAGTCCCCTTTTTTTTAAATATTTCTTTTTTTATTCCCTTATTTTATTTTATTTTATTTTTTAATGAAAAGTCTTCAATGAGGGCTTGTTTGGGATGTAAGTTTAAATTTACACCCATCAACTCAATTTTTGTCTTTTTCTGAAAAAGTTTTTTACCTTTTCTGAAAAAGACAACAAAAGTTACTATTTAAACTTATAAATCTTAACTCAAACTCAAACACCAAACACCCTATGAGTTTTCCATGGTGCCAAACCAGATCCTTTCAGCCAATTATAGGAATTTTGCTATTCAAACATTTTGCTGAGTGGAGATAAATCCAGGAAATGTCTCAGAAATGTCAAATTTTGGAAGGAGACGAAGATCTAACAATGCCGCCTAATCCGTTCACTTCAAACCGGTCCGTCAAAGACCATGACAAAGAGGCCCGAGAGACATAGCTCGTGCTCTCTCTCAAAGTACTCTGTAAAATGACTTTGTAGAGAGAAAACTGAACTAGAATTGAAACCACCGCAAGACAGCGTCACTTGAGTTATGGAAAAGCGCAGAATGAAGCTAAAAAGCTGACACGAAAAGAAAAACATGAAGAAATGTATGGTATGAGATGAGTAGATAACGAGGGTGTAATAGGGGTACCAACTTAGTCAGAATATCTAGACATCTTTTTTTTTTTTTGCTGAAGAAAAATGGGTTACAAGGGTAGAGATTGAAATGCCCAAATAACTCCGGGGAGGTAGATGACACTCTGTATGATATATAGATCTCTTACAAAGTGGATTGTCCATATACCCCAGTGAGGTGGTGACGACTCGAACTAAGCATTCAGCGAGGAGAATGAATACCCAACCAACCTAAAGGACATTGACAGTGTCTTGACACACATATTGATTCCTTTTTCGGTATTTATAATTGTTATTTAAAAAAAAAAGTAATACTTAGCAACGAAAAATTAAAGTAGGTTTTCATAAACTAAGCTACCATTTAGCACAACCATTTGAGAAAGGAATTTTATTGGAATAGTCATTTCAAACATGTATCCATTAAAAACAATTGGAAATGGAGAATTCAAATGTTTTTTTGGGTTTTTATTCTTAAATGGTAAAAAGTCCCGACCCAAAATTTACTTCCAGTATGATATATTTATTATATAGTGATTTAATATATATATATATATATATATAATATCATTTCAGATGTCATTTTTCTATCTTTTTGTATGTCATTTTTTTGATAGTAATTAGTTCCAAATGTATATTAAAATGTTTCTGCAAATTATTATGTTTAGAATGTAATATCTAAATGCCAATTCAATTGATAATTAAAATTTTTATTTCAAAACATCTCAAATATTGCCATTTAGATACTTTCTCCCAATGGACCATCAACTTCTTTTTTTTGAAATTTGTACGATAGGGCTTCCACTTTCGCACATCCAATAAGAAGTACTATTTTAACTACTAGACTAAATTTTCAACTGTCTAAATTATGACTATAGCATTTTTGCATCGCTCAATTGTTTAAGTTGGACATTCATAAATTAGACTGTTAAAAAAATCAATTAAAAACTAAAAGTCAATTCCTATCAGAGGTGTCAAACAAAAGATTCAACTGTAAAACGATATATATATACATATATATATATATATATATTGTTTCCCCTAATTAGAGATAAAATAAACTTGAAAGCCGTAGATCTCTAGCTTTTCCGAGGACCACACCGAGTGCATAAGAAATTTTGGACCACGTCGTAAAGAGGTGGGGTACTCATTGATGCTAAATTTGAGGTCCATGACATTTAAGGAAGGAAACTTTAAAGTTCCAAGTCCTCACTACAAGTCTTTATTCATTTTTTCTTTCCCCTTTTCATTTCTTTATTTGTTTTCAAATGAAAAATCTTCCCTAGTCTTTCTGCCAATTATGCGAGTTTTTTTTAAGGTAAATTGTATGAGATTTTGGTATTCAATATTTGGGTAGGTGGTGATAAATTTAGATAGAGTCAATAATGGACAAAATATTGTTGCCTCTCTCATGAAAGGAGATGATCCCTTTAACTTTATGGCAATTCCTAATATACGTACCGATTAATGCTTTATTAATTTTGGACTTTCGGACATGTGTCAAAACCTATCGAGTTTTATATAATTTTATTTTGTTGTGAACATGATCAGAATTAAAGTTTTAAAAATGCGCACAACTGAATAGGTACCCTAATGTATACATTGACAGAGCCACATATATAGACGTTTCACTCAAATTTTTAGAATTTGATTTTTAGCCTTAATATTTTTTATAATATTTTACTTGTGCCTCCATTTTATTAAAAAAAAAAAAAAATTGCACCACCGACTTAAAATTTGATAATTTAATTTTACTAACAAAATTGCAATAGAATAAAGTGCGACTTTTGATTTGTCGAAAGCAAGGTACTGCTTTCCTCACCACAATGTAGGCACTTTTATAAGAAAATTTTTAATGTGTCCATATTCATCAACAATTAAAAGTATCAATGATTTTTTTGTGGCATTTTTTGGCTCCACGGCTAACTGTAGGACTCTTTTGTAGGTTTATAAGCTCATATACATTTATACATTATTCATGATTTTTCAAGTATAAGCTAACTTTTCCCATTTGCCTCATTCTATACATTCCTATTAAGAGGTGGGGCCCAACTTTCTTAAAAGTCTTCGTTCAATAATTTTCTCTGATTTTCTCTTATCATATTAGTTTACTGATTCCACGAAGTCCAAGTCTTCACAACTTGCTCACCATCTTAAAACAAACGACTCATGGTCTCATGGCAAGTCTTCCACAACGTCCACTAAAGAAAAACAATCATAATAAGACGAATAAGAAAGTCACCAACAATGTCTCAGAAACTCTGCGGAAAAGATATTATACCGCACTTTTGACATCTATCGTCAACAAAGTCTTGCAAATTTTGTCTACGGAAATATCTCGGAAATTCTTCAGAAAAGTTATTGCACTCCTCTTCAACAAAGTCTTGCAATTGTTCTCAGAAATTTTGTGAGAAGGATATTCCAACCCGTTTTTGGCGTAAAAAATTTCTTGCTATTATGGTTCTGCCTTCAATTTAATTTTGATTTGAATTTGATTTGATCTAATATTTTAAAAATGCTCATTATTAATTAGGTACCCGGCAAAGTCAAATATAAGTAAATGGGTGCGCACTTAAATTTTTAAAAATTGATTTTTAACCTTAAAATTTTAATAAAAATTAGTTGTGCCTCGATTTTATAAAAAAAATTACAATTATGCCCGATTCAAATTTTGATATTTTACTTTTTCTAGGACTAATAGAATTTAGGGCCCCTTTTGACAGGTCAAAAGCAAGCTACAACGTACTTTCGTCATCACTATGTACTCACTTTATAATTAAATTTTCATTGTATTCATACTCAACAATTAGAATACGTAATTATGTCCTTATTTAAGGATTAAAGAAAACTTTTGATTTTTTTTATAATATTTTTTGGCTCACCGCTGAGGCTCTTTTGTATATTAATGAAGCTAATTCTATACATTTGAATTAAGAAGTGGTGCCTAATTTTCTTAAAAGTCTTCGTTCAATAATTTTCTCTCATCTTCTCTTATCATATTAGTTTACTGATTCCACGAAGTCCAAGTCTTTATAACTTGCTCACCATCTTAAAGCAAACGACTCATGGTCTCATGGCAAGTCTTCCACAACGTCCACTAAAGAAAAACAATCATAATAAGACGAGTAAAAAAGTCACCAACAAAGTCTAGCAATCCAAGATATATCCACTAAAGAAAAACAATCATAAAAAGACGAATAAGAAAGTCACCAGTAATGTCTCAGAAACTCTGCGGAAAAGATATTATACCGCACTTTTGACATCTATCGTCAACAAAGTCTTGCAAATTTTGTCTATGGAAATATCTCGGAAATTCTTCAGAAAAGTTATTGCACTCCTCTTCAACAAAGTCTTGCAATTGTTCTCAGAAATTTTGTGAGAAAGATATTCCAACCCATTTTTGGCGTAAAAAATTTCTTGCTATTATGTTTCTGCCTTCAATTTAATTTTGATTTGAATTTGATTAGATCTAATATTTTAAAAATGCTTATTATTAATTAGGTACCCGGTAAAGTCAAATATAAGTAAATGGGTGCACACTTAAATTTTGATATTTTACTTTTACTAGTACTAATAGAATTTAGTGCCCCTTTTGACAGGTCAAAAGCAAGCTATAACGTATTTTCGTCATCACTATGTACTCACTTTATAATTAAATTTTCATTGTATTCATACTCAACAATTAGAATACGTAATTATGTCCTTATTTAAGGATTAAAGAAAACTTTTGATTTTTTTTATAATATTTTCTGGCTCACCGCTGAGGCTCTTTTGTATATTAATGAAGCTAATTCTATACGTTTGAATTAAGAAGTGGTGCCTAATTTTCTTAAAAGTCTTCGTTCAATAATTTTCTCTCACCTTCTCTTGTCACATTAACTTATTGATGCCTCATTCTATCCGTTTCTATTAAGAGGTGGGGCATAATTTTCTTAAAAGTCTTCGTACTTCATCAATAGTTTTATCTCACCTTCTCTTGTCATATCAATTCACTCAGTCTTTGAAGTCTAGGTCGTCACAACTTGATGGCCATCTTCAAACAATCGACCGTCGTCCACAACGTCCACTAAACAAAAACAACTATAATAAGAAGATTAAGAAATTAACAAAGTTTAGCAATTATGTATCCACGGAAATATCTAAGAAATTCTACTGAAAAAGATACGACATCCAAAAAATTATACGGAACTTTTTTGGTATCTACTGTCAACAAAGCCTCCCAATTATTGTTTCCACGGAAATCTCTCAAAAATTATGCGGAAAAGATATTACACCCTCTCTTCTACTATCAACAAAGTCTTATATTGACCGGGCGTAATTTAAACTTGTCATTTTATAAAATTTTAAGAGGTAAGTAAGCGATAGCACAATAACTCGAGAAACAAATGATCAATTACTTGAGCATTACTATTTATCAGAAAATCATAAGTGTCTAAATGTTTGTATTCAAGTATTATATATATATATATATATATATATAAAGAGGGCTGCATTGCTATTTAATGCTCATAGTTATCCCAAGCCTTTCTTATATGTTGGCTCTTGGATGATAAAAAAGAATCCTCTCTTTAGATTTATGGATTAATTAGGCCTGAAAGGAATATTGTTGAACTAAGAAATTCAAAACCAAACGTAAATGCAACATAAACAAAGCAAGAGTTCGAATACAGGGAATAACAATAATTACATGCATGCAGTAGTAGGGGGATCTCAACTCTACCAATCTCACAAATTGATAACTGTTATATATATATATATATATAGAAATAGTCTTAATATGCATTTGCTGTCAAACTAATCTCCGTAGAGTCCTCTTCTGGTAGTGTTGACGAAGAACTAGATGTCTCCATGCCATCCTCGACATTATGCTTCAGTTGCTCTTGCTCTTGCTCTTGAGGACATAGGCAAGGCTTTGGCGGCATTTGTAGGGATTCAACCTCACCTTCGAGCATTTCTATGACTTTCTTCATTGAAGGGCGATCACAAGGCTTCAATTGTATGCACCATAATGCTACTATGATCATCTTCTTTATCGCTTTCGATTCCTCCTCCGTGGTAACGTCTTTTGTTTCTATGTCTTTCCCTTTAAAAACTTGGTCATATATCCAGAGAGGAAAGTAAATTTGGCTTGAATTCTCAGCAGTTGCATTTAGGTTTTTCCTTCTATTTGCCATTTCCATCAACAACATTCCAAAGCTATAGACATCGGCTTTGCAGGAGACTCCTCCAATGTTTTTGTAAAACAATTCTGGAGCTATATATCCGATGGTTCCTCTTGCTACTGTTAAGGACACAACGCTATTATCCAATGGAGATAATCTAGCTAGTCCAAAATCAGAAACTTTTGGAATAAAATTCTCATCCAAAAGAATGTTGTGAGGTTTAATATCAAAATGCAGAATTCGTATATCGCATCCTTGATGAAGATACTCAATACCACGAGCAACTCCAAGAGAGATCTCAAATATTTCCTTAGAGCTTAATGAGTAAGCTATTCCTTCTCTTGGAAAAATGTACTTGTCTAGAGATCCATTAGACATGAAGTCATATACAAGGGCACGCTTTCGACCTTCAAAGCAAAAGCCGATTAGTCGAACCACATTTACATGATGAATCCTCCCCATGCTAGCAACTTCATTGATGAAATCTTGTCCATTAGCTTTTGAGCTGGCTAATATTTTAATTGCTACAAGGCCACCGCTACGAAGCTTTCCTTTGTATACAGAGCCAAAGCCCCCTTCCCCCAATTTTTCCTTCAATCCCTCAGTCATCTTCCTAATATCCTGGTAAGAGTACCTTATTGGTGCAAGGTCGTTATGACTTTGAAGGAATGCTTCAATGCCATCGTACATCGACAAATGTCGTCTTCGCCATTTATAGATCGCAAGAGCAATAACAAATGAAACTCCAAATATTGTTCTTGGTGATAATAGTCCCACTGGTAAAATAATCAAAATATTTAAATGAGCATAGGTGATGGCTCAAAAGGAGAAAAAAAAAAATGAACATCATATTAACAGTCGAAATAAATATTTCATAAAATCCATACAATGACTAGAATTTATTATTTAGGCAATGATCTTCTCCTTCATAAGTTTATGCTGAAACCAAATTAATGGCATTAAAATTGTCCTTTTTTTCTTCATTCATGTATAACAAAATGTATTGAGATAATGAATATCATTCTACGGGGGAAAAAAAAAAACCACAAACAAAAAAAAAAAAAAACAAAAAATGGTTAATTAACCTCTTTGAGTAAAAGAGATCTTACCAATGTATTTGTATCCTTCCTTGTAGTACAAGTGAACTGCAAGAGAAACAAAGGAAACCAAAAAGGTAAGAAAAAATAAAAGTGACTACACATTTTGAAAGAAAAGAGAGAGGGAGGCATTAAGATGAGAATGCGTTATTAAAGTATGTCAAAGAACCCTATGTATAGTAGCACATCTTTGTAGTTGAATTTGTTTTATATAGCATAGCCAAGTTACTGGGATGTTATGGTATTTATATGCAGATTGTACACCCTTTCTGTTTGAGTTAGCTTACAAAGATTATGAGTTATACCTAATCCCATTCAATATGGTACTAGAGCTAGATTTTGAACCCCATACTAAGTTAATTGGATTACGACCCATTTACATGATACAATGTTATATGTAAGAGAGGATGTTAAAAGTATATACACATATATATGCAGCAATATATACTCATGGTGATAGTGTATATGAATCTTGTGAATTGGGCTATTTATTGAAACAACAACCAGCAAAAAGAATGAAGAAAAATAAAAAATGTGAAGATATGGGAAAATCCTTACGTTCAAGGAAGGCCAAAATCAAATTGAAGAGGCCTGCAGTAAATAATAAAAATTAAAATTAAAATTAAAATTAAAAAAAAAGAAGCAATAAAACGTCATCCAGCTGAAATTCAGAATCATAGTATGCTAATATGCTAAGAAGTACTAAATCAGAGAAATATAATTCTTCGTTCATGTTTTAAAAATAAATCCTTACCATGTATGCATTCATCAGTCTCCTCCAATTTGTATTCTGGAGATTTGCAGTTAGAAATTACACAACGAACCTGACCTGAATTCTCATCTTCGATGTAGCAAAGACTATCACTTCCGATTTTACCAAAACTCTGCAACCACGAAAGCTCAAATCCATAAACTAGCGCGTTTTGAATGTCGTATGAAGTGATATTCTTCCTACGATTAACTCGCCCCTTCTGTATGACAGTCGTTTGCTCTATCCGGCAGTGTTTCTCCAGTTCACAAGAAAATAGGTATTCATCAAATACGTAGTAATAAGAGTAGTACTGCCTTGATCTGGATTGGAATGACGGCTCTGGGGAAAATTTGTCTTTGAACACACAAGGAGCGGCATCTATGTAACGCGAAGAATTAGCCACCGGACTTTCACAGTTGAGGAATATTACCGTTTCCAAAAGTAGTCTTGTATTCTTGAATCTCCAACCAGGAAATCCGTGTTCCGGATAGTATAATAAGCCGGAATCAATTTTGCTGTCATAGCCATGGTTACGAATGGCTTGATCGACCAAAGTATTGTTGGGAAGGGAGGAGCAGTCATCTTTCCGAACGTCAGGATCCACAAGTCGGATTGTGTAGTTATCATAATTGATTGCCTGCACGTAGTATCTTTGATATTCTGGGTATCCGTAACCATATGAATAATCAACAGACAAGTACAGCACCGTGAGATTGTTTTCGCAAGATAGGTTATACCTTAAGTCGCCGCAGCTCAACGGGTCGCTTGTGAGTCGGAAAGGAGAGGTTATATTATGAATACTACCACATGAAGAAGAACAGCGGCGATGAGTACTAACATGCTTTGCGGATCCTGTTTCGTGAAACATAATCATGATCAACATTAGCACAAGAGTTGCCATGATCGATAACGGTCGACTTAGCAGAGATCCTCTGCTTTTTTTTTTTTTTCTTTTCTTTTCTTTTTTTTTTCTTTTTTTGGCAGGAGAGATGATCAAGCGCGTTCTACTCAAAGTTTTGGAGTCTCACTCGATAGAAATTAAGCTAGCTGAAGGGTAAGTTTATTTATTACTTTTTTTCACTTTTTTTTTTTTGTTTTTTTGAGTCTGTGTGGAAACTATATGTTAAGGATAAGAAAAAACTTAAGTTTCACATCGTAAATACATAACAATAAAAATATATATATTTAAGACTATAATAGGTTGATCTTTTGAGATAGGAGCCCAACTCAGAGCACAAAAAAAAAAAAAAAAAATCCAAGTCCAACATCCTCTTGTGTTGATTCTTAATTTATTTTCTTTAAAAGCGTTCCTTTTCAAGTCATTTTCTCTCTCATGCTAGAAAAAAAAGGGATTAGAGACCGCTCAATAATTGAAAATAAAAAAAAATGTTTTCTTTGTGAGTTTTACGACTTGAGTTATGAGAATGCAAATTACAAATATGAAAGTCATTATTTTTTGTTGGGGAAAAAGAAAGATACAAGTAATTAAATCATATAACAAAGAAAGAAAATTCTTGGTCTAATTGATTTGATGATTTTATGGATATATTTGACATTATAACTTTGTACAGAAACATAACTTGAATTTTCTTAAGCCGTAAGAGGAGAAAACTTCTTAAATGTTTCTCAAGGAGTTTCTCTACATCTATCCCAATGAGCCATTTATCAGATCATTGCAATTGATGTTCGATGCAGAAAAGAAGGAAGAGCTCTCCGGAAAGTGGTCTTATGATCCGATAAAAAATCAAACTTATTTAAATGTTTCTATTATAATTCTATATTTCCTTAAAAAAGGTGCTCATCCTACATGAACTATTTATGATATTTCAAAAAAGGCGGGGGTTTTTATGGAACTTTATCTTAATCACCAAATAAAATAAAATTAATAAAAAATATATAAATTTAAGAAGGTAAGGTGTGGATAATTTATCAGAAGCTTATGATCATTATGAAATTACCATAAATTCTTCACAAATATTCAAGTCTAGTTTTTTTTTTCTTTTATCTTTTTGGGCAAAAGAAAGGGAGAAATTTTGGACTTAGAAAGAATTTTCTCACTACATTAATTGACCCAGTTTCAACGAACCTCTTTTCAAATATATTTGTGGCTTCGTTCCGTAAACAAACCTTTTTAAAACCTTTTTTAAGTTCTTAGTTTAGCCCTGAGAAAGCAAAGCTTTACGGAATTGAAGAGATCATGAATATTTCTATGGTAAAGGTGATAATCATCTCGTCTTTTGAATTTTTTTTAATGATAGTACTTGTTGCAGGCAAAGAAGCCGGCGAAAAGGAATGCAGAGTCACAAGTTGTGGGGAAAATGAGCCAGAAATCAGATTTCCTTTCCGACTCAAAGACAGCCAGCCAGCCCACTGTGGCTACCCTGGCTTCGACCTTTCCTGCACTAGTTCTAATGAAACTGCACTCGAGCTGCCCAACGTTCCGATGAAGTTCTTCGTAGAATATATAGACTACGAATTTCAGATGTTTGGCGTGTCTAGTCAAGTTGAATGTGGCTTTCAGAAGCAGAACTTGGAATTGCTGAGTCTTCGAACTTCTCCTTTCCAGTTCATTTTTCCTGGAACCACACTATTCAATTGCTCTTCAAATAGTCAAACGTTAGGTCCATCGGATTTTCGTTCTGAGACCCCCTGCATAGCTAACCATAAACACTTTGTCCGTGCCTATTCTTCCAACGATGACATGAGCAACGCATTGCCTGAGTTGGTTACTTGTACGAAGATGATCGAAATTTCATCAGTTCCACCGGAAATATTCACAACAAATTCTTTAGTTGCACTGAGATGGTTAAAACCAAGTTGTGAACACTGTGAAGCTAAAGGCAAGAGATGTAGACTAAAGAAAAATGGCACTGAGATTGATGAAACTGAATGTTTCAAGCTGTCCAAATTACAGAAAGGTAAGAGTACTTCAGTTAACGAATTCTTGACATAAGTTTGAGCATATACGTGTTCAGATATGAAATTTGTTTTTGAATATTAAATTTCTGTACAAAAATTCTAACTTAAAATTTTTTACATCGATGGATATGCGGTGCTTTCAAGGATTTAAGTTGAAGTTATGATTTTCCACTGGCTTCAATATGCAAGAAAATCTTACTTGTTTCTTTTCTTTTACAGGTGAATTGATTAATGCCGGTGAGTTGCCTACCGATCTCAGCTGTTATCTCTTAGATAGTTATTCAATAAAGTTCTTACGATTCTTGCCTCTCGATCGGTTTGCTGAGACAATATTGTGCACTAGTACTAATTGTATTTGGTTTTTCTGCACATGCAGGTATAGTCCTCGGTTTCCTTGTTCTTGCACCAGTGGCCTATGCAATTTTTCATGTCTATAGTACCAACAAAAATGAAAGAGAAAGTAGTTTGAGAATCAAGAAGTTTCTAGAAGTCTACCAAGCTTTACAGCCATCACGATTGACGTACAGAGACATTAAGAAGATAACAAATCAGTTCAAGGAGAAGTTAGGTGAAGGAGCCTACGGAACGGTGTTCAAAGGGAAGCTTTCCAATGAAGTCCTCGTCGCTGTGAAGATCCTAAACAATTCCAAAGGAAACGGAGAGGAGTTCATCAATGAAGTGGCAACAATAGGTCGAATCCACCATGTAAACGTGGTTCGCCTGGTCGGCTACTGTGCTGAAGGATGCAGAAGAGCTCTCATTTACGAGTTCTTACCAAATGATTCGCTGGACAAGCACATATCATCCGGGGCTGGTGGCACAAACCGCTCGCTTAATTGGGAGACATTGCAAGACATTGCCGTCGGCATCGCCAAGGGAATCGAGTATCTCCACCAAGGCTGTGATCAAAGGATCCTTCATTTCGATATTAAACCCCATAACATCTTGTTGGATCTTAACTTCACTCCTAAAATTTCGGATTTTGGTCTAGCAAAGTTGTGTTCTAAAGATCAAAGTTTGGTGTCGATGAGTACAGCTAGAGGAACAATGGGGTATATTGCTCCTGAAGTATACTCTAGGAACTTTGGAAATGTGTCTTACAAGTCAGATGTCTACAGTTTTGGAATTTTGTTGCTTGAAATGGTAGGAGGAAGAAAAAATACAAATGTGACAGAGGAAAACGCCGACGAAATTTATCACCCAGAATGGATCTATAATCTTCTAGAAGAAGGTGATGATCTTCGAATCCATATCGAAGGAGAGGGAGATGCAAGAATCGCGAAGAAACTAGCAATTGTTGGACTTTGGTGTATCCAGTGGCATCCGGTGAGTCGTCCTACCATGAAAACCGTGGTTCAAATGCTGGAAGCAGGGGAAGAGTCAGCCATGCCACCTAATCCATTCGCCTCTATCGGTCCATCAGAGACGAGCAACAAGGCGCCTGCAAGACGTATGGCCCTAGAGTTGGAAGCTATTGCTGAATGAGTACTGGATATGCGATATTCGCACAATCCCCAACATTATGTCTAATGGTTTCCTCACAAAACTGTCATTTAACGCAATATTCATTCTATTTCATAGACAGTGAACATATAGTTGTATCCTTAGAGAAATTTCACATTTGGAAGTACTTCTTGAGATTTACTTATTGATGTTGTTCTGAAACTTTTACGTGTATAAAAATCCAGGAATGCCTAAGATTTTCATTACTAGATTTAGCATTTAATTATTTCAATAGAGTCTTGCAATGTTTAATTTTTCTTCAGGGCTTCTACAGCACATTGTTAAACTGTGGCAGTTTAGTCCAAGCCAAAATGTTGAACTTGAAAGGACGGAGTCCGGACTTTACTTTACTAGGGGCACTATTAAGATAGGTTCCCAAATAAAAAAAAATTTTAAGAAGGGGGCAAATTTAAGAAAAAAAAAATTATTGTGAGCATTTTTGCAAAATTAAGTAAACTTATAGATTAAAATTACAAATTTCCAAACATTGAGAGACGGCATGTGCTCCTACTCATCTCTACCTAATTTTGTGCAATGAAAGCATATTTAATATTTTGATAAAATGAGATAAATTTTGAATTTTCCAAAAGAAACGTTTATAATACTATATGCAAAATCAGAATTTATCTTCAGTATTTGTTTTTTTTTTTTTTATAACAGTAACTAGAAATAAATATTAAGGTATGTTTTCATGAACTGAAATTTTTTTTCTTTTTAGTTTTTACGATATGACTTTCTATTTTGTATTACTGGTACGGACTACTATTGTAACTATTGGACTAAATTTGTACGGTTTAATTTATGACTAGAATAGTTTTATGTCTCACTCTCTAAATTTTCCATTTTCAAGTAGATCATGCTGTGAAAA
Source organism: Ficus hispida (assembly GCA_025413025.1). NCBI lineage: Eukaryota > Viridiplantae > Streptophyta > Magnoliopsida > Rosales > Moraceae > Ficus > Ficus hispida. The sequence goes on along the minus strand of CM046374.1, from coordinate 26,331,945 downwards.
ATTAATCTAACAGTAAAAAAACAGTTCTTATCAATTCTGTGTAATAAGAGATACTACTGTAAAATTTTTTTTTTTTTGTTTGTTTGTTTGTTGCTAATCACAGATATAATGAACTTGAAAACCCGTCGTGCAAGTCAAGGAACTCTCTCTCTCTTTACTAAGGACTAGACTACTGAGTACATAATATGGCATTGCGGATCACATTAAGAGGTGGGGTACTCATTGATGTTAAAATTTTGCAGGTCCACAACATTTAAGGAAGGAGAGTTTAAAGTTACAAGTATTCGTTACAAGTCCCCTTTTTTTTAATATTTCATTTTTTTTTTCACTTATTTTATTTTATTTTATTTTTTTAATGAAAAGTCTTCAATGAGTCTTCCATGGTGCCAAACCAGATCCTTTCAGCCAATTATAGGAATTTTGCTATTCAAACATTTTGCTGAGTGGAGATATATCCAGGAAATGTCTCAGAAATGTCAAATTCTGGAAGGATACGAAGATCCAACAATACCGCCTAATCCGTTCACTTCAAACCGGTCCATCAAAGACAATGACAAAGAGACCTCGAGAGACGTAGCTCGTGTTCTGTCTCAAAGTACTCAGTAAAATGACTTTGTAGAGAGAAAACTGAACTGGAATTGAAACCACCGCAAGACAGCGTCACTTGAGTTATGGAAAAGCGCAGAACGAAGCTAAAAAGCTGACACGAAAAGCAAAACATGAAGAAATGTATGGTATGAGATGAGTAGATAACGAGGGTGTAGTAGGGGTGCCAACCTAGTCAGAATGTCTAGACACTCTTTTTTTTTTTTTTTTTTTTTTTTTTTTTGCTGAAGAAAAATGGGTTACAAGAGTAGAGGTTGAAATGTCCAAATAACCCCGGGGAGGTAGATGACACTCTGTATGATATATAGATATCTTACAAAGTGGATTGGCCATATATCTCAGTGAGGTGGTGACAACTCGAACTAAGCATTCAGCGAGGAGAACGAATACCCAACCAACCCACCTAAAGGACATTGACAGTGTCTTGACACATATATTGATTCCTTTTTCGGTATTTATAATGGTTATTTAAAAAAAAAGTAATACTTAGCAACGAAAAATTAAAGTAGGTTTTCATAAACTAAGCTACCATTTAGCACAACCATTTGAGAAAAGAATTTTATTGGAATAGTCATTTCAAACATGTATCCATTAAAAACAATTGGAGATGTTGAATTCAAATGTTTTTTAGGTTTTTATTCTCAAATGGTAAAAAGTCCCTTCCCAAAATTTACTTCCAGTATGATATATTTATTCTATAGTGATTTAAAAAATATATATATATATAAAATATAATATCAGATGTCATTTTCCTTTCTTTTTGTATGTCATTTTTCGATAGTAATTAGTTCCAAATATATATTAAAATGTTTCTGCAAGTTATTATGTTTAGAATGTTAGTATCTAAATGCCAATTCAATTAATAATTAAAAATTTTATTTCAAAACATCTCAAATATTGCCATTCAGATGCTTTCTCCAAATGGACCATCAACTTCTTTTTTCTGAAATTTGCATGATAGGGCTGCCACTTTCTCACAACCAATAAGAAGTACAATTTTAACTACTAGACTAAATTTTCAACTATCTAAATTATGACTATAGCATTTTTGTGTCGCTCAATTATTTAAGTTAGACATTCATAAATTAGACTACTAAAAAAATCAATTAAAAACTAAAAGTCAATTCCTATCAGAGGTGTCAAACAAAAGATTCAACTATAAAACTATATATATATACACATATATATATATATATATTTTGTTTCCCCTAATTAGAGATAAAATAAAC
>CM046374.1:26296173-26330010 GCA_025413025.1 Ficus hispida | reverse complement strand
TCATGTTGCGGATGAATTAGCGACTGAAGCAGTTCATATGACACAATCTGCATAGTGATTTATTGCTCCTCGTTTTGTGATGCAGCCGTGGCAACAGATTTGGCTGGACCACCTTGCTATAGATTTCGCAACTTAATTTCATGTAAGTGTTGTTTATTACATTTTCATTTCCGTCACGTTGATAGTATTTTGTGTTAATTTTAGCCACTTCTATATCTACGAGAGTGAGTTGCTTTCTTGGCTTTAATTTATGCTCTTTTCCCATGTCGTTCTTGGAGACCAACTATATATGTATTATTAAGCCTTACATGATATCTAATCGTATCTTATTTATCTAATTAGAAAGTTGATTTCAGAAATATTTAGGTGATTATACTTGTGGTTTCATCTTAATTGCTTGGTCCTTATGTTTTATGTACCTATGCATTCACATTGATAAATATCGATCCCAAAATAAGTAAAAAATTATAAGCAATTAGAATGGATCATGACTTATATTATTAATTGGTGTTTATTCATTAATGATTTTACGATTAGAAATATATCATTACAACATATTCTCTTCAAGGGCTTCCACCACCACCACCACCACCACCATTGCCAACACCGGCACCGATACCGGCATTGCCTAGTCCACCGGCACCAATACTAGCATTGTAGCTAATTTCAAACCATCTTCCAAGCCCTGCAATATAACCGATCGACGCCGCCTTGGAGCTTAATTCCTTGCATAATTATTGGTGCAAATTAAAGTACCAACTAGCACAAGAAGAAGAACCCTAGAAGTCATCTTATTTTACAGCATTAATCTTGTCCGCGAAAAGTTCAAGGAGAAATAATAATATATATAAATATTTTATATGAGAGTGTGGGGTGAAGAAGAAAAGAAAGTAAATAGGTCTACTATATGATATTTGGCAACTGAAAAAATATGATATTTGGCTTGGATTCATTCTTCTAATGAGCAATTTTCGATATAGAGGCCTATGAGTTTATGATATCAGCAGGTGTCATCTGTATTTTCAGGTGAATTTTTTTTTTTTTTTGAATTAACTCAATACAACCTCGTCGCTTGATAACTAGTAGTTTAAAATTTTTTTTTTGTGGAAAATTTCCAACAGAGCGCTCTATTAAGAAAGTTTGTTTTGTCGTTTTGAAATGTGTTCGTGTTGAAGCTTTTGCAGCATCAATGGCGAAACTGGAGATGATCACCCTCAGGTTTAGTTATTCGGCCTTCGTTTGGTGCAAAATTATAAGAAATCTTTTTAGTATCAAACATCTGGATTTCAACTGTTATTCCTCCTATAAATACATGGATGTCTCTATTTTGTAATATCTTTACAACGATATTTGAAATTAAATAACATCACCACCTTATCATATAATAAAGCTCACAACTTTATTCCCCGGCTGATAAACAAATAATTTATGCTTTAATCATCGCGATTATGAACTGCTTGTATATTGTCCTTAACAAATAAATAATCGAGAATTTTTCATAAAGTAATAAAGCATGATTTATCTTATTCTATCAAAACTGAAAAGATTAATTTGTAATTATTAATTAAAATATCAAAAATACTTTATAATAATATCTTAAATGTCAATAACACACTCCTCATATTATTGCTCTTTAGAACGGAGTTTTTTACTTCCATAATAAAAATGATGCAGAAACGGTTTTCTGATTGGCATAAAATGATACCTTGTAGACAAAAATTGAAAGATGAAAACAGCATGAAAGATACATAGCAAAGGACCGAAGGCATAAACTTGGTAATGAAGAAGCACCAGGTTGCATGCGAGAATTAACCAGACCAGCCATGAAGGATGTGGATTTTAAATGTCAAAACAGGTTTCATATACGTTAAGGGTCAGAATTGGACAAATTTATTTGAGGGAAAAATAAATAAATAAATAAATAAGAAAGAAAGAAAGTGGTTAGAAATTTTACAGTAAATAATTAAACTATAAGTAGCAGGTTTTAAAAACATGTGACGTAAATAACAAATTCACAAGTAAATAATTTATTAAAAATAAATAAAATATTTACCATAAATAAACTATTTATTTCAAATATTTTTTAACTTTGTTGTTTTCTTCTATTAGTTTCATAAAAAAAATTTTAAAAAAAATGCTATTTACGACATTTTTGTTTATGGGATGGTATCTTTCCTACCTTGTTGCAACGATATGGTGGTGGACAACCTGTTGTTTTCCATGTGATAGTTTTTTTCTTTTCTTTTTTCTTTTTTTTTTTAGGGACACATTGATTTGTATTTTGTATTTAATTTAGCCACTTCTATATCTGCGAGAGTGAGTTTTTTTTTTTTTTTTTTAATTGGCTTTTACATTCCTTGCCCATGTCGTTTTCAGTGACCAACTATAAAACTATAAATGGTATCTTAATTTTTAATTGTTGGTCCTTATGTTTTACGTACCTATACATTCACATTGATAAATGTCGATCCCAAAATAAGTAAAAATTATAAGAAATTAGAATGGATCATGACATATATAATTAATTAGTGTTTATTCTTTATTGATATTACGATTAGCGATGTATTATTACAAAATAAACGAACGTGACAAACATCTCTTGATATTTACAAACCCAAGAGTACAAGAAATTTAAACATTAATAAAAGCCATGCTTACTTTTTCCTCCGGAAATTAAGCATCCGGACTTATTCTCTTCAAGGGCTTCCACCACCACCACCACCACCATTGCCAACACCTGCACCGACATGAGTGACGGATCCATAAATTTTTCTTAATAGGGGCAAACATTTGGAGAAAATTTTTAAAATTAATAACTTTATATGATAAAAATTTTAATACTTTTTATTCTAAAGAATTTTTTGTTTCATGTTTATTACCATAAAATTACTATTACATACTGTTTTATATTTTGAAAATATTGTGAAATTTATTCTTGAGCTTTATCTTAAATTTTGTCATAAATAGAAATTTCTAGCTCATGATTTGCCTGTGTTTTTTGTAATTTTATGATTTAAAATCAAATTCCACTTTAATTAATTCTACACCATCATTTTTCCTTTTAAAGACTTTTTTTTTTAACTAATAAATAAAAAACTTACACTCCTCTCCAAAAATAAAAAACTTACACGTACAAATAATCAAATTGTTGATAATTTTAAAATCATTTAATTTTTTGAAACCAAATAAAAGTTAAAAATAATTAGAAAGAAAAGTATATAAAGAATTTAGGAGGAAAAAAGAAGAATCAAATGTTGGTAATGATATTAAAATATACGAATAAATTGAGTGTTAAAAGGCATATTTGAGGGGGGGAAAAAACTTTTGAGTTGGGGCACATTTCAGAAAAATACCTTTGAATGGGACAAATTACAAAATATAAGAAAATATGAGTGTAAAATTTAGAATTCAAGAAATTGAGGGGGGCATGTGCCCCCTGGCCCTTACACAAATTTGTCCCTGACCAACACCAACATTGCCTGGTCCGCCAGCACCGATACTAGCATTGTAGCCAATTTCAAACCATCTACCAAGCCCTTCAATATAACCGAGGCCGCCTTGGAGCTGCCTTGCATAATTATTGGTGCAAATTAAAGCACCAACGAGCACAAGAAGAAGAACCCTAGAAGTCATCTTTGGCAAGTACATAGTTGTGTATGTGATTTATAGATCTAAATTACTTAATTTGGATGTGGGGACTCCTATTCTACAACATTAAATCTAAGTGGACTTTTTCCATTAAAGAAAATGATTTTTTTTTCGTAAGGTTAATTTTGAGTCATATTTAGTTTCACTTATGGACCCATTAAGATTCCTTCTCCCAAATGTCATTGTGACTGATCTGTCTCGGGAGATTATATATATATATATGTTCTTGTTATGTGAATGCATGCCAAAAAAATTTTGAGCCACGTCCATCACATGCATCTCTGCATGTTGTGCTCTGTGTATAAGATCATCTTTTTTGTTTCTGTTTATTCATGTATTCCCGTTGAACTTCTTTGTATTTGGCAAATCTATGCCTAAGCTAAAAATATTGACAGTTGAACAAAACTCCTTAGCTTGTAGGACTGGTAATTATCCTTGGAGTTATCATCAGAGATGGAGTTTGGAAAGGCAAATTTCTTCTATATATGAACCAAAACTCTTGTCCCCCAATTAGCGAAATGCATTTCAATACCCAATCCGGACCTATATAATTCAATTTTATTTGTGTTATGATCTAAGAAAATTATTCTTTTTCGAATTCTGAATCACATCCCTTTTTTTTTTTTTTTTTCCTTCCTCTCTCAAACATCTTTTTGAATTCAGTATTTGAGCTTGAACCAAAAAGTATCCTTTCTAAATTAATTCGTGAGCCGAACAACACCTGATTTATTTAATAATGAAATAAATAGCACCTTGTCTCGATTGTAGCTAGCTGTTTGGATGCACATGGACAATTTTGAAATTTAATAATTTTCTTACTCTACATAACTATTGTACAGTTTCCTGCTATCACGCCACTACTCAAGCTATATTATATGTGTTTGTATATATACCTATAGATATATTTGTGCATTACTTTAGCCATTGTGGATATATAATTACTTTCAAGTAATGATGATAAATAATGAACGTTATTTTGAGTTTAATTAAAGTTTGTTTGTAAGAAGGGATTCCAGTACTATAATGGGTTTATAGCTAAATGGCCTTTTTTTTATAAGCTTTTTAATAAATTGTCCAAATTTTTAAAAATTAGTTAAAAAGTTTAAGTTTTTAAAAATTAGTTAAATATGTTTTTTTCCCCTTAGAATGGTCAATCAATTTTGTTAATATCAATCACTAATTGACTTTATAAACAATTAATCACTAATTAATCTCGATTAATTACTGATTGATCATAATATAATTCACAAATTTTTACAGTCAATCATTGATTGATCATAAACAATATCACAAATTTTCATTTTGTAGTCAATCAATTATTGACCCATAGTTAATCACTGGTTGACTATAAAAAAATATCACAAATTTTCCAGTCAATCAGTGATTAACTATGAGTAAATCATTGATTTATCATTTAAAATATTAAAAAAAAAAAAAAAAAAAAACTCTCTCCCTCCTCCCTTCTCAGCCTCTCCCCCACCTGCGATGGCCCCTTTTCTCTCTCCCCATTCTCGAATCTCTCCTTCTCTCCACTGCTTTCTTTTTCCATTCTCTCTCCTCCGGTTCTCTCTCTCTCCTCATTGATCAAAGAGGCATTGAGCCGATGATGACAGTGGCGGCTTGTTGCAGTTAGATCGGAGAATGCCGAGACTATCACAATTTCTGGCAGATCGAACGATCGAGGATCACAGGCTCTGTGAGCTTTTTTCTCTAGCGACAAGAGTGGCTTCCTCTCCGCAAATTGGTTTCTCTCTCTCCATCGCAAGTGGCACGACGATTTCTCCCTGGTGGCACGATTCTAGCATCGCAGGTCTCTGTCCGAGGCTGTGGTCAGCGACGACAATGATTGAAAGGAGAGAAGAGAGAAACGAGTAAAGGGAGGAGAGAGAGAAAGAGGTGGGGGAACAAGAGAGTAGTCTGGGACATATTTGAAAAAAATAATCTAAATTAGTCCCAAGAAACAAAAAAAAATTAACAAAGGGCCTGAAAATAGAGAGAGAGGCATGAAAATCATACCAAATAGATAAAAAGACTAAAATAAAAAAAATTGACTAGTACTAAAAAAAAAAGACTAAATTGTAATAAAAAAATTGGGTCGAAAAAAAATTTTTTTTTTGAAGGTCCAAAAAATAAATACGAATATGTTTTTTTCATCTATGTTTCAATGATCATCACAAGACTTCAATGCGTGTTAGTCTGTCTATTCTTCAACTTAAATACTTGAAAGCACCGCATATCCATCGATGTAAAAAGTTTTAATTAAGTTAGAATTTTTGTATAGATATTTAATATTCAAAAACAAATTTCATATCTGAACACGTATACGCTCAAACGTATGTCAAGAATTCGTTAACTGAAGTACTCTTACCTTTCTGTAATTTGGACGGCTCGAAACATTCAGTTTCATCAATCTCAGTGCCATTTTTCTTTAGTCTACATCTCTTGCCTTTAGCTTCACAGTGTTCACAACTTGGTTTTGACCATCTCAGTGCAACTAAAGAATTTGTTGTGAATATTTCCGGTGGAACTGATGAAATTTCGATCATCTTTGTACAAGTAACGAACTCAGGCAATGCGTTGCTCATGTCTCCGCTGGAAGAACAGGCACGGACAAAGTGTTTATGGTTAGCTATGCAGGGGGTCTCAGAACGAAAATCCGATGGACCTAACGTTTGACTATTTGAAGAGCAATTGAATAGTGTGGTTCCAGGAAGAAGGAACTGGAAAGGAGAAGTTCGAAGACTCAGCAATTCCAAGTTCTGCTTCTGAAAGCCACATTCAACTTGACTAGACACGCCAAAGATCTGAAATTCGTAGTCTATATATTCTACGAAGACCTTCATCGGAACGTTGGGCAGCTCGAGTGCAGTTTCATTAGAACTAGTGCAGGAAAGGTCGAAGCCAGGGTAGCCACAGTGGGCTGGCTGGCTGTCTGTCTTTGAGTCGGAAAGGAAATCTGATTTCTGGCTCATTTTCCCCACAACTTGTGACTCTGCATTCCTTTTCGCCGGCTTCTTTGCCTGCAACAAGTACTATCATTAAAAAAAATTCAAAAGACGAGATGATTATCACCTTTACCATAGAAATATTCATGATCTCTTCAATTCCGTAAAGCTTTGCTTTCTCAGGGCTAAACTAAGAACTTAAAAAAGGTTTTAAAAAGGTTTGTTTACGGAACGAAGCCACAAATATATTTGAAAAGAGGTTCGTTGAAACTGGGTCAATTAATGTAGTGAGAAAATTCTTTCTAAGTCCAAAATTTCTCCCTTTCTTTTGCCCAAAAAGATAAAAGAAAAAAAAAAACTAGACTTGAATATTTGTGAAGAATTTATGGTAATTTCATAATGATCATAAGCTTCTGATAAATTATCCACACCTTACCTTCTTAAATTTATATATTTTTTATTAATTTTATTTTATTTGGTGATTAAGATAAAGTTCCATAAAAACCCCCGCCTTTTTTGAAATATCATAAATAGTTCATGTAGGATGAGCACCTTTTTTAAGGAAATATAGAATTATAATAGAAACATTTAAATAAGTTTGATTTTTTATCGGATCATAAGACCACTTTCCGGAGAGCTCTTCCTTCTTTTCTGCATCGAACATCAATTGCAATGATCTGATAAATGGCTCATTGGGATAGATGTAGAGAAACTCCTTGAGAAACATTTAAGAAGTTTTCTCCTCTTACGGCTTAAGAAAATTCAAGTTATGTTTCTGTACAAAGTTATAATGTCAAATATATCCATAAAATCATCAAATCAATTAGACCAAGAATTTTCTTTCTTTGTTATATGATTTAATTACTTGTATCTTTCTTTTTCCCCAACAAAAAATAATGACTTTCATATTTGTAATTTGCATTCTCATAACTCAAGTCGTAAAACTCACAAAGAAAACATTTTTTTTTATTTTCAATTATTGAGCGGTCTCTAATCCCTTTTTTTTCTAGCATGAGAGAGAAAATGACTTGAAAAGGAACGCTTTTAAAGAAAATAAATTAAGAATCAACACAAGAGGATGTTGGACTTGGATTTTTTTTTTTTTTTTTTGTGCTCTGAGTTGGGCTCCTATCTCAAAAGATCAACCTATTATAGTCTTAAATATATATATTTTTATTGTTATGTATTTACGACGTGAAACTTAAGTTTTTTCTTATCCTTAACATATAGTTTCCACACAGACTCAAAAAAAAAAAAAAAAAAGTGAAAAAAAGTAATAAATAAACTTACCCTTCAGCTAGCTTAATTTCTATCGAGTGAGACTCCAAAACTTTGAGTAGAACGCGCTTGATCATCTCTCCTGCCAAAAAAAGAAAAAAAAAAAAAGAAAAGAAAAAAAAAAAAAAGCAGAGGATCTCTGCTAAGTCGACCGTTATCGATCATGGCAACTCTTGTGCTAATGTTGATCATGATTATGTTTCACGAAACAAGATCCGCAAAGCATGTTAGTACTCATCGCCGCTGTTCTTCTTCATGTGGTAGTATTCATAATATAACCTCTCCTTTCCGACTCACAAGCGACCCGTTGAGCTGCGGCGACTTAAGGTATAACCTATCTTGCGAAAACAATCTCACGGTGCTGTACTTGTCTGTTGATTATTCATATGGTTACGGATACCCAGAATATCAAAGATACTACGTGCAGGCAATCAATTATGATAACTACACAATCCGACTTGTGGATCCTGATGTTCGGAAAGATGACTGCTCCTCCCTTCCCAACAATACTTTGGTCGATCAAGCCATTCGTAACAGTGGCTATTCTCCCTATGACAGCAAAATTGATTCCGGCTTATTATACTATCCGGAACACGGATTTCCTGGTTGGAGATTCAAGAATACAAGACTACTTTTGGAAACGGTAATATTCCTCAACTGTGAAAGTCCGGTGGCTAATTCTTCGCGTTACATAGATGCCGCTCCTTGTGTGTTCAAAGACAAATTTTCCCCAGAGCCGTCATTCCAATCCAGATCAAGGCAGTACTACTCTTATTACTACGTATTTGATGAATACCTATTTTCTTGTGAACTGGAGAAACACTGCCGGATAGAGCAAACGACTGTCATACAGAAGGGGCGAGTTAATCGTAGGAAGAATATCACTTCATACGACATTCAAAACGCGCTAGTTTATGGATTTGAGCTTTCGTGGTTGCAGAGTTTTGGTAAAATCGGAAGTGATAGTCTTTGCTACATCGAAGATGAGAATTCAGGTCAGGTTCGTTGTGTAATTTCTAACTGCAAATCTCCAGAATACAAATTGGAGGAGACTGATGAATGCATACATGGTAAGGATTTATTTTTAAAACATGAACGAAGAATTATATTTCTCTGATTTAGTACTTCTTAGCATATTAGCATACTATGATTCTGAATTTCAGCTGGATGACGTTTTATTGCTTCTTTTTTTTTAATTTTAATTTTAATTTTAATTTTTATTATTTACTGCAGGCCTCTTCAATTTGATTTTGGCCTTCCTTGAACGTAAGGATTTTCCCATATCTTCACATTTTTTATTTTTCTTCATTCTTTTTGCTGGTTGTTGTTTCAATAAATAGCCCAATTCACAAGATTCATATACACTATCACCATGAGTATATATTGCTGCATATATATGTGTATATACTTTTAACATCCTCTCTTACATATAACATTGTATCATGTAAATGGGTCGTAATCCAATTAACTTAGTATGGGGTTCAAAATCTAGCTCTAGTACCATATTGAATGGGATTAGGTATAACTCATAATCTTTGTAAGCTAACTCAAACAGAAAGGGTGTACAATCTGCATATAAATACCATAACATCCCAGTAACTTGGCTATGCTATATAAAACAAATTCAACTACAAAGATGTGCTACTATACATAGGGTTCTTTGACATACTTTAATAACGCATTCTCATCTTAATGCCTCCCTCTCTCTTTTCTTTCAAAATGTGTAGTCACTTTTATTTTTTCTTACCTTTTTGGTTTCCTTTGTTTCTCTTGCAGTTCACTTGTACTACAAGGAAGGATACAAATACATTGGTAAGATCTCTTTTACTCAAAGAGGTTAATTAACCATTTTTTGTTTTTTTTTTTTTTGTTTGTGGTTTTTTTTTTCCCCCGTAGAATGATATTCATTATCTCAATACATTTTGTTATACATGAATGAAGAAAAAAAGGACAATTTTAATGCCATTAATTTGGTTTCAGCATAAACTTATGAAGGAGAAGATCATTGCCTAAATAATAAATTCTAGTCATTGTATGGATTTTATGAAATATTTATTTCGACTGTTAATATGATGTTCATTTTTTTTTTTCTCCTTTTGAGCCATCACCTATGCTCATTTAAATATTTTGATTATTTTACCAGTGGGACTATTATCACCAAGAACAATATTTGGAGTTTCATTTGTTATTGCTCTTGCGATCTATAAATGGCGAAGACGACATTTGTCGATGTACGATGGCATTGAAGCATTCCTTCAAAGTCATAACGACCTTGCACCAATAAGGTACTCTTACCAGGATATTAGGAAGATGACTGAGGGATTGAAGGAAAAATTGGGGGAAGGGGGCTTTGGCTCTGTATACAAAGGAAAGCTTCGTAGCGGTGGCCTTGTAGCAATTAAAATATTAGCCAGCTCAAAAGCTAATGGACAAGATTTCATCAATGAAGTTGCTAGCATGGGGAGGATTCATCATGTAAATGTGGTTCGACTAATCGGCTTTTGCTTTGAAGGTCGAAAGCGTGCCCTTGTATATGACTTCATGTCTAATGGATCTCTAGACAAGTACATTTTTCCAAGAGAAGGAATAGCTTACTCATTAAGCTCTAAGGAAATATTTGAGATCTCTCTTGGAGTTGCTCGTGGTATTGAGTATCTTCATCAAGGATGCGATATACGAATTCTGCATTTTGATATTAAACCTCACAACATTCTTTTGGATGAGAATTTTATTCCAAAAGTTTCTGATTTTGGGCTAGCTAGATTATCTCCATTGGATAATAGCGTCGTGTCCTTAACAGTAGCAAGAGGAACCATCGGATATATAGCTCCAGAATTGTTTTACAAAAACATTGGAGGAGTCTCCTGCAAAGCCGATGTCTATAGTTTTGGAATGTTGTTGATGGAAATGGCAAATAGAAGGAAAAACCTAAATGCAACTGCTGAGAATTCAAGCCAAATTTACTTTCCTCTCTGGATATATGACCAAGTTTGTAAAGGGAAAGACATTGAAACAAAAGACATTACCACGGAGGAGGAATCGAAAGCGATAAAGAAGATGATCATTGTAGCATTATGGTGCATACAATTGAAGCCTTATGATCGCCCTTCAATGAAGAAAGTCATAGAAATGCTCGAAGGTGAGGTTGAATCCCTACAAATGCCGCCAAAGCCTTGCCTATGTCCTCAAGAGCAAGAGCAAGAGCAACCGAAGCATAATGTCGCATCTAGTTCTTCGTCAACACTACCAGAAGAGGACTCTACGGAGATTAGTTTGACAGCAAATGCATATTAAGACTATTTCTATATATATATGTATATATATAACAGTTATCAATTTGCGAGATTGGTAGAGTTGAGATCCCCCTACTACTGCATCTAATTATTATTATTCCCTGTATTCGAAATCTTGCTTTGTTTATGTTGCATTTACGTTTGGTTTTGAATTTCTTAGTTCAACAATATTCCTTTCAGGCCTAATTAATCCATAAATCTAAAGAGGGGATTCTTTTTTTTTATATATATATATAATACTTGAATACAAACATTTAGACACTTATGATTTTCTGATAAATATTAATGCTCAAGTAATTGATCATTTGTTTCTCGAGTTATTGTGCTATCGCTTACTTACCTCTTAAAATTTTATAAAATGACAAGTTTAAATTACGCCCGGTCAATATAAGACTTTGTTGATAGTAGAAGAGAGGGTGTAATATCTTTTCCGCAGAATTTTTGAGAGATTTCCGTGGAAACAATAATTGGAAGGCTTTGTTGACAGTAGATACCAAAAAAGTTCCGTATAATTTTTTGGATGTAGTATCTTTTTCAGTAGAATTTCTTAGATATTTCCGTGGATACATAATTGCTAAACTTTGTTAATTTCTGAATCTTCTTATTATAGTTGTTTTTGTTTAGTGGACGTTGTGGACGACGGTCGATTGTTTGAAGATGGCCATCAAGTTGTGACGACCTAGACTTCAAAGACTGAGTGAATTGATATGACAAGAGAAGGTGAGATAAAACTATTGATGAAGTACGAAGACTTTTAAGAAAATTATGCCCCACCTCTTAATAGAAACGGATAGAATGAGGCATCAATAAGTTAATGTGACAAGAGAAGGTGAGAGAAAATTATTGAACGAAGACTTTTAAGAAAATTAGGCACCACTTCTTAATTCAAATGTATAGAATTAGCTTCATTAATATACAAAAGAGCCTCAGCGGTGAGCCAGAAAATATTATAAAAAAAATCAAAAGTTTTCTTTAATCCTTAAATAAGGACATAATTACGTATTCTAATTGTTGAGTATGAATACAATGAAAATTTAATTATAAAGCGAGTACATAGTGATGACGAAAATACGTTATAGCTTGCTTTTGACCTGTCAAAAGGGGCACTAAATTCTATTAGTACTAGTAAAAGTAAAATATCAAAATTTAAGTGTGCACCCATTTACTTATATTTGACTTTACCGGGTACCTAATTAATAATAAGCATTTTTAAAATATTAGATCTAATCAAATTCAAATCAAAATTAAATTGAAGGCAGAAACATAATAGCAAGAAATTTTTTACGCCAAAAATGGGTTGGAATATCTTTCTCACAAAATTTCTGAGAACAATTGCAAGACTTTGTTGAAGAGGAGTGCAATAACTTTTCTGAAGAATTTCCGAGATATTTCCATAGACAAAATTTGCAAGACTTTGTTGACGATAGATGTCAAAAGTGCGGTATAATATCTTTTCCGCAGAGTTTCTGAGACATTGATGGTGACTTTCTTATTCGTCTTTTTATGATTGTTTTTCTTTAGTGGATATATCTTGGATTGCTAGACTTTGTTGGTGACTTTTTTACTCGTCTTATTATGATTGTTTTTCTTTAGTGGACGTTGTGGAAGACTTGCCATGAGACCATGAGTCGTTTGCTTTAAGATGGTGAGCAAGTTATAAAGACTTGGACTTCGTGGAATCAGTAAACTAATATGATAAGAGAAGATGAGAGAAAATTATTGAACGAAGACTTTTAAGAAAATTAGGCACCACTTCTTAATTCAAATGTATAGAATTAGCTTCATTAATATACAAAAGAGCCTCAGCGGTGAGCCAAAAAATATTATAAAAAAAATCAAAAGTTTTCTTTAATCCTTAAATAAGGACATAATTACGTATTCTAATTGTTGAGTATGAATACAATGAAAATTTAATTATAAAGTGAGTACATAGTGATGACGAAAGTACGTTGTAGCTTGCTTTTGACCTGTCAAAAGGGGCCCTAAATTCTATTAGTCCTAGAAAAAGTAAAATATCAAAATTTGAATCGGGCATAATTGTAATTTTTTTTATAAAATCGAGGCACAACTAATTTTTATTAAAATTTTAAGGTTAAAAATCAATTTTTAAAAATTTAAGTGCGCACCCATTTACTTATATTTGACTTTGCCGGGTACCTAATTAATAATGAGCATTTTTAAAATATTAGATCAAATCAAATTCAAATCAAAATTAAATTGAAGGCAGAACCATAATAGCAAGAAATTTTTTACGCCAAAAACGGGTTGGAATATCCTTCTCACAAAATTTCTGAGAACAATTGCAAGACTTTGTTGAAGAGGAGTGCAATAACTTTTCTGAAGAATTTCCGAGATATTTCCGTAGACAAAATTTGCAAGACTTTGTTGACGATAGATGTCAAAAGTGCGGTATAATATCTTTTCCGCAGAGTTTCTGAGACATTGTTGGTGACTTTCTTATTCGTCTTATTATGATTGTTTTTCTTTAGTGGACGTTGTGGAAGACTTGCCATGAGACCATGAGTCGTTTGTTTTAAGATGGTGAGCAAGTTGTGAAGACTTGGACTTCGTGGAATCAGTAAACTAATATGATAAGAGAAAATCAGAGAAAATTATTGAACGAAGACTTTTAAGAAAGTTGGGCCCCACCTCTTAATAGGAATGTATAGAATGAGGCAAATGGGAAAAGTTAGCTTATACTTGAAAAATCATGAATAATGTATAAATGTATATGAGCTTATAAACCTACAAAAGAGTCCTACAGTTAGCCGTGGAGCCAAAAAATGCCACAAAAAAATCATTGATACTTTTAATTGTTGATGAATATGGACACATTAAAAATTTTCTTATAAAAGTGCCTACATTGTGGTGAGGAAAGCAGTACCTTGCTTTCGACAAATCAAAAGTCGCACTTTATTCTATTGCAATTTTGTTAGTAAAATTAAATTATCAAATTTTAAGTCGGTGGTGCAATTTTTTTTTTTTTTAATAAAATGGAGGCACAAGTAAAATATTATAAAAAATATTAAGGCTAAAAATCAAATTCTAAAAATTTGAGTGAAACGTCTATATATGTGGCTCTGTCAATGTATACATTAGGGTACCTATTCAGTTGTGCGCATTTTTAAAACTTTAATTCTGATCATGTTCACAACAAAATAAAATTATATAAAACTCGATAGGTTTTGACACATGTCCGAAAGTCCAAAATTAATAAAGCATTAATCGGTACGTATATTAGGAATTGCCATAAAGTTAAAAGGGATCATCTCCTTTCATGAGAGAGGCAACAATATTTCGTCCATTATTGACTCTATCTAAATTTATCACCACCTACCCAAATATTGAATACCAAAATCTCATACAATTTACCTTAAAAAAAACTCGCATAATTGGCAGAAAGACTATGGAAGATTTTTCATTTGAAAACAAATAAAGAAATGAAAAGGGGAAAGAAAAAATGAATAAAGACTTGTAGTGAGGACTTGGAACTTTAAAGTTTCCTTCCTTAAATGTCATGGACCTCAAATTTAGCATCAATGAGTACCCCACCTCTTACACGTGGTCCAAAATTTCTTATGCACTCGGTGTGGTCCTCGGAAAAGCTAGAGATCTACGGCTTTCAAGTTTATTTTATCTCTAATTAGGGGAAACAAATATATATATATATATATATGTATATATATATCGTTTTACAGTTGAATCTTTTGTTTGACACCTCTGATAGGAATTGACTTTTAGTTTTTAATTGATTTTTTTAACAGTCTAATTTATGAATGTCCAACTTAAACAATTGAGCGATGCAAAAATGCTATAGTCATAATTTAGACAGTTGAAAATTTAGTCTAGTAGTTAAAATAGTACTTCTTATTAGATGTGCGAAAGTGGAAGCCCTATCGTACAAATTTCAAAAAAAGAAGTTGATGGTCCATTGGGAGAAAGTATCTAAATGGCAATATTTGAGATGTTTTGAAATAAAATTTTAATTATCAATTGAATTGGCATTTAGATATTACATTCTAAACATAATAATTTGCAGAAACATTTTAATATACATTTGGAACTAATTACTATCAAAAAAATGACATACAAAAAGATAGAAAAATCACATCTGAAATGATATTATATATATATATATATATATTAAATCACTATATAATAAATATATCATACTGGAAGTAAATTTTGGGTCGGGACTTTTTACCATTTAAGAATAAAAACCCAAAAAACATTTGAATTCTCCATTTCCAATTGTTTTTAATGGATACATGTTTGAAATGACTATTCCAATAAAATTCCTTTCTCAAATGGTTGTGCTAAATGGTAGCTTAGTTTATGAAAACCTACTTTAATTTTTCGTTGCTAAGTATTACTTTTTTTTTTTAATAACAATTATAAATACCGAAAAAGGAATCAATATGTGTGTCAAGACACTGTCAATGTCCTTTAGGTTGGTTGGGTATTCATTCTCCTCGCTGAATGCTTAGTTCGAGTCGTCACCACCTCACTGGGGTATATGGGCAATCCATTTTGTAAGAGATCTATATATCATACAGAGTGTCATCTACCTCCCCGGAGTTATTTGGGCATTTCAATCTCTACCCTTGTAACCCATTTTTCTTCAGCAAAAAAAAAAAAAGATGTCTAGATATTCTGACTAAGTTGGTACCCCTATTACACCCTCGTTATCTACTCATCTCATACCATACATTTCTTCATGTTTTTCTTTTCGTGTCAGCTTTTTAGCTTCATTCTGCGCTTTTCCATAACTCAAGTGACGCTGTCTTGCGGTGGTTTCAATTCTAGTTCAGTTTTCTGTCTACAAAGTCATTTTACAGAGTACTTTGAGAGAGAGCACGAGCTATGTCTCTCGGGCCTCTTTGTCATGGTCTTTGACGGACCGGTTTGAAGTGAACGGATTAGGCGGCATTGTTAGATCTTCGTCTCCTTCCAAAATTTGACATTTCTGAGACATTTCCTGGATTTATCTCCACTCAGCAAAATGTTTGAATAGCAAAATTCCTATAATTGGCTGAAAGGATCTGGTTTGGCACCATGGAAAACTGATAGGGTGTTTGGTGTGTAATATCCGAAATTTTGATGACTCTAGATTTCCTTAGAAATAAGGAAAACCTAAGTCTGGATCAAGATTAGAATGAAATAAGAGTATAAGTTTGAGCTCTCGGTTAACTAGCTACGAGACTCAACGATAGATTACTTAACCTGGTATGGGCGTTTTGAGAAAAACGTCATGACAAAATTTCATGATTTCATGTTGGTCAAAGTTTGACCAAAAAGTCAAAGTTGACCAAGAACAGTCAAATGTATGACTGTGCAGTAATTGGAAAAGTAGTATTGGAAATATACTGCGAAAATTATCTTTTGGACAAGATAGCTAGAATAAGCTTTGAGACCACCCTAGAAAAATCAAGCACACTAAGTTGGATATCAAAGTCCTAATGACTTTCAGAAATAAGAAGAAAATTTTTACAGTCCATTTTTACGCAGATAAATTTTGGACTGCAGTCAAGTATAACAGTACTGAATTGTACTGTGTATTAGTGAACACAGTATTGGATTTATCTGTGTTAGATTAAGATTGGACTGCTTTTTCAAAAAGTAGCCAAACAAGGCCTTATGGTGACATCACCCTATCTTAGAATTATGACATCATTTTGATTTAAGGAAATTGTGGAAAGAAATCTTTGCCACCTAAGCACCATAATGGCCGGCCACCTAGGGGGCATTTTTGTAAGAATTTTCACTTTTGGGGCAAAAGTGCAAATTTTGGAAAATATGATGATGTAAGCATGAGGTAAGCACATGATGTCATCAAGATGATGTCATCATGATGAGGTAAGCAAAACTTGGGCTCCAAGGCATGCAATGGCCGGCCAACACTTGTAGGGGTCAAAGTGCAAATATTTTTGCTTCAAGGACTAAAGTGCAATTTTGGAAAAATAATTAAATCCAAATTCAAGGACTTTTTAGTAATTTTGAAAGTTCAAAATCAGCTATAAATAGGGCCAAGGGGGGGCGGATTTCAGCTCAAAAAAATTAGAAAAACAAGCCAAACTATGGCAAAATTTTCCCTCACCCATTTTCTCCACCAAAACCGACCCTAGGAAGAGAAAAAAAAATGGTTGGCTGGATTTTTGGTAATGGCCAGACCTTATGTGAGTGTGTGAGGCTCAATTTAATTGGCCAAAATTTTTGGAACCCAATTGGAGGGGAGGCCGGTTGTGTGGAGCCAAGGAAAAAGGGAGAGAAAAATTGGAATCAATCAAGCCAATCTCTTGGATTGATCTAGGTAAATCTCTAAACCCTTAAGTTTTTCTATTGAGATTGAAACTAGATATTCATGTGGTTGTTTTTCATGAGGAATGGCCGAAAATTGGAACCCATTTGGGGGAGGAGAATCGGCTGCAATGGCAGCCAAGGGGGAGTAAGGAAAAAATTGGAATCCAAGCTTGAAAACCAACTTCCAAACCCTAGGTAAACCCTAAAACCCTAAGCTTTTTAATTGAGCTTTAATTTGGAAATTTATGTGTATTTCCATGTTGGTTTGTATGAGCATAAGCTCACTTTAAATTTTCTGCCCTAGTTATGATTTTAGGGTTTATGATTTGATGGTTTCAATTCTTGCATGCTAAGTGTTTGATGAATGTCTAGGGTTTTGTATGTTGATGCATGATGAAAATTTTGATTTGCATGGATGCATGTTTTACGTTAGAAGCGCTGCATGTTTGCTGTGTAAGCTCCAGAAGTGATCGGTCGAGTTAGAATCCGCGAAATAGGACGTAAACCGGACTTAACAACTGAAAACTGCCATTTCGGGTAGAAACTGGCCAGTTTCGGGAAAAGTGAAATTTGAGGCCTTTAGAGGCCGAACTAGGTAAAACTCAAAACATGAAAGTTGTTCAGAATGATTTTTCCTTGTGGGCAACGCAAACAGTTTTCCAAATTGAGGCTCCAATGGCCTCCGTTTTTACAAAAACCCGTGGCTAGTTTGCCCAGACCCAGTTTACAGGGTCAGCCAGTTTCAAATTAAAACTGGTACGAATCTAAGCAGAACTGGACTTTTTGTAAAACACGAAAGTTTTAGGATTTTCAAGATCTAAAACTTTCGTGAAGACAACTTTTTCAAATTCAATTCAGATTTTTAAACTGACACGGATTTCTATAGAGTGTGCAGGAAACAAGAAATTCCTGCACAGGATTTTCTAAAACAATACAGGAAAACTGTATTTTTGCACCAACACCAATGTGTTGACTGTGGAAAACTACTCCAAAGGCATTTTTCGACAGTTAATAATTTTTACAAACCTTTCTCAAAGAATTACAATTTTTCAAAGTTAAACTAGAATTTTTGAACAAAGAGAACTAAGTTTTTCCAAAGCAAAGAGAAAAACAAGTTTTTGGATTCAAAAGTTATCTTACTTTTGGTAACAAAACAATGATGGACGGTAACCGGGAAGGATACCCGAGTTACGGGATGAAGTCCAAAGCCCAAAGTTGACTTAGGATAATTGAACTAAGTTTGACTACCTCAAGGGTTACTCAAGGTAACCCAACAAGGTATAAAAATTGAGTTTGATCTTAAAACCCAAAAAGGATTAAAATTAAAAATGACAAGGCATAGGCCAAGGTTAGGATGATACCTAACCCTATTCATATATGATTGGGATTAATACCCAAGGTTACCTTAAGTAACCAAGTAAGTCATCATAAGTTATAAGGGAGACTTACAGCTAGAATTTCGTAGGCATGTTGGTATGGTCACCAACATTCCACAATACTAATTAGACCCTTACCTATGTCCTTCATCAAGCAGGAGGAAGCCTGCGGCTACCGGAAGAGGAGCAGCTTTACGTAGGACATAGTAAAAGAGGTAAGTACAAACCTCACCTGCAGTATGGAAAATAATAAAAGATATTTTCCAAGTATACATGCTATGCTATGTTATGCTATGCTATAATGCTATGCTATGTTATAATGCTATGCTATGTGATGCTATGCTATGTTATGATATGAGATGCCATGTAATGATGTGATGCTATGACATGTTACATATTATGCCATGTTTTCTAAAATGTCATGGTTTTAAAAATGTCATGTTTTCAAGAATGCCATGATATGGCAAATGTTAAGTTTGGATTTGACCTTGTGACATCATGAAGCATGTTCACTAATATTGAACCACATGGTAAGATAAATCAAGTAAGGTGTCGTACCAACCTCCCGTGATCGAGGAGGCTACATGTTCAAAACTAGTGGTGACATTTACCTCTCGTTGATGCGTGAGGGTCACGTTATAATTCCCAGAACTGTTAGGGCCTTGCAAACCCTAGCTTTGTCTGGAGGCTGCGCGCTTTTGGTACGGACACTAGGGGCCCACATGTAATCAAGATAATGAGTAAAAGTGCCTAAAAGATTTATAATTGGACATAATCGGATCATGCATAAACTATATGATGATTGATATGTTACTTGATGTTTGAAAAGATTTTTGTGAGATCATGTTTGTACTTGCTGGGCGAAAGCTCATTTGTATATTTCATACTGTAGGTAAGACGCCTGCAGCATTACTTGATGGGCCATGGAGACGATGCAGCGAGTGAAGGGCGGTGTGGGATACCACTACGCAATATTTTCCGCAAATGTTTTTAAGTATGATGTTGTATATGGATGTGATGTAATGTTTCCAAGGTCCGATTTAAAAGGTCATGGTAACCTTATAATCGGCATAACAAGTAAAAGGGGTAGACATGATGAAGTTTACCCGTCAGTACAAGTTAATTCAAGTTGAGTTTCGAGTTATGATTTTTAAATAAAGTTTAAAGTTTTAAAAGAAGAAAAAAAAATTTATACTGAAAATTTTTTCGATAAAACAAAGATTTAAGTTTAGCAAGTTTGGTAACGGCCCACGTTTACGTATTCGGCCTTACGTGACGTAGTTGGCCCTACGTAGATTTTGGGGGCGTTACATGGTGTTTGAGTTTGAGTTAAGATTTATAAGTTTAAATAGTAACTTTTGTTGACTTTTTCAGAAAAGATAAAAAACTTTTTCAGAAAAAGACAAAAATTGAGTTGATGGGTGTAAATTTAAACTTACATCCCAAACAAGCCCTCGTTGAAGACTTTTCATTAAAAAAATAAAATAAAATAAAATAAGGGAATAAAAAAAGAAATATTTAAAAAAAAGGGGACTTGTAACGAATACTTGTTACCTTAAACTCTCCTTCCTTAAATGTTGTGGACCTGCAAATTTTAACATCAATGCGTACCCCACCTCTTAATGTGATCCGCAATGCCATATTACGTACTCAGTAGTCTAGTCCTTAGAAAAGAGAGAGAGAGTTCCTTGACTTGCACAACGGGTTTTCAAGTTCATTATATCTGTGATTAGCAACAAACAAACAAATTTTTTAAGTCGTATCTCTTATTACGCAGAATTGATAAGAACTGTTTTTTCACTGTTAGATTAACTTTTCACAGCATAATCTACATGAAAATGGAAAATTTAGAGAGTGAGACATAAAACTGTTCTAGTCATAAATTAGACAGTACAAATTTAGTCCAATAATTACAATAGTAGTTCGTACTAGTAATACAAAATAGAAAGTCATATCGTAAAAACTAAAAAGAAAAAAAATTCAGTTCATGAAAACATACCTTAATATTTATTTCTAGTTACTGTTATTTAAAATAAAAAAAAACAAATACTGAAGATAAATTCTGATTTTGCATATAGTATTATAAATGTTTCTTTTGGAAAATTCAAAATTTATCTCATTTTATCAAAATATTAAATATGCTTTCATGTCACAAAAGTGGAAATTTGTCATTTTATTCTATAAGTTTACTTAATTTTGCAAAAATGCTCACAATAATTTTTTTTTTCTTAAATTTGCCCCCTTCTTAAATTTTTTTTTTTTTTTTTTTGGGAACCTATCTTGATAGTGCCCCTAGTAAAGTAAAGTCCGGACTCCGTCCTTTCAAGTTCAACATTTTGGCGTGGACTAAACTGCCACAGTTTAACAATATGCTGTAGAAGCCCTGAAGAAAAATTAAGTATTGCAAGACTCTATTGAAATAATTAAATGCTAAATCTAGCAATGAAAATCTTAGGCATTCCTGGATTTTTATACACGTAAAAGTTTCAGAACAACATCAATAAGTAAATCTCAAGAAGTACTTCCAAATGTGAAATTTCTCTAAGGATACAACTATAATAATTATAATTATTATTAATTATTCAAGGACAGGAAATTTGAACTCTACATCTTGATAGTCAATATGAAACTCCTATTAATATATGCGCATGCAACCACCATTATAGAAATGAAAAATGCTGATAATATCAACTTTAATTTAATCTTAATTTTTGAGTACCAACATATGTGACATACGAGTTGTCACTATTTTATTTGTAAGTATTTAAAGTATTACAATATCAATTGATTGCATCTACTAATAAAGTATGATAACTGAGTTAGTACTCAAAAAATTAAAATTAAAATTAATGCCCCTTGCACTACTCTATAGAAATTAGAAAGTTGGATCTTCATGCACAGTGGAGTGAAATTTCTACTAATTATAAGTTTTTTTTTTTTTTTTTTTGGTGCTATATCTACTAATTATAAGGTTGATGAAAAGAAAAAACAGACATATCACATATTTCAAAGTATGGATTTACACCTTAAAGATTGGGCTCGTAAAGATTCTTTTAAAGACCAGGTTGTTCATATAACCATAAATGGTAGCTTTACTTGTGGTTCCATCTTCATTTTTTGGCCCTCATATTGTGTACCTACCCATTCACATTGACCAATCTTTATGCTTTACTTAACATTTGTTCATTATTGAAAACAGTTTAGAGATGTAAACATTACATGACAATAATTTCTTGAAATTAGAAATCAAACAGTACTAGAACATTGAAAACAATCCTTCCGAAATTAAGGCATGCAAATAGCTCATTTTCTCTTCAAGGGAATCCACCTCCAAGTCCACCCCCAGCACCAGCTCCTCCACCAAACCCTCCACCAGCACCACCACCAAGTCCACCCCACCACCAGCTCCTCCTCCAAATCCAACCCCAGCACCAGCTCCTCCTCCAAGTCCTCCACCACCGCCGCCGCCAAATCCTCCACCGACACCTCCTCCAATCCCACCACTGGCTCCTACACCGCCACCAAATCCACCCCCAGCACCAGCACCGCCGTCGCCGCCTAACTCACCACCACCTCCAAAACCACCACCTCCTTCAGCATCTAGCCCGCCTCCACCGCCCAATCCAGGGCGGTGAAAAACATTTTTCTCATCCTCAAAGGAACCCTTTTCAGTCCCAAGCTTCCTTGCATTATTGGTGCAAATGAAAGCACCAATTACTAGCACAATAAGGAAAAACCTACAAGTCATCTTTGGCCTAATATATTCGTGTATCTATATGATAACTAAAGATGGCTTTTGTTGTGCTGTGAGTGCGATGAGAAAAGAGGTATATATAGAGATTTTAAGATCAAGATCAGATTGAATATATGTACATGGTTGAGAAGGTTAAAAATTTAGCATATTATCGCGTCAACTATAAAGTTATTAAATGCAATCTCAAATTCTCAACTGTAGGCGGCAAAAAGAAGTCCACTAGGGTAGAGATCCAAAAATATGCATACTCCACTTCTTTAATTTCTGACCAATGGAAAATGCGATTCGGAGTGGTCTTTTCATAATTATTTTCAGGGGACTCCTATTCCACAGCTTTAAATTTGATGAGTGGACTTTTTCCTTTACAGGACAATTTGAGTTTACTTTTCTTTTCCTCTCTTTATATAATAATACTACTGGTAGCATGTGCGGATTATGAATGTTTAAAAAAAATTTGATAAATCAAATGAAAAATAATAATAATGAGGTATTACATTATTATACATATATATATCCAATTAAATATTTTTTTATCTCCATAATCACATGTCATTCTTTTAATCATTTGGTTTCATTTTGTTTTTGGCTTGGTTATTTCTTTTTTCCCTTGATTATTTCCTTTTCTGTTTACTTTTCAATACTGTAGGTAATGATGAGAAAAGATGATGTCAAAAGAGAAAGGGGTTAAAAAAGTTTTTAGTTCGATTAGTTAAAAAAAAAATTCTAAAATAGTGACAAGTGTCAAAAAGAAAAACGGATTGTAAAAGTTTTTAGTTGGATTGGTTTCTAAAAGATATATATATATATATATATATATATATATGTAGATGGTCTAGAGGTGGTCGTCATTCACGGAGGGCTTTACGGCGTTGGTATGTGGTTCTAGAGCAAAGGATGTCTTAGCACGACCTATGGAGGTCGATGGTGGTGATGCAGGGAGTCCACATTCCGACGAGGAGTCTCCTTCATGTTATTGGACTTCGTCACCGGGATTGACATCTCTGCCTCTCTCTCTCTGCATGATCACATCTTTAATATTTAGGATCATTATGTTTGAGTAAACGTTAATTTTGGCTGGCAAAATTATGTCAATATAATTTTTCTTGTTATATTAATCCCTTT
The DNA here is from genome assembly GCA_025413025.1 of Ficus hispida. Taxonomy (NCBI): domain Eukaryota; kingdom Viridiplantae; phylum Streptophyta; class Magnoliopsida; order Rosales; family Moraceae; genus Ficus; species Ficus hispida. Next base: position 26,306,294 of record CM046374.1, on the reverse strand, counting down.
TTAATCTTTTAGTATTTTCTCTCAAATCATTTTCTTCTCATCAAAAAGGACAAATATATGAAAGTAGATGGACTCTTATTATATGTAACTTCCTACAAATGGAAAAGCCGATATATTAGTGAGATTAATTCTCAAAATAAATTGGGATTATATAGCCTTTTGATAAAAATTATTCACATGTACTTGGTAAATACCAATTAAACTAGTCTTTATTTGATACAAATGGGGTATTTTTCCCTCGTCGTTTTTTACAATATCTCAAAATTACAAAGTCTGACCTAGCCCTCTTGTTTCATATAATGACTACAAAGCCAATGTCAAAGGACAAGGTGTTTTAAGGAAAAGAAATAAACTAATAATCTAATAACCAAAGGAAACATATAGGGAAACATGCATCAAAAAATGACAATGAAAACATTATCCCAACTAATTCAACCTTACCTCCTACTAATGTCATAATTGTCTCTTTTTTGACACCGAACAGGTCTTACAATTGTAAATTTATTGTAAACTAGGGGTTTACACGATGGTCCCTAGGACTGTCGTGTAAACTCCTATAAACCAGAGGGTAATCCGAAACCGTCGTGTAACCTCCGTCGTGTAATCCGTCTTTTGTAGTAGTGATAAATTTTATAATTATAGCCAATCTATAAGGATTAAGGAAGGCCACAACAAATCACCTGTCTAAATCGGATGCCAAACTTCTTTCTGACTAATGGAAAATATGATCATGCTTGCCCTTTTTTAAGATGATTATACGGGGACTCCTATTCTACAACATTAAATTTAAGTGGGATTTCTCCATTAAAGAAAAATGATTTTTTTTTTCATAAGGTTAATTTTGAGTCACATTTGGTTGCACTTATAGATCCATTAAGATTCCTCCTCCCGAATATCATTGCGGCCGATATGCCTCAAGAGATTATATGTATATATGTTCTTGCTTGTATGAATACCAAAAAAATTTTGAGCCACGTCCATCGCATGCCTCACTGCATGTTGTGCTCTGTGTATAAGATCATCTTTTTTGTTTCTGTTTATTCATGCATGCCCGTTGAACTTCTTGTACTTGGCAAATCTATGCCTAAGGTAAAAATATTGACAGTTGAACAAAACTTCTTAGCTTGTAGGATTGGTAATTATCATTGGAGTTATCATCAGAGATGGAGTTTATAAAGGCAAATTTCTTCTATATATGATGTGCATATTAAATAAAGCTCCAAAACTCTTGTACCCCAATTAGCTGCAGCTCTAATGGATGGTAACTTTGAGTTATCAAGCATATTAAGGGTTCGATCCCTGGTATGAACAACCTATGGGTGCTCTGCAAAAGGGCCCCAGAATGGTATGAACAACCTATGGGTGCTCTGCAAAAGGGCCCAGAATGGGTTGGGGAGTTTGGTCTGCAGGCCTGGTACCAGCGGGCTATGCCTGGCCATGCCCGGGAGCGGGCCTCTGAGCCTTGTAAAGGGGCCTCTGAGCCACGCTGCATCAATTTTCTTTTTTGAAATCTGAATCACATTCCTTTTTTTTTTTTTCTCCCCTCTCTCAAACATTAATTTGAATTCGGAATTTGAGCTTGAACCAAAAAAGTCTCCTTTCTAAATTAATTCATGGGCCGAACAAAACCTGATTTATTTAATAATGAAGCAATAAAACTATACAATGCAATGTCGGAGGAGGGATGGCACCTTGTCTTGCTTGTAGCTAGCTGTTTGGATGCACATAGACAATTTTGAAATATAGTGAGTTTTTTACTCTATACAACTATGGAACGATTTTCTGCTATCGTGCCACTACTCAAAGCTATATTATATGTGTATGTATATATACCTATAGATATATTTGTGCATTACTTTAGCAATTGTGGATATATAATTACTTTCAAGTTATGATGATAGATAATGAACTTTATTTTGAGTTTAATTAAAGTTTGTTTGTAAGAATGGATTGCAATACTATATAATGGGTTTATAGCTAATCGGCCTTTTTTTTTTTTATAAGTTTTTTAATAAATTGTCCAAATTTTTAAAAATTAGTTAAAAAGTCTAAGTTTTTAAAAATTAGTTAAAATGTATTTTTTTTTCCTTAGAATAGTCAATCAATTTTGTTAATTGTCGATCACTAATTGACTACATAAACAATTAATCACTAATTAACCTCGATTAATCACTGATTGATCATAATATAGCTCACAAATTTTTGTAGTCAATCATTGATTGACCATAAATAATATCACAAATTTTGATTTTGTAGTTTAATCACTAGTTAACTATAAAAAATACTATAAATTTTCCAGTCAATCAATAATTAACTATGAGTATGTAATACCCGAAATTTCAATGAACCTATGATTTCCTTTTAGACAAGGAAAATCCCGAGTCTTACTCTTGGATGTCGATATAAAACTCACGATCTGAGTTAAATATCAGTATATGTTTGAGTTCTCGTTTAATTAGCTATAAGACTCAATAAGCAGTTTGCTTAGTCATGCATCTGACCCTTGAGCAAAAAGGGAAGGAAAATTCTATGATTTCATGCTGGTCAAATTTTGACCGAAAAAGTCAAAGTTGACCGAAAAGTCAAAGGTTGACCAGGGAGGTCAAATAGATGAAGGTGTTGTGATATAGCAAAGCAGTATGGAATTACACTGCGAAAAACCTTCATTACGGACAATTTAGCAAGCATAAGCTATGAGACCACCCTAGAAAATCAAGCACACCAAGTATGGTATTAAGAGCAAGAAAGGTCCTAAGAAATAAGAAAAATTTTATTCAGTTCATTTTTACACAGATGAATTTTGGACTGTAGTGCAGTGTAAAAATACTGTCATTAGTTAATAACAGTATTGAAAATATCTGTGTAGCATAAAAGTGGACTGCATTTTAAAGGAAAAGCCAAACAAGGCCTTATGATGATGTCGCCTTATCTTGAATTTATGACATCATTATTGATTAAAGAAAAGTGGGAAAAATATTTGGATGCCACCTAGCATATAATGGCCGGCCACATTTAGGGGCTAAAATGCAAATATTTTTGCATTTAGGGGTCAAAGTGTAATTTTAAGAAATTACCATGATGATGTAAGCAAGGTGACATAACCATGATGAGGTAAGCAAATTTGGGCTCCAAGTAATCCATAATGGCCGGCCACCTCATAGGGGTATTTGTGCAAATATTCTTGTTCCAAGGGTATTTAAGCAAATTTTGGATTAAAAATAAATCCAAAATTTAATTAATTTTCAGCTATAAATAGGGCATTAGGGGGGCGGTTTTTGGCAGCCAAAATCATCCTAAAACTCTGCCCAATTTTCTCCAAAACCTCCCTAGAAACCGAAACCCAAGAGGAAAAAATGAAATGGCCGGATTTTGTGAGGAAGAAAAGAAAGAGTGGAAAAAAAAATTGGAAACCCAATTATTTTTGGCTTGAATGGCCGGTTATGGATAAGCTGGAAAAGCAGAAAAAATGCTAGGAATAGGAGGAGAATGGCCGGTTATGGGCAGCCAAGGAGAAAGGAGAAAAAGGCACCAAACCCCTAGCCTAGCCTTGTGTGCATCGAGGTAATCTCCGTTGATCTTAAACTTTTCGTTTAAGCTTTAAATTTGGGAAATTTAAATGTATTTCCAGCATTGGATGTAAGAGCATAAGCTCACCTTTTAGTGCTTGATTGAGCATGATTAGGGTGGTGGTCTCTAGTTTACATTTTTTGATGCATATTTGATGATATGCTTATATGGGTTTGAGTATGCCTACTACATGTTTGTTGTATGTTCCCATAGAATTTAGAACGATTGTATGATTGTGATAACATTAGTATTACGCTGCATGTGTGATCTTAGGCTCCCGCTGAGTTCGGTCGAGGTAGTGTGCGCGTAACTTTGCGTAAGAACCAATCTAAACCGAAACTGCCAGTCTCGGGTCAAGACTGGTCAGTGTTCTGGAAATGATAATTTGAGGCCCTTAGAGGCCGAATTTGAAGAAACTCAAAACTACAAAGTTGTAGATAATGGTTTTTCCTAGAGGGTAATGTAGACGGTTTTCAAAATAAGGCTCCAAAGGCCTCAGTTTTTATGAAAATCCGAGTCTGACCGTGCCCAGGATTTATGCACGGCTAGGTGACTTCAACGAAGAATAAGGGCATGTTAAAGTCCGAACTGGGTTTTCCTCAAAACATGAAAGTTGTAGTATTATCCGAGATCTACAACTTTTATGAAGAAAGTTTTATCAAATTCGGAACTGATTTTAAAGTAAAAATTGGATTCTAAAGACTGTGCAGGAAATAGAAATTCCAGCACAAGGTTTTCAGAAAAACAATACATGAGCAGGAAATTCCTGCACGTGTACAGGATTTTCTAGAACAATATAGGAAAACTATATTTTACACCAAACCCAATGTTTTGACTGTGAGAACTGTTCCAATGGCAGTTTTCAGCCCTTAACACATTTTATAAGTTAAGCAAAGATTTTTAAGTTGAATTCAACAAAGTTTCCGAAACAAAGGGAAAAATGGATTTTAAAGCCAAGGTTAAGTAACAAGACAATAACAGATGGTAACCGGGAAGGATACCCAAGTTATTGGGCTTGGCTCCCAAAGCCCAAGTTTGACCATGGAAGGTTGACTTTGGTTGACTAAGTTTGACCAAGGTTTATCACCTTAAGGGTTACCCAACGTAACCCAATAAGATACCGAAAATTATGATCTAGGGTTATTTGTAATAACCCAATAGATGATGGATCAAGAATGTTAAGTCATGTACCCAAGGTTACCAGAAGTAACCTAGTATGATATTGTTTAAGTATATTGGACCATAAACCCTAGGGTTACGGCAAGTAACCAAACAAGCTATCGTAAGTTGTTATAGGAGGGAACATATAATATAACTAAGGCTACTCATAAATGTTGGTTAGGACACCAACATTTAATGATTATGATTTATGGTAAGATAGAATGTCTATGGCTCTTATCTTACGTCCTGTTTGGAAACAGGAGTAGGAACTGTTGTCGTGCCACGATTCGGACAATTAACCAAAAGCATAGGACGACAAGTAAGTATAACTCCGCCTACAGCATGGGCAAAATGTTTTTAAAGAACATGTTTTTCAAGAAATCATATGTTGATGATTTATGGTACTTACTCTATGATATGATACTATGTTGTGATGCTATGAGGTTTATGTCATGATGTTTATGATAAGATGAAATGTTATGATGCTATGTTATGAGGTTTATGTCATGATGTTTATGATAAGATGAAATGTTATGATGCTATGTTATGAGGTTTATGTCATGACGTATATGATAAGATACTATGTTACGATGCTATGCTATGATGATTTATGTTACGACGGTTATGTAATGGTTTATGCTATGTTATGTTTTAATATAGTGACATCATGTAGCATGTCCACTAATATTAACTACATGGTAAGAACACATGTTAAGATAAGCTAAGGTCATTGTGTCGTACCGACTTGCCATGATGGCGAGTTTAAATGGTTTAGTCTATGGTTTGGGCTGAGTTGGATTGGCTGCCTCAATCACTCCATGTTAAACAGTTTGTTTCATGGTTTGAGTTGGTTTGGATTGGCTGCCTCCAGCCATTCCATGGTGATGGACCACGGTACGTGCACACATGATATGCAAATAAATAAGAATCAAGATAATAAATGAAAATTTAATCGATTCATAAGAAAAACTAATTGGTTCATGCATTCCTTTGTTAAAAATGTTTGCGGATTGCACGTTGTACTTACTGGGCATAAGCTCATTACTTACGTTCATGCTGTAGGTTAAGCAACCTACCGGCGATACGTGATACAAAGCTGTGAAGGCTGGTGCTACAGGCTGTGAAATGTGGGATGGACACCGCCACGGGTTTTGAATTTATGCTATGTAAAATATGTTTTGAAAAATATATTTAAAGGATGTGTTTTATGTTATGTGATAGTATGGATAAGAAACCGTTTTCAAGAAGAAAACTATTTTTAAGAAATTGTTTTCAAGAACGAGTTAAAGAATGGTTTTCAAAGATGATGGCAAGCAAGTTGCCTCGTGTCGTACCGACCCACACTAGGTTGGGTTTGGTCCACGGTATGATTATGTTAGCTTTCAATAGGATTATGAAAGCTCAGTACTCAAGTGAGTACATATGATTATGCATGAAGATAAGTTAAGTTCAAAGTAAGAAAAGAAAAAAAAAAATTTTACTCCGAATTTTCCGCAGTTTAAGCTTTTTAAATTAAGAAGTAAGTTAAGCAAGTAATATAACGGCCCACGTCTGCGCAGTAGGACGCCCCTACGCATGATGGTTCGGGGCGTTACAGAGTAAATCATTGATTTATCATTTAAAAAATTAAAATGTTAAAAAAAAAAAACTCTCTCCCTCTTCCCCTCTCAGCCTCTCCCCCACCTGCGATGGCCCCCTTTCTCTCTCCCCATTCTTGAATCTCTCCCTCTCTCCACTACTTTCTTTTTCCATTCTCACTCCTCATTGATCGGAGAGCCACTGTGCTGATGACGACAGTGGCGGCTTGTTGCAGTTAGATTAGAGAATGCCAAGACCGTCATAATTTCTGGCAGATCAAACGATCAAGGGTCGCATGCTCCATGAGCTTTTTTCTCTGGCGACTAGATTGGCTTCCTCTCTGCGATTTGGTTTCTCTCTATTTGTCGCAAGCGACACAACGATTTCGCCCTTGTGTCGCGATTCTAGCATCGCCAGTCTCTATCTGAGGCTGTGGTCACGACGACAATAATTGAAAGAAGAGAAGAGAGAAATGAGTAGAGGAAAAGAGAGAGAGAAAGAGGTGGGGAAGGAGAGAGTAGTTTGGGAAGTGGACATATTTGAAAAAAAAATCTAAATAGGAAAAAATTAAAATAATAAATTAAAAAATAGACCCAAAAACAAAAAAAAAATAACAAAGGGCCTGAAAATAGAGAGAGAGACATGAAAATCATAAAAAGAGATAAAAAGACTAAAGTAAAAAAATTGACTGATACGGAAAAAAAAAAAAGACTAAATTATAAATAAAAAAAATTGGGTCGAAAAAAAAATTTTTTGAAGGTCCAAAAAATAAATACGAATATGTTTTTTTTCATATATATTTCAATGATCATCACGTGAAGACTTCATTGCCTGTCAGTCTGTCTATTCCGTGCATAGATATAGATAATCTGATTTGTGGAACTCTGCCAGTACGTTTACATAGTTCTGGTTGGCTGCACCCTGCAGGCCTGGACTGTAGTGTACTGGAGATCTTTTGGGCTGAACTGAAAACTTCACACTTCAGAGGACTAGAACTGTGGCCCAAAAGTCCTGACCCAGAACTCACAGGCATATATTTGCACGTGTCACTGCTTTAATAAGGCACTTTCTGCAGCCAGAACATTATCTTTTTCTCTCTTTTCTTTTTGTTTTTTTTTTTTTTCCTTCGCTTTATCTAAAAGCCAAACGCAACCAAAGTGAACTAGGGAGAATTGAAATAAAAAATAAAAAATGAGGTCGATTCAACTTCAATCTGCTCTTCATCCTTTGCATTATTCTCAGCCAAAACACACGAGAAAGCAGCTTCAAACACCAAGACTCTTGCCTTGCCTGTTGAGCAATGAACCTATAAGACTTCTTGGTACTTCACAGAGGCAACAGTTTAGTCATTTACAAGGCCAGACCAAAGCCATGCTCAGTAGTAGTAGTGGTGGTGGTGGTGGTGATGTTAATCACCTCATTCTCGGTCTCGCCTCTCCGGCAGCCAATTCGCCCGACGTATCGACATTTATTCTGATAAGGTTAAGTTACATTGTCCTTGCATTGCTTGAAAACCTGCGGAGTGTTTTTGTTGTTTTAACGAGTTTTAAGTTTTGTTCGTTTCTTGGCCTGTCGCAGTGTCTTACTGTTTGTTTTCTACTTCGTATCGAATTTCATCGTGCCGGATCTTATCTCCAAGAACTATCAGTTTGATGAGGATGAAAATCAGGAGGGCGGAGATGGTAACGATGCCGAGAGATGAGACGAGACGAGACGAGAGGTTGAAGATTAGGAGCTCGGCACCAAAGAAACTGGGACTCAACGGCTAACCTGTTTGGTAAACTTTTAGATACCTGTTTAGAGAGAGAGAGAGAGAGAGAGAAATGTACAAGTCCGTTAATGGACAATAACTTGAAAAATAAAAGAAAAAAAATGCATTTCCATTTCTCATTCATCTGTTATCAGACAACAAATTTATATGTGCAGTAATATGAACGCGGTCGACTTTTTTTTTTTTCTTTTCTTTTTTTTTTTTTTTTTGAATTTTTTGACGAATAATTTACAATTGCCAGCAAAACCGATCATATTACAACGTAAAGAGAAAAATGGTATGTGCCTAAAGAACAGTCCAACCATTTTCAATTAAAGTTGGCTTTTCAGCAGGAGACATACTCCCAGGTTTAGGCAGCTTTTTTGAAAATAACGACGATTTGCCATCGAAGAAACTTGAAAATGGCTGGCCATTCCGATTCTCTTCTGGCCTCTTATGTTCTTTTGAAACTGGTTTTCTTAAGTGCCTATCTTTGCCACCGAAGTTGAGGTTGAGCCTCTTAAACAGCCGTTTTGGTTCCCCTGCAGGGTCCGCTGCATCTTCCGACTGCTTCAAAGTCTTTAGAACCTCATCCGGATTGCGTAACATTCCTTCCACAGTTTCATATACCTGTAATAAAAAATTTAGCAATTTTTTCCAACTAACTCAAATTCTGCCAACTGTTAACCCACTTCAACACAACGATCTAATTTTCGATGCCATTAAATCAGCTCTAGATGCAGTGGGAGATTGGGCATACATTAAAATTGAATGAGAACAAAATATAAATGTAAATCATACAGAAAATTCGTATATGAAACCTACTCGGCAAAGATCATCAATTTTCTCGCTGAAGGTGCTGGATTGACAAGTTGCAGCCACGTAGTCTTTGCATTCATAGAATAGCTTCAACAAATCACTGTTGGTGGCAGTGTAGCTCCGCTATAACAAATCCTAAACCCAGCTGAATGTTACAAACAAAGACATCATTAGCACGTGGTAAGTATTGACGAGATTCAGACTTTCTAAAAAATTCCAAACTCGGGGTTTCAAAAGGATCATTCATCGGAAGTATCCAGTTTCCTTGGGACGAAAACACGTATAATGGGGACGGTTTGCAATCTCTCACAAGACATCTGGCCTAAAGTTCCAATTGATCTCGGTCAGACAGTTTTAAGTTCAAACCAACTTAAAAGTGAATTAGCAAATGTTTAGTTTTTTAACAGAAAAATAACTAGATAGGGGGATGGAATTTGAAAAAACAATATTTCCTATATTCACCGGTTCTCAATACAGAGCTACAGCTTCTTATGCATCGGATAAAAGGTTAGTCGAGAAACCAATGTTCACGAGACATGATTCAAGTAGATTTTTGATTTAAAAAAAAGAAGGAACAAATTTACCGAGGTAGAACAATCTAGAACAATATTAGTTTGGACACATTAACTAACTAGCTAATTTATTATAAGGACTCGTAAAATGATAACATGAGACAATTAATATCATGTAAGCTATCGTGCTAAAATTAATTATAACGAATTTGATGAACTTACTAAAGATCTAACAATTGTGAAAAAGCTCAGAAGGTGGTATGTCTCCAAACTGTCCAGAGTACTTCCCTACAGGATCATGCTCGAGACGATATCCTCAAAACTAAGAAAGCATATATCCAATAAAATCAAAGAAAGCATTCGTATCCCATTGCAACTTACACTGCCAAATCCATCATATAGGGGTGCTTGTTTACAGCAGAAGGGTTTTGCTGTTTCCCACAGCTCAGCCATAAATTACTATTATCGAGCATTAAAATATTTCAGAAAACGTCAAATTATATAGTAAATCCTTGCAAAAATGTATAGTTTACTTGTGACAATGGAAATTCGTTCACTATTGAATGAAGATGGCTCCAAAGTTACAATGCTCATCTTAAAGAGTTACGGACCTCTTAAGCAACAACAGGGGCATGAATATATTTTCAGCCAATGCTTTATGTATAATCATGAGCAGGAAAATTTATTTTATGATATACATAACCTTTTAGATACCTGCTTTCTGCATTCGCGTA
>CM046374.1:26281856-26296073 GCA_025413025.1 Ficus hispida | reverse complement strand
TGGTCTTCCAACCTCATAAGATTTTTGTCATCTGCCCTACGTTTAGCACTCGCAGAGTTGGACACAATGTTAATTTCATGAGACTTCTATATTGTTTCAGATGGCATCGGTTTGCTAGGTGGAACCATAAGTCACTTTGACTCCTGTGATGAACCCCCAAAGGTCCGAGGCTCAATTTTTTCCTTTAACCCTCGAAGGACAATAGATTAGTTTGTTTGGACTTTATCATGAGATCACCAGTTCATATGGTTCCTTTTTTTTTGTCTGCTGATGTTGTGTTTGCCCTTACAAAATTTGCGATAAAATGAATCCTCCAATTAGTTTCATTATCTTAACTCTTATCTTATAGTTTGATTAGTCTAGTAGCAAGACATGTACTTTTAAGTAATTTACCTAGAAATACACTTTCATAGAGCTTTGTAGTAAATGTTCTTTACCTAAGGAGCCGAGCCAGCCTTCAAATTCAAGGTGGCTTTCCTTCGAACTACATAAAAAATGCAGAACACGCCAATGTCTAGTTCTCAGTATTGAGGTATTTAATTCTTATTAAAGAGCAGCCCATATAGAAGTCAAGTCAGAGCACACTTGGACATCTTATAAATTGACTATTGAGCACTTAGTTTTTTGTAGCTAGATGAGCACCAAACCTATATCGATGAAGAGAGAGTGTCACGAAATGAAATTTTCTTTGTTTCTGAATTACAGGTTCTGGCGTGCACTCATTTGACAGAGTTGCTTGACGAGAATTGTTTGCCAAAAGTATCCATCCTTGTGAAGTTACAAAACACAAGTTATTCAACTTTCACGAAATTTTATAGTGTGAGAAGGATAATAATTTTCATTTTTGTTTAATCTTGTTTAAGTCTGAGAAAATTAAGTTCTACACCATGAGCGTGCTCAGGCCAGACAACAGTTCTGCAGATGCCGAAGATATTGTATTTCTATACCGGTACACTTCTTTTCCTTTTGCTTTTTCATCACTCTTGTTGAACTATCCAACTTTCGGGGAAACCTCATTTCACGTCTTATTTTCCATCTGCGGATGCAGCATTCTATATCCCATAGCTTGTTCGCTCTTGCATAGTAATTCTTATTGGGAAGGGGTGCTAGTTACATAAGATTCGGTAATATGAAATAATTATATTCCTCTGTCGGACCAGTTCAATCGTGAGTTAGCCTTCAGACGTTGCTGTATGTGTCATAATGCCAATATCATCGGTTGAACCCACTTTTTTGTTAAGCGCATTTTGGATCCCATTCGGTTTGAAAAAATTTTGTGCTTTTCATAGAACGTTTATTATTTTCTCATTTTTGTAGGTTAGTCCCAGGTTATGCACTTCCCAGCTACGGTGAGTAAAGTTTGAGTTTAGGGTTCTTATTTATGATGAAGATACCTACTTCCTACCGGAAATCTATATAGCAAGTCATACATTTTTTCTTTTCACACTCTGCAGGGTTGCACTGCGCGCTGCTTGCTGGTATATTAAAACATCATCGGAGCATAAAATTTATATGATTCGCAAACAAAAAGGAAAAAAAGTAAAAGATTTCACCATGTCATCGTCATCTTAATGCGGAGGAATGGATCTAGTTTGGGCTGCATACTCCTATCTTCCAGTTTCTCTCAGGGATGAGTTTTTTTTTTGTGTAGGTGTTCCGGAGGAAGTTATTAAGAGGGCAGCATCTATGTTGGAAGCCATTGGACAAAATAAGCACGTTCAGCGATTGTGCAATGAGCATATAGCAGCTCAAGATCAACTATACACGGTGTTGATTCAAAAACCAAGCTTTGATATGACAACTGGAGATATCATATACTCCTCTTATTCTTTCGTGATATATATTCCTTTACATTTTCTCCTTTCGGTTTGAATGCAGAAAGCCGTGGACAAGATGTTGGCATTTGATGTGTCCAAGGGAGATCTGAGCCTCTTTTTCCAGGATATATTTTCATCCGAGTCCTGAAAGTCCCAAAGGTGACCTCTAAATGCATATATTAGTTTTCACAAAGATACCTTTATACTCTTTTCTTTTGATTTTTGATTTTAACATTTTTTGCATGAAAATATACGGTTTAGTTCGCAAAAGAGCTTCCCGTCGCAATTGGCAGGCAAGATGGAACACATGGACAGTGTAAAAAAAATCTTAATATAGACCGGAACAAACATTCTTCTTTGTTTCAGTGAAATGCATGGGCACGTATAACATTTTTATTGCATTTGACTACACTACAAAAAGTGGCCCTCCCTGCTAAGTGCAGTCCATTCACTTATACTTAACCTTAAGGCCTTTGAATATGAACCCCCAAATTTATGATGAATTTTGTTTAAAATCCTACATTTTGTTGCGCTTCCGAGTTTAAAGAGCGATAAGTTGCTTCACGTTCAACGGAAATGAGTATTCCGAGGGACCGTCGTAGATAAGTTGAACTAAGATGCCAGAAGTTGCCTCTGAAGGATGGTATAGATCCCAGAAAATGTGGTCTGATCTGTTGGAGCAGTATGCTGAAAGTGGCAGGCACGGAGCTTCGGCCTTTAGCTTCCCAAAACCACAGCAAGCAGCTCTAACCTCTGTAAATCCTGAAATAAGGGAGAGTTTTCGCATTTTAGTCGGTTTATCTTCATGATTAAACTGTGAAAAACTACAGACACCCTTTTTTTTTTTTTTTTTTTTTTTTTTGGAAGGAACAAATAATACTAGTTGGAAAGGGTGGCGCATAAGCAGTAAAACAACGATAATACAAAAACGACAAGATCTCTTCCAAACGACAAGATCTAGGGAACAACAAACAAACGACAATGCCATGAAGAACTACAACCATTGGATAAACGACGTAACATGCAAACAAACTCAGCATGAAAAAGCATTTAACGTTTTTTTTTTTTTTTTTTAATAATTTAAAAAAGGCATCATGGAGCTACAATTTTTAAAACGACGATTTTAATACAATGAAAACGACAACATTAGGAAAAGGACGTTGTGTTGAAAAATACGACATTTTTAAAAACAAGAAGAAGTTTAGTTAGATAGCTAAGAGTACTCTTATATATCCCCTTATTTGAGTTCGTTTTCGTGTCTTTTCAATATTATCATAATAGTATTTAACTAACATGACTTTTTTTTTTAATGGTATGATGTTGTCAGCTAAAAAGATAATTTTAATCGATGTGTCATAATAATATTATAGAACGAACATGAAAGTGATAAAAACAAAAAATAAATAAATAAATAAGGAGACAGATAAGTTTGACTTCTTTTTTATCCTCCCTTCTGTATAGAACGAAGTATAGAACGAAGTAATTTAGAGAAGAAAATAAACTTAAAAGAAGGCGTTAGTACCGTAGGATGCTGGATTCTGGATAAGATTTAACATGACATCGTAAGTATCGAAATAGGAGTAGTTAATGTCGTTGAACTCTGATTTCAGCTCATGCAACGTCGACTTTAGGCCATCGTTGTACTTGACAGCCCATTGATTTGCTTCTTCAACGCATCCTCCCATCATATCCCTCCTCCTCTCTGCTGGGCAGCACCCTATGGGCCCTAACCCAACCACGACAAGTTTACGGGCACCAATACTCTGTAACCGCTGTTTAAAAAAAAAAAAAAAAAAAAAGGAAAAAGAAATAATATTAACAAAAATACTACTTTTCTTCAATAACCAAAATAAGTTAGAAATTGATTCATCATGAAAAATTTCATTATATACCAAGAAACTAAAATATAACATGCTAGGGGCAAAAAAAAAAATAAAAACATAGCAATCATTTCAGTTTCGTAGAATTTTACTTAAATATTGAAAATGAGATATAATTGCTACTTCACAAAATGATAGGTTGCACTATTAAGACCCATCTAGTGTGAGATACTCGGAATCAACTCGAGGGGGTTGAATCTTTTTTTTTTTTTTAAATAAATTTTCATGGTGTGTATGATGGTCTAAATAAAGATTGTCTAGGAGTATATTGAGTACCTTAAGTTGTTCTTTTATTGTGACGACCATTTTGTCGACGTACTCTTGCGGGGTTGTTTTCTTGCGAAGCTCGGAGGAGCCGAAGTAGCCAAAGAGGTCGTTGCTTCCGATGATGATGGCGAAGAGAGATTTTGAGACATGCATTTCCGTCCCTCGGATTCCTAGTTCCTGCACCAGCTTCTCGTGCACTTTCGAGTATTGTTCTACTTGTTTCGTTAGGGGTATGGATTGGCGCTGTTAAAAATAATTGATAAATATATTGTGAGAATACAATTTCATCTGCGGGATAGCTCAGTTGGGAGAGCGTCAGACTGAAGATCTGAAGGTCGCGTGTTCGATCCACGCTCACCGCATTTTTTGTTACAATTTTTGCTGAACTTCGTCGTGGGCTACATTATTCAACGTGTAGGCCCAATGGGCTACGTTATTAAAGCCCATTTGTCGAATCATTTCTCTCAGTTCTATTATTATTATTGTTATGGTCGTTGTTATTATTATTATATTATTATTATTTTACCCTTTTGGTGTGAAATGGACTCAGTTAAGTTACCATTTCTATACTTTTTTTCTTTTACTGCTAGACTATACTCGGCAATCACTCTACTTTCACTTTTCATTTTTTACTAGATTAATAAATATTGAGAAATTTGCGATTGCACTCTCTAATCTCTCATTTATTACTATTATTATTATTATTTTTTGCAAAAAAAAAAATCTTCATTTTAAAAATTATTGTGTCTCGTTGTTACAGACATAACCTAATAATAATTATACACATGATTTTATCATAAAGGTAAAGAATTTAAACTCCTACCTTAGTTTCATTGTTGTAGTAATAAAATATAATCAGATTTTTATCAATTTTGACGGTTCAAAATATTATATTCTCACTTAGTAATTTTATTTTTTATATCTTACCACAAAATTATCTAAACAATAGAAGAATATTTGGTTGACTTACATAAACTTCATCTGTGCCGTTGAAAATTCCAGCTCCTCCCGAGGCGAAGCTAACTCCGGTTAAAAAGTTGGAATTGGATTTGAGAGATAGATATGGTGGTGAAGTTGCTAACCCCACTTTCTCAGCTATTCAATCAACACAATTTTTCCTTCCTAAGTCAGTTTAAAAAAAAAAAAAAACTAAATATCATGACAAAAGCAAGCTATAAAAAACAATCAAATTAAAAAATATATAATTTTAAATATGAAAAATTAAATTTAAAAAAAAAAAAAGCAAATGAACAAATTTTAAAATAGCTTATTAATCTATTTATATGCTTATTTTTATTTTTAAGGAAAGCCACAAGCACTATGTGTGTGCGTAGGCATGTGCTATCCGCAATCTATAGTGTCAAAGGAACACACAAAAAGCACCAAAAAGACCAAAAGACAAGTAGAGGGGAGAACTAGCTTATTAATTATTCTATTAATTTGCTTATATTTCTTTCCAATTAAAAAAAAGAAAAAAAGAAAAAAAGCGGGGAACAAAAAGGAAAGAAAGTGGTTTTCACAGCCTTCACTAATCAGTGCACATAATAAGAAAATTGATTTCACAACCAACTTTTTCATTCTTTTTAATCATCAAAAGGTTGATTTAAGGTTAAATTGCACCGATGACTGTGAACTTATCACATAACTGTAATTTGTATTATGAATTTTTAATTTTGATAATTTGTATCATAAGCTTATAAATATTTAACAATTTACACACTGATACTAATGCTATTATTGAAAATTGATATGTGATTTGCACATAAATAGTTAATAAATATATGAAAGATCTTCTTTTAATCAATGGTAACCCAAATTTGTATTTAAAACAAAGTTTATTCACAATTTTCTATGCTGATAAAATTTGACTAAAGATCTAAAACTTAAAAAAAACTTATGTTAAAATAAATCAAAATGAAAATCCATGCCATCAATTGACAAGTCACTTGTCAACTTCCCTAAAACTTGAACATTATCATCAATAGGAATACGTTGCTATATATTTGTAAATTCAGGATATAAATTTCTAACAACAAAAGTTCACCGTGTAAATTGTATCAGTTAAATTTAGGGCATGGGTGCCAAAAAAAAAAAAAAAAAAAACCCTTCATTTAACAACCAACTATCGCCATCTTTGCTTTTCAAGGCTTTTGAGATGTCTTCTTCTTTTTGATATAAGAAGCTTTTATTTGATCAGATGTATAGTCATTAATCACCCAAAAAAGAAGATTCACACATCTCACCGTCCATGATTTGCCACTCAAAATTGACTATTTCTTATCTTTTTGTGTTGATGGACATTCTCTATATTTTCTCTATAGCCTAGAAGCAAACAAGAATATCCAGCTACTATATATCTATATATGTACATGCATACGAGTTGTTTAGATTGAAAATTTGTGGTCCTTATTTTTTCTAATTCTTTTTTTTTTTTACTCTGATTCTAGATAGATGATTGTATATATAAATTAGCGATAATTCTATACTCTATACTTAATCATAAGATTTGGAGTTCGAATCTCAACATTCCTAAACGCAGAAATAAGGGGGGGGGGGGGGGGGAAGTGATATTCTAGACAAATATTGGAGGGACAATAAATAAACCTCTTCTCTCAACCCTACATATATATTGTGAATTTATCTAAGATGAAAATACCTAAAATAACTTAATACGGAGGTACCGTTTCGTTTTTATAAGTTAATCCAGTCGATTGCTCTTTCCTTGTGCCTATTTCGCTTTAGACAGTCGGTTCACAAGTACAACCTTTGTAACTTCACGTTATATTCGTGGACACACACATACATATATATATATATATATACACACACACATACACATATATAAAATGTATAGTAACTTATACTTACCAAGAAAATCTGCAGCATTCTTGCCGTTACAAAACCTGCCGGTAGCTTTTCTGCCGGGGAAATCGACTCCGTTCGGAGGATAGTTTGCCTTTGCAAGAGACAGCGTGAGGTAGTTGTTGTTTCCCACATCAACAAGAGAGTCTCCAAATACATATATTGCCGGAACTTGTTGAGAACTGGTGACCTTAAAATGGACAAAGATAAGGATGAAGAAAAAGAGGAAGAAAACCTTTGGAAAAACATTTTTGTAAGCCATTAATTTTCTATAGTTTCAACTATATATAAAATAATGTATAAAATCTCTCTCTCTCTCTCTCTCTCTCTCTCTCTCTCTCCCTCTCTCTCCCTCTAAAATTCAGATTGGTTTGACATGTGTTCTGTGGGAGATGTGAAGGGTTGGCAAATTTTGTTGATTTATATAGAGGCGTTATAGGTTGATGAAGATTTGTTTTTTTTTTTTTTTTTTTTAAGTGTGAAAAGAATTTAATAGTTATCTATAATATTTAATTAACATACCGTGTGGGCTTTACAGCTGAATATGTCTGGTTAAGCAATAGTGGAAATGGGAAGGAGGAAAAAAAACACAAATGTCTTGTTGTGGGTTGTTATGGATTTTTATGGTGTAAATGAATCCGGTACAATATGGAAATATAACTTCTATTTGGCGAAGACATAATATTTCAAGTATTATATTTGACTTTTGACTTTGTGGGAATATTGGCCAATGAGCTTAATGAATTGTAGACATTTAGATTCTTAGACACCAAACGACCAATGTGAACTCACCACGTATATGAGTGGCCAGAGGGCAGCAATTGCGTAAACTCTAGGGACATAATTATTTATTTTATTTTATTTTTTCCTCTTGGAACTATTAGAGATAATACATTATATTGAAAGTTTCTTTTTATTTTTTTATTTTCCTAATGTGATATTTCATAATAGATGGCTTTGTTCTTTACATTATGTGGAAGTTTTAGTGGTCGGAGTTTATTGTAATTTTCGTGAAGTTAATAGGATCGCAAATAAATTAGTAAATCATTTGATTCAGCATATTGTCAATTTTAACGATGGTTCTCGATTTTAGAATTTATTCTCACATTGTTTTGCAAGGATATGAATAGTCTTTCTTTTAATAAATGAATGTCCACATTATTTAGGAGTTTTAGTTATCTTGGATCATGCACTATTTTTTCCTTTGTTGGACCTTTTCCTTCAAAGTTTTTTCTAACAAGGTTTTAATGAAATAACAGGCTTGTTCGGATAGATCATATAGGAAAGTAGTGTAGTAGTAATTTTTGTAGT
Source organism: Ficus hispida (assembly GCA_025413025.1). Lineage (NCBI taxonomy): Eukaryota > Viridiplantae > Streptophyta > Magnoliopsida > Rosales > Moraceae > Ficus > Ficus hispida. The sequence continues at coordinate 26,287,936 of CM046374.1, read as the reverse complement.
TTATCTTCTTTTTGGAGTGGTTGTTTCTTTGATCAGACTTATTGGTATTTTTGATGTGGTTCAAATCCCTGGATGGTTAGGATTATTTTTGAAAGTTACCTCTATTTAAAATTATTAATAAATTATTTTAAGATTATCTTAGGAAGTTTAAATTTTAGGAGTTAATTTTTAGTTAGTATTCGGATTAGAATAAGATTAGGTTACTAGTTTTCTATATAAGGCCCTGAATTTTACTTTGTTATTCAGTTTTTTTTTTATCATAATCAATAAAATTCTTTTGAGAATTCTCTTAATTGATTTGTATGATTTTTCGGCATTCAAGTTAGAATTAACGAATTACATGCTTCTGTTACATCAATTTTCTTTTTGTTATTTTTATTATCATTACTGATTTCATGAGGGATGAGCAGAGCTGATAAGGGTACTGCTAAAGGGGCGGGTGAGATCAGTTGAAATATCGTGGTGCATATACTGATTCTTGTTTCCATAGTTTACTTAAAAAATAGAAATATTAGTCTCCAAAAAATGCAGTAATGATTAATATAGTTCTTAGCGGTATAGTTTCGAACTTATCCATTTTTAAGCTTTGAAAAAATGAATGGATAATAGTGGATTATAGAAATAGACTTCAAGATTAGATAGTGTGATTAGACGTGTGTTTGCAAACAAAAACAAGAGCAATATTTAGCATGGATACTTTTGTTATCTACTACCATTAGCATTTGGGTTTCATTACACACAGTTTGTCCCAATTTTTAAAATATGTTAATTAAGAATGCCTAATGCCTTTTCCAAATTTCTAAAATAATTTAGTTTTCATCGGTTAAAAATCTTTTTTTGTTTTTATAAACAATACTATATGTTACTGTCAAGTGTGCCATATATTGTACTTTGATAGAAAATTTAGATTGAAATATATTATATACACCAACTTTTAGCTTTTAGTCGCTAATAAGTAGTAACTACTTGGACTTTTAACTTCATAAATTTAACGTTGCCATTCTAAAAATTTTTAAAATTAAGCCTTTGCCTTTTAAAAATTTCGAAAGTTCAAAAGTTTGTGTGTAAAAATAAATATGGCATTTAAAATTACATTTTAAAAATTCAAACCTAGAAACTTGATGAAAAGATAAATATAGTATCCAAAAATAGCGCTGTCATGCATTGGAGAATAAAGAACAATATGTTAGATATATTATTTTAATAAGATGATCTAACAAACGTTGTTAGCTCCAAAATATATATATATATATATATATATATGTTCAGCGTTTCTCATTTCTATATATTTTGAATTTGTTCACATAAATAAATTTTTAACTTTCTACAAATTTAAACCTGAAATCGATCCAAATTCAGGAACAGGAGTTATATATATATATATATATATATATGGAACTTTGTTTTCTATCCGACAATGATAAGATGAATATTTTGTAACACTAATTCATTAATGTGTAATAATTTTTTGTTAAATTTAATTTGAAGTATCAGTTTGAAAATATGACATGTCATAAGTTACATAAAGTTACATGTAATTAGTAATTACATGATTTTGAAGAAAAGAATTTCATTTATCGAACATGTACAGTTATGAAATAATTAAGAGAATCCTATACATAGAGAATTATTTAATTCATTTCCTTTTACTTTCTTAGCTTTTTTTCCATGGTACTGACTCTGTTGGTCCCAGGAAATGCACCGTCCCATACTCAATCCACTCCCAATGGTTTTCCTTCTTTTTCAAGGGGGGGCAAAAAAAAAGAAGTGCTTTATTTTTTTTTTCTTTGGTTTTCCTTCTTTTTCATGGAAATAAAAAAAGTTGCTTTATTATTATTTTTCTTTCTTTAAAATCTAGCTATATACATATGTGTGTGTATATATATATCTGCAGCCTGCCACGTTGAACTTAAGTTATTGTAAATAAAAGGTGAATGCAAAAGATTGATGATACTTTTGCATTTTAATCCTTTTAACATGACGCTTTGGAATATTCCATGTACATCTATGTGTGTGCCTGTGTGTGTATAGATAGATATATATGTATGTATATATATATATATATACACGTGGCTCACACATGGCTTGATAATCAACACATATATATATATATATGTATAATCACGAAAGCACGTCATAGGGCTATGGTTTTTTGCTTGTCATGGCCATAGCTAGTTTGATCTGGATGAATTTAACTGGCAATTAGTAGATGAATTTAAGTTTGGTGAGATTGTGACTTCTTGTCTCTCTGTGATCTTGATATTTTCCCCAATATACATCATTTCTCTCTCTCTCTCTCTCTCTAAATTTACACACACATATATATATATATATTGACACGTACAAATCGAGAAATGTCTTAGCTAGATATCAATCCTCCTAACTCACCATATATATATATATTTTTTTTTTCCAAAACAAAATAATGGGAAATATTCAACATGGTGCAATACTAGCCTCAATCATATTTTTGTCCTAAATATCAATTATCCCTTCAGGAACATCCGATAGAATTAAAATATATATAATATGCATATTTTCCAAAACAAAATAATGGGAAATATTCAACATGGATGTAACACTAGCCTCAATCATATAGCATTGCTGGAGCTAATTATTTAATAAATATTTCCTGATAATTTTGAAAAAAAAAAAAAAAAAAAAAACCATCACTCTCAATGTCAGAATAGGAATGAACCGCAAAGACTAGATGTCTCTATAATTGGTCGTCCATATTTGTATATTGGCTCTAGCCATTAAACGAGTGGTTCAAGTTCTAATTTTGAATATAATTTGAAGTCTGAACTCCGTTGGTGTGAATATAGGTGCTTATTGTCAGCAAGCAATATGCTACAAATTGTCAGATTTTGTCTCTCTCTTTTTTTTTTTTTTTTGGTGGGACTTGGGATTATCGTTTAATATTTTTTCCACAGAAAATTTTAGTGGTCATATTGAAATTTCCAAGATAGGGACATTCATTTTAATTTAAAAAAAAACAAAGATCGGTGATGCTTTTATGTCTTTAATTCACTATTTATTAGTTTGACGATTTAATAAAATTATAAGAAAAAATAACATCAAGATCTAAGAGATTCAATTCAGAATTTTTCAGTCGATCACAAGTTTTTAATTTTCACATAAATGTAAATTTTTTTAAAGATTGGATGCCAAATTTAGAAAGTAAAAATTAAACTATGATATTAAAATTGAAAAGATCTATTAAAGACATTAACGATTACGATGTACCACCACCGACATAGTTTTATGATCATATGAACAATGAAAACCAAAATTCAAGCTGTCAATAATTGTCAGCATATCACATTATAGAAAATAACATTTCAATTAATATGTATGTACTGACAAACAGATAAAATCTATTTTGTACCTATCCTTTCTTCTTCTTCTTTTTCTTTTTTTTTTTTCTTTTTTTTTCCTGTTTTGAATTTTTGATATGGGCCTAAGCAGTAATACATATCACTTGTGATGGATACAGCCTCGGATGTGATTTTGTGAGCCACATGGTGCTACAGAATTTCAGATATGTTGGAAATATCAACGTAATTATTGATTTATCTCACTGCTATAAAATATGGAAATGGGTAGGAATTCTACTCTTATCTTACCAAACACTAATTTTTAGTCAGATTGATACTCCTTTAACAGTCAGAAATGTAAATATATGATTAAAAACTTCCAATATAATATATAAAATTATTTTTAATCATAAATTAAACCTAAAGATGAGAATATTTCTTAGATGAGAGTGTGACTGGATGAAGAATCATCCCCCACCCCACTCTCATCCGTTCAACGCACCCCGCACCCACCTCATCCCGATATATGTATGTCGTTTATATATGTGTATATATTAACTTTTGAGCTAAGTTAAATTGTTTTAGTAAAAAAAAAAAAAACTAAAAAAAAGAAGGTTATTAGTTAGTTATTTAAATTGACTAATACTAATTATTACTTCTTTAAATTTTCGGACTTCGTTATTTTTTTATAAGACAGTTTTGTGGCCTTATTGCTAGGACATAATTTGCAAGTTAGAATTTGATTCATTTTATGAAACATTTGATTTTGATCTATATTTATGATGATTTTCTATATTTGATTTTGTTTTAATATGTGTAATTTTCACATGCACATATAGTTATGTTAAATGAAGAATAAGACGGGTATGAGAAATGCTCTCTCGATGAGGAATCCCCGTCCCAACCTCGTCCCTTTTCGGTGGAGATAGGGGGGGCGAGGATGAGGATGGTTTCTGAGGACTGGGGATGGGGATGGAAAAGTATTCCCTAGCTCTGATCCTTCCCCTGCCACTATCCCAAACACCTCATTACCATCCTTATTAATCAAATGGTTAAAAAGTCAATATGATGACAAAAACAAAATTTTGCTTAATAGTAGTATTGATTTAATAAGCTCCTTCGAGAACATCCGATAATATTAAAATGATACCGAAAAGATCATCTGTTGGAAAATAATTAAACGTTTGGGCCTACATATGTATAATTAAATGTGTATTATATGCTATCTTAAAGTTAAGCCCATTTAAAGTGGTCTAAGTAAGGTTAATTTTTGTTATTGGGCTTTGGGCATTAATTATAGTATAGGTTAATTATGTGTAGAGGCCTATTTCATATTTCTAATTTTGTGATGGGTTAAAATAGAAATATGAAAAGATAATAACTACTGCAGTTATTTAAAAGGGTTATGGTCCCCAATTCATACGATTAACATTCAGATTCATTATTCCTATTCTCTCTGATATCCCATCATCAGGAAGAATACAGAGACTCTTCTCTAAGGAAAATCGTATTGAATTGGAAGATCCATAACACATAATCGTTTCTTTTCTCATAGATCAAGGTACGCTTCCACTTTCATTTAATTCTCTTGATGATTTGACATGGTGGATCCTAAATAAATTGGATTTTCTCCATTAAAGATTTAGGTTTCTAATTCTAACAAGTGGTATCAGAGCTTTCTCCATGTTAAACCATTAAGAATTAAGTTGTTTTTTTTTTAAATTAGATTTGGTTTTGTTGGATTTAAGAATGATTATGGTTATGGATTCTTTGATTTTGATTTTCTTTAAATTTTCCGGATTCAACTATTTTTGGACAAGTATATATGGATTATATATATTTCTTTAAATTAAGCATTTATGTTTCCGGATTTGATTTCGAGAAAGAAAAGGATTTTTATCTATAATTTTTTGATATTATTTCAATGAACCAATTTGATGGTTGCTGCCATGGTCGGCGGCTGCAAAGGAGGAAGAAGAAAAGAAAAGAAAATTAGGGTTTTCTGGGCCTCAAGCCCAATTTCTTTTCTTTTGGGCTGGGCTGGGCTGGGCTGGGCTGAATTAGGATTCGGATTGGGTTGACCCGACCCGACCCGGTCCAGTCCCGACCCGGTCAATAAGGACAGTTGACCGTTGACTTCAACGTTGACCGTTGACTTCTACGTTGACCGTTGACTTCAGCGTTGACCGTTGACCGTCGATTAAAAAAAATTTTTTTTTTTAATTAAATTCAAATTTTGGTTTGTTGGTTATATTTTTGGGTATCTAATATTCTAAAATAGATTAATTGAAGCAACATGTTACCAAAGTAACCTCTCTTGTGTAGATTAATTTATTTGAAATATTAAGATGGTTGTGTGTATGTAATTCATGCGGATATTGACCGGCCCAAAGGAAGGTTAATATTTGGCCGAATTGCATGCACACTTGTGGTAATAAATATGTGACAATTATAAGGTGTACCATGTGAATAATAAGTCGATCCAAAGATTAACCTATTGTTTGACAGGATTTGTTGTCAATATTTGATTACTACACCAAGAGTACCACTTACAAGTTAATATTTCTGTCCAAAGACTAAATATTAATGTTGTGCTAGGTATCTTGTGATGGGATTAACCATTATTTGAATTTATTGATTGTATGATATGGATTCTTATGTGAATATGTTATTTTGCTTGTTTTGTTCTCTGTTCAGTTAATGCATCTGCTTCTACAATATCTGCTAATGTCAATTCCATTCCCATGCTAAATGGGACCAACT
>CM046374.1:26271856-26276856 GCA_025413025.1 Ficus hispida | reverse complement strand
TAATGAAACATATGTTTGTCACAGGGCAGTGTATATAAAGATAGACCTAATATTATAATTTTTTTAAAGCATAATACTAATATGAGAAGGCAGTACTATAAAATAATATTTGTGTAAATTAAATGGCAATGAGCTTCTTGAGGTTAACTGGGAAGGTGTATAGTAAAGGACCATTGAAAATATGATCCACATAGATGCGATGAGCTGCTTCTGTGGGGTGGCTTCTATCCCAAAAGAGATGGTTGCTTCTGTTTGAGCAATAGGTTGAGAATGGCAGACAAGGGACGTCGGCTTTCAGTTTCCCTAACCCGCAACATGCCGCTTTTACCTCGGAAAATCCTGAAATTGTTAAACTTGTTCGTAAGAAAAATATTTGGAGGCACCATCGGTATTGGGCATTACAACTTATTATAAATAGAGAATGAACCACTCTATTTATAGATCTTACACAGTGAGACCCGCTCCCTATTAATATGTACGTGTAATGTTAGATACCACGGAAGCCCTATATCATCGTAGTCATTCTTTTCCTTCACCAATCAATATGATACATGTGGGGAGGTTTATACTTTATGAGATTGGCAAGGGAAGATAAATTTGGGAGACTAATCTATGAGAAGAAACCAATACTTCATTAGATTGGAAGTGTTAAAACTTATCAACCTAAGTGGATCATAAGTTTGAAAAGTAAAATTATGTAATAAATTTAAAATTTTGTGAAAAAAATAGTCTTATCAAAAAATTTTTAAGTAGTGTCCAAAAACAATAGAAAACAGTATATATATATATATATATATATATATATATATATATAGATTTCTTATGCGTACTCTTTCAAATCGTAAGAACATCCGAACAAATTAGAAACCAAATAGGCTTCCATAATATTTGGGAAACAGAATTAGTCCTTCCATCAGGAACTAATTTACTTGAAGGAATGTACCTTTTTTTTTTAATATATAAGATGACGAGAGAAAATAACTGACATCAAAACATAATAACTAAGAGATAAATATTTTAATTTCTTAAAAAATTTGGAAGTTATACGTACCATACACAGACGGCTTTTGGATGACATTATGCATCGCAGCGTAACCATCAAAGTAGGAGTAGTTGATGCCATTGAGCTCAAACTTCAAATTCCTCAGCATTGACTTCAGAGCTTCATTGTACTTAACTGGCCATTGATTCAATTCTTCATTGCATTGCTCTCCTTTGTTCTTGTTCCTCTCTGATGGAATGCATCCAATAACTCCAACCCCAACAAACACAAACTTACGAGCACCAAGATTGTACAAACGCTGCATGCCCGAAAATTAAAAAATTAAAAATTAAAAAAAATTCCGAACATTGCTTATCTCTTTTGTTTGCGTGACGAGAGAAACTAACTAGCATCCAATTTTATTATTATTATTATTATTATTATTATTTTACGAAATGTGGTACCTTGGAATAAAGAATTCATCTCACAATAAATTCTTAACTCAAATTTATTTTTAAAAAATTATTAGTACTAGCCAACATTGAAGTGCAATTCAAATCAAATGAAGATTTCTACAATAAAATATCAAAAAATACGTACAAATAGGCAATGTTTCTTAACTCTTAGATCTATACCAGAATTATTTGTTCTATATATATATATATATAAATTTTAACATGGTTTTAAGCAAATTATCCAAAGTGCACTCATATCGTAAAAAGACCTAAATGTTGATTTTTTTAGAGGATCTACTTTCTATTAACAAATGGTATTTAAGAACTTGCACCGGTGCCCCAATAACCCTAAAAATGGAAATAAAAATAAAAATAACAAAAAAAAAAAAAAGAATGTTGTTACCTTAATTTGTCCCTTGAGTGTGAGAGACATCAAGTTGACATATTGCAAAGGAGTGCTCTTGTTTGGTAAATCATCTGAACCAAAGTAGCTGAAGATGTCATTGCTTCCGGTCACAATAAGGAAGATTGATTTTGAGAAATGGTGATTTGCTCTATACACTCCCAACTGCTTGTTCAGGGCCTTGTTCACTTCTGCAAAGCTCTCTACTTGTTTTGTCAAGGATAATGACTTTCAAAAAAATAAAAAAAGAAAAAATAAACACAGAAAAGAAAATTAGTATCAACTTTAGCTAGAGTGGAAAATTTGCTTACATGGACTTAACAAAAGTTCATATACAATATTCTTTTTACGTGCCTGTAATTTTAGTCGTCGGATTCAAAACTGCTCCCATATTAGATGTTTGAAAAACTAATCGAACGAGTAAAGCTACAGTTAATGATGGTTTTTACCATATAAATTATCTCTCAAGAACAATTGCAAAGGTGGAGGAACACATATAATAATTAGTAGATATATAATTGTGTTTTACTTACAAAAAATTTATTAGTCTGGTTCATGATACCAGAACCTCCAGAAGCAAAGTTTGCACCAGTTAGGAATTGCTTTTGGCTCCTTTTCAGCTTGAATATCGTAGAGAGATATGGTGGTGAAGCTGGTAAGCCAACAATCTCAGCTGCCCAGAAATCCATTAAATTTAAAATGAGCAACGATACATATATATATATATATATACATATCATTAACAATCTTATCGTGAATCTTAAGATTAACGTACATATGTCTAAATTTTGTAGGTTCTGTAAAACTGAAATTATTATTTTTTAAAACATCTAATAAGTTACATTTTTTTTATGATACATTTTTTTTAATGATGTGGATAAATTTCCTAATTAAGATTTTTATTTAATTTGAAATATCATTTTAATTAGTTTCTTTTCATTACTTAAATACAGATGTTATATATATTATAGAGCGAATTACATATGTAAGTACATATGAGATCCATTAAGATACGGTCACCTTGTTTAACCTTAAATTTAAATAGATCATGTTCACCATGTGTACAAAGTTCTTCATCTTGCTATTAAAAAAGAAAGTATTTCACCTTACTAGCTTTTCGTACCTAGAAAGTTTTGCTTTTTTTTTTTTGTTTTTTTTGTTTTTTTGTTTTTTTTTTTGGCTAAAGCCTAGTAAACATCAATTAGTACTTCATATAGTGATCTCAAATAATACATCTATTGTTGGCCTTTTTAATATTCGTACAGAGGTGAATTTGTTTAGGTAGGGCACTGAAATTTTTTTCTTTAATTAATATTCCAAAAATTTCATAATTTTTCTATATATTTCCAATTAAAACTAAAAATTCACGCATGGTCCATATTAAAATTAATTTTACCCCTAAATTTTTATGAATTTTCTGCTTTGTCCCCACTAAAAATTGAAAACTCTCACATAGAACTAGAAGGAAAAAAAAAAAGTTTTGTATGTCCCTTTAAAATATATGTTTGATCACTCTGTCCATGCATATATATTTATATCTATATCTGCATAATATGCATCCCTATTGTAATACTAAAAAGTTGTGTCAATGATAAATTTTGGCATTAGAATGAAAAAAGTGATCTCCAATGGAATGCTATAGTTGATGTCAAATTTGCCAAATGATAAATTTTGTAACAAATTTACCATAAGACATAACCAATACTAAATTTAGTATTTGATTTCTATTGATTGTTGTCTTGACTTTTGTCATGTAACTATTACAATAATTTCATTTTTAAGTTATTTAAATATGAAATGCTCATTTTTACAAGTTTCAGAGCACAAGATTTATAACAAAAAATAGAAATAATATTAGAAATAGTAGTGTACATTAAAATATAAAATAAAATAATATTATTTTTCATATTTTTAATAATAAATATATAATATTGACATAATAAAAATACCATGAAATGGTTTTAGATGTGAATTAATGTCAACTACCAGAGCCTGGCCCGGTACCATTTTTATCATAGTTGTTTGACTTGACCCAACAATTGAGAGTAAAGCGTAGAGTGCCTGTGTAAGTTTAATAATAGTAGTACTCTAATTTCCTTTTTAGATCCATATATAATTGGGATTTTTCTTATGCAACGTGACAAAGATATTAATTTTCAATCTTACATAGTAATAATGTAGTACGCTATATATATCCAAACCTTTAAAAAAAAAATGCACATGTTTGATGAAATTCGAATTTTTAGGAGAAGCTAAATTCTAAAAACAAATCTATTGCATGACATTAACAATTGTTATTATGGTTTTGGATAATGAAGCTTCCTATTTTAAAGCATGTTTTTTTTTTTCTTAAATCCAGTAAAAACCATGATAAAATAAAACAATATTATAAGTCTAACTGACAAAATCTGACGTCCATTTCACTAGTAAAAATAGAGCTGTATCGAAAAATACCGTTCTGTCACTATTAAGCAAAAGATTTTCTCTATTAATTTTTTATAAATTAAAATTATGTGCCCCTCACTAAGTTCAATTGTGCCCCTAGTTCATAAGAAAATTTTAACCGTGCTTCCAAATAATTATGTTCAATAAAAAGATAATTTCTCTAATTTTTCATGTAGTGTTACCACTGAAAAAATTTCCTAACTTCGTTACTGTCTAAGAATCCTCCTCGGATAAAAATTGAACTTATTTGAACTGGAAAGGGACATCTAATATATAGACTTGGAAGCTCATATTAAAAACAAATAAAAGTAGTAGAGCATTTATAGAAACAGACTTACAAAGAAGATCTACAGCATTCTTGCCGTTACAAAACCTGCCGGTCGGTTTTTTGGTCGGAAAGTCGACGCCGTTGTGAGGAAAATTTGCCTTGGCAGGGGAAAACAAGAGGTAATTGTTGTTTCCCACATCAACTAAGGAGTCTCCAAACACATACATGGCCGGAACCAGAGGAGCTGATGACGAAAAGCTGAAGTTTTGTGAAAAAAGAAAGAAGAAACTGGTCACAAGAAAACATAATTATATTTGCCATTTTTTTTGGAGCTCAAGAAGCACCAAAAAAAAAAAAAAAAAAACCCCTCTCCTTTTCTCTTTCTGTCTCTCTCAAATTCACAGAAACAGTGAAACACATATACAAACTATATTATATATAGTGGAG
>CM046374.1:26202683-26271756 GCA_025413025.1 Ficus hispida | reverse complement strand
TCCGAAATTAAGGCATGCAAATAGCTCATTTTCTCTTCAAGGGAATCCACCTCCAAGTCCACCCCCACCACCAGCTCCTCCTCCAAATCCAACCCCAGCACCAGCTCCTCCTCCAAGTCCTCCACCACCGCCGCCGCCAAATCCTCCACCGACACCTCCTCCAATCCCACCACCGGCTCCTACACCGCCACCAAATCCACCCCCAGCACCAGCACCGCCGTCGCCGCCTAACTCACCACCACCTCCAAAACCACCACCTCCTTCAGCATCTAGCCCGCCTCCACCGCCCAATCCAGGGCGGTGAAAAACATTTTTCTCATCCTCAAAGGAACCCTTTGCAGTCCCAAGCTTCCTTGCATTATTGGTGCAAATGAAAGCACCAATTACTAGCACAATAAGGAAAAACCTACAAGTCATCTTTGGCCTAATATATTCGTGTATCTATATGATAACTAAAGATGGCTTTTGTTGTGCTGTGAGTGTGATGAGAAAAGAGGTATATATAGAGATTTTAAGATCAAGATCAGATTGAATATATGTATATGGTTGAGAAGGTTAAAAATTTAGCATATTATCGCGTCAACTATAAAGTTATTAAATGCAATCTCAAATTCTCAACTGTAGGCGGGAAAAAGAAGTCCACTAGGGTAGGGATCCAAAAATATGGATACTCCACTTCTTTAATTTCTGACCAATGGAAAATGCGATTCGGAGTGATCTTTTCATAATTATTTTCAGGAGACTCCTATTCCACAGCTTTAAATTTGATGAGTGGACAATTTGAGTTTACTTTTCTTTTCCTCTCTTTATATAATAATACTAGTGGTAGCATGTGCGGATTATGAATGTTTAAAAAAAAATTGATAAATCAAATGAAAAATAATAATAATGAGGTATTACATTATTATATATATATATATCCAATTAAATATTTTTTTATTTCCATAATCACATGTCATTCTTTTAATCATTTGGTTTCATTTTATTTTTGGCTTGGTTATTTCTTTTTTCCCTTGATTATTTCCTTTTCTGTTTACTTTTCAATACTGTAAGTAATGATGAGAAAAGATGATGTCAAAAGAGAAAGGGGTTAAAAAAGTTTTTAGTTCCATTAGTTAAAAAAAATTTTCTAAAATAGTGACAAGTGTCAAAAAGAAAAAGGGATTGTAAAAGTTTTTAGTTGGATTGGTTTCTAAAGTGATGACAAGTGTCAAAAAAAAGAAAGGGTTTATAAATAATATTATATATATATATATAAAGATAATATATATATATATATATATATATGTGGTCTAGAGGTGGTCGTCATTCACGGAGGGCTTTATGGCGTTGGTATGTGGTTCTAGAGCAAAGGATGTCTTAGCACGACCTATGGAGGTCGATGGTGGTGATGCAGGGAGTCCACATTCCGACGAGGAGTCTCCTTCATGTTATTGGACTTCGTCACCGGGATTGACATCTCTGCCTCTCTCTCTCTGCATGATCACATCTTTAATATTTAGGATCATTATGTTTGAGTAAACGTTAATTTTGGCTGGCAAAATTATGTCAATATAATTTTTCTTTTTATATTAATCCCTTTTTAATCTTTTAGTAGTTTCTCTCAAATCATTTTCTTCTCGTCAAAAAGGACAAATATATGAAAGTAGATGGACTCTTATTATATGTAACTTCCTACAAATGGAAAAGCCGATATATTAGTGAGATTAATTCTCAAAATAAATTGGGATAATATAGCCTTTTGATAAAAATTATTCACATGTACTTGGTAAATACCAATTAAACTAGTCTTTATTTGATACAAATGGGGTTTTTTTCCCTCATCGTTTTTTACAATATCTCAAAATTACAAAGTCTGACCTAGCCCTCTTGTTTCATATAATGACTACAAAGCCAATGTCAAAGGACAAGGCGTTTTAAGGAAAAGAAATAAACTAATAATCTAATAACCAAAGGAAACATATAGGGAAACATGCATCAAAAAACGACAATGAAAACATTATCCCAACTAATTCAACCTTACCTCCTACTAATGTCATAATTGTCTCTTCTTTGACACCGAACAGGTCTTACAATTGTAAATTTATTGTAAACTAGGGGTTTACACGATGGTCCCTGGGACTGTCGTGTAAACTCCTGTAAATCAGAAGGTAATCCAAAACCGTCGTGTAATTCGTCTTTTGTAGTAGTGATAAATTTTATAATTATAGCCAATCTATAAAGATTAAGGAAGGCCACAACAAATCACCTGTCTAAATCGGATACCAAACTTCTTCTTTCTGACTAATGGAAAATATGATCATGCTTGCCCTTTTTTAAGATGATTATATGGGGACTCCTATTCTACAACATTAAATTTAAGTGGGATTTCTCCATTAAAGAAAAATGATTTTTTTTTTTCATAAGATTAGTTTTGAGTCACATTTGATTGCACTTATAGATCCATTAAGATTCCTCCTCCCGAATATCATTGTGGCCGATATGCCTCAAGAGATTATATGTATATATGTTCTTGCTTGTATAAATACCAAAAAAATTTTGAGCCACGTCCATCGCATGCATCACTGCATGTTGTGCTCTGTGTATAAGATCATCTTTTTTGTTTCTGTTTATTCATGCATGCCCGTTGAACTTCTTGTACTTGGCAAATCTATGCCTAAGGTAAAAATATTGACAGTTGAACAAAACTTCTTAGCTTGTAGGATTGGTAATTATCATTGGAGTTATCATCAGAGATGGAGTTTATAAAGGCAAATTTCTTCTATATATGATGTGCATATTAAATAAAGCTCCAAAACTCTTGTACCCCAATTAGCTGCAGCTCTAATGGATGGTAACTTTGAGTTATCAAAGCATATCAAGGGTTCGATCTCTGGTATGAACAACCTATGGGTGCTCTGCAAAAGGGCCCCAGGATGGGTTGGGGAGTTTGGTCTGCAGGCCTGGTAGCAGCGAGCCATGCCTGGCCATGCCCGGGAGTGGGCCTCTGAGCCACTTGGCCATGCCCAGAAATAGGCCTCTGAGCCTTGTAAAGGGGCCTCTGAGCCACGCTGCATCAATTTTCTTTTTCGAAATCTGAATCACATTCCTTTTTTTTTTTTCTCCCCTCTCTCAAACATTAATTTGAATTCGGAATTTGAGCTTGAACCAAAAAAGTTTCCTTTCTAAATTAATTCATGGGCCGAACAAAACCTGATTTATTTAATAATGAAGCAATAAAACTATACAATGCAATGTCGGAGGAGGGATGGCACCTTGTCTTTGCTTGTAGCTAGCTGTTTGGATGCACATAGACAATTTTGAAATATAGTAAGTTTTTTACTCTATACAACTATGGAACGATTTTCTGCTATCGTGCCACTACTCAAAGCTATATTATATGTGTATGTATATATACCTATAGATATATTTGTGCATTACTTTAGCAATTGTGGATATATAATTACTTTCAAGTTATGATGATAGATAATGATCTTTATTTTGAGTTTAATTAAAGTTTGTTTGTAAGAATGGATTGCAATACTATATAATGGGTTTTTAGCTAATCGGCCTTTTTTTTTTATAAGTTTTTTAATAAATTGTCCAAATTTTTAAAAATTAGTTAAAAAATCTAAGTTTTTAAAAATTAGTTAAAATGTATTTTTTCTCGTTAGAATAGTCAATCAATTTTGTTAATTGTCAATCACTAATTGACTACATAAACAATTAATCACTAATTAACCTCGATTAATCACTGATTGATCATAATATAGCTCACAAATTTTTGTAGTCAATCATTGATTGACTATAAATAATATCACAAATTTTCATTTTGTAGTTTAATCACTGGTTAACCATAAAAAATACTACAAATTTTTCAGTCAATCAATAATTAACTATGAGTAAATCATTGATTTATCATTTAAAAAATTAAAATGTTAAAAAAAAAAAAAAAAACTCTCTCCCTCTTCCCCTCTCAGCCTCTCCCCCACCTGCGATGGCCCCCTTTCTCTCTCCCCATTCTCGAATCTCTCCCTCTCTCCACTACTTTCTTTTTCCATTCTCACTCCTCATTGATCGGAGAGGCGCTGTGCCGATGACGACAGTGGCGGCCGGCTTGTTGCAGTTAGATCAGAGAATGCCAAGACCATCACAATTTCTGGCAAATCAAACGATCAAGGGTCGCATGCTCCATGAGCTTTTTTCTCTGGCGACAAGATTGGCTTCCTCTTTGCGATTTGGTTTCTCTCTATTTGTCGCAAGCGGCACAACGATTTCGCCCTTGTGTCGCGATTCTAGCATTTTCAGTCTCTATCTGAGGTTGTGGTCACGACGACAATAATTGAAAGGAGAGAAGAGAGAAATGAGTAGAGGAAAAGAGAGAGAGAAAGAGGTGGGGGAAGGAGAGAGTAGTTTGGGAAGTGGACATATTTGAAAAAAAAAATCTAAATAGGAAAAAATTAAAATAATAAATTAAAAAATAGACCCAAAAAACAAAAAAAAAATAACAAAGGGCCTGAAAATAGAGAGAGAGACATGAAAATCATAAAAAGAGATAAAAAGACTAAAGTAAAAAAATTGACTGGTACGGAAAAAAAAAGACTAAATTGTAAATAAAAAAAATTGGGTCGAAAAAAAAATTTTTTGAAGGTCCAAAAAATAAAAACGAATATGTTTTTTTTCATATGTGTTTCAATGATCATCACGTGAAGACTTCATTGCCTGTCAGTCTGTCTATTCCGTGCATAGATATAGATAATCTGATTTGTGGAACTCTCCCCAGTACGTTTACATAGTTCTGGTTGGCTGCACCCTGCAGGCCTGGACTGTAGTGTACTGGAGATCTTTTGGGCTGAACTGAAAACTTCACACTTCAGAGGACTAGAACTGTGGCCCAAAAGTCCTGACCCAGAACTCACAGGCAAATATTTGCACGTGTCACTGCTTTAATAAGGCACTTTCTGCAGCCAGAACATTATCTTTTTCTCTCTTTTCTTTTTTGTTTTTTTTTTTTTTTTCCTTCCCTTTATCTAAAAGCCAAACGCAACCAAAGTGAACTAGGGAGAATTGAAATAAAAAATAAAAAATGAGGTCGATTCAACTTCAATCTGCTCTTCATCCTTTGCATTATTCTCAGCCAAAACACACGAGAAAGCAGCTTCAAACACCAAAACTCTTGCCTTGCCTGTTGAGCAATGAACCTATAAGACTTCTTGGTACTTCACAGAGGCAACAGTTTAGTCATTTACAAGGCCAGACCAAAGCCATGCTCAGTGGTGGTGGTGGTGGTAATCACCTCGTTCTCGGTCTCGCCTCTCCGGCAGCCAATTCGCCCGACGTATCGACATTTATTCTGATAAGGTTAAGTTACATTGTCCTTGCATTGCTTGAAAACCTGCGGAGTGTTTTTGTTGTTTTAACGAGTTTTAAGTTTTGTTCGTTTCTTGGCCTGTCGCAGTGTCTTACTGTTTGTTTTCTACTTCGTATCGAATTTCATCGTGCCGGATCTTATCTCCAAGAACTATCAGTTTGATGAGGATGAAAATCAGGAGGGCGGAGATGGTAACGATGCCGAGAGATGAGACGAGACGAGACGAGAGGTTGACGATTAGGAGCTCGGCACCAAAGAAACTGGGACTCAACGGCTAACCTGTTTGGTAAACTTTTAGATACCTGTTTAGAGAGAGAGAGAGAGAGAAATGTACAAGTCCGTTAATGGAAAATAACTTGAAAAATAAAAGAAAAAAAATGCATTTCCATTTTCTCATTCATCTGTTATCAGACAACAAATTTATATGTGCAGTAATATGAACGCGGTCGACTTTTTTTTTTTTTCTTTTTTTTTTTTTTTTTGAATTTTTTGACGAATAATTTACAATTGCCAGCAAAACCAATCATATTACAACGTAAAGAGAAAAATGGTATGTGCCTAAAGAACAGTCCAACCATTTTCAATTAAAGTCGGCTTTTCAGCAGGAGACATACTCCCAGGTTTAGGCAGCTTTTTTGAAAATAACGACGATTTGCCATCGAAGAAACTTGAAAATGGCTGGCCATTCCGATTCTCTTCTGGCCTCTTATGTTCTTTTGAAACTGGTTTTCTTAAGTGCCTATCTTTGCCACCGAAGTTGAGGTTGAGCCTCTTAAACAGCCGTTTCGGTTCCCCTGCAGGGTCCGCTGCATCTTCCGACTGCTTCAAAGTCTTTAGCACCTCATCCGGATTGCGTAACATTCCTTCCACAGTTTCATATACCTGTAATAAAAAATTTAGCAATTTTTTCCAACTAACTCAAATTCTGCCAACTGTTAACCCACTTCAACACAACGATCTAATTTTCGATGCCATTAAATCAGCTCTAGATGCAGTGGGAGATTGGGCATACATTAAAATTGAATGAGAACAAAATATAAATGTAAATCATACAGAAAATTCGTATATGAAACCTACTCGGCAAAGATCATCAATTTTCTCGCTGAAGGTGCTGGATTGACAAGTTGCAGCCACGTAGTCTTTGCATTCATAGAATAGCTTCAACAAATCACTGTTGGTGGGCAGTGTAGCCTCCGCTATAACAAATCCTAAACCCAGCTGAATGTTACAAAACGAAGACATCATTAGCACGTGGTAAGTATTGACGAGATTCAGACTTTCTAAAAAATTCCAAACTCGGGGTTTCAAAAGGATCATTCATCGGAAGTATCCAGTTTCCTTGGGATGAAAATACGTATAATGGGGAACGGTTTGCAATCTCTCACGAGACATCTGGCCTCAAGTTCCAATTGATCTCGGTCAGACACAGTTTTAAGTTCAAACCAACTTAAAAGTGAATTAGCAAATGTTTAGTTTTTTAACAGAAAAAAATAACTAGATAGGGGGATGGAATTTGAAAAAACAATATTTCCTATATTCACCGGTTCTCAATACAGAGCTACAGCTTCTTATGCATTGGATAAAAGGTTAGTCGAGAAACCAATGTTCACGAGACATGATTCAAAGTAGATTTTTGATTTAAAAAAAAGAAAGGAAACAAAATTTACCGAGGTAGAACAATTCTAGAACAAATATTAGTTTGGACACATTAACTAACTAGCTAATTTATTATAAGGACTCATAAAAATGATAACATGAGACAATTAATATCATGTAAAGCTATCGTGCTAAAAATTAATTATAACGAATTTGATGAACTTACTAAAGATCTAAACAATTGCTGAAAAAGCTCAGAAGGTGGTATGTCTTCCAAACTGTCCAGAGTACCTTCCCTACAGGATCAATGCTCGAGACGATTATCCTCAAAAACTAAGAAAGCATATATCCAATAATAATCACAAAGAAAGCATTCGTATTCCCCATTGCAACTTACACTGCCAAATCCTCATCATATAGGGGTGCTTGTTTAACAGCAGGAACGGGTTTTGCTGTTTCCCACAGCTCACGCCATAAATTACCTATTATTCGAGCATTAAAATATTTCAGAAAAACGTCAAATTATATAGTAAATCCTTGCAAAAACATGTATAGTTTACTTGTGACAATGGAAATTCGTTCACTATTGAAATGAAGAATGGCTCCAAAGTTACAATGCCTCATCTTAAAGAGTTACGGACCTCTTATGCCAACAACAGGGGCAATGAATATTATTTTTCAGCCAATGCTTTATGTATAATCATGAAGCAGGAAAATTTATTTTATGATATACATAAACCTTTTAGATACCTGCTTTCTGCATTCGCGTACTTAGTTGACCTCTTGTAGAAGATGCGTCACCATCATCCGAAGGGTCTTTAGACTCATTATTCGGCTCGGCTTCTGTCCAGTCAGGAGGAGAGTGCCACCTAACAAAATCTTCCAGAATACAGCCAGGATTTGCAGCCTAGCAAACCGCAATGAAAAGGAGTTAGTTTAATTAGACAGATAGGATCCGGCAAATCTGTGAGATTATGAACCTTAATTTATTTAACTCATACTCAACCTTGAATGCTTGCATGTCAGAGAGAAGTTGCGAACACCCAGCACCAACACTGACCATAAAAGAAAAGGCAATTTATTAAGAACATCAACATCGAGTAATGTGCGTGTGCATGTGTTTGTGTGTACATATCTATATAGATATATGCCCACACATATAATTGGTATAAAAGGAGTAGAAACTAGCAAATCAAAGCCGCAAAATAAAACCATCATTGTTTTAATAAGGTTTATAACGTGTTTACATGCATCAAAAACTAGAAATACAGGACTGGAACACCAAACATTTACCAAGGTTATAAATCTTATGAAATAAGCATAACAAAAGAAACTCATAATGTAAACAAGATCAACGAGTCCCCAAATAAAAGTAGCAAAACGATCTCTATAATAGTGTTCTAACTCAGATCAATAACAGATTGTTTCAACATCGGCTCAAATACAAACCTCCCGGTTCGAAGCACAAACTCCTCTGTTTCTTTGATAAGATCTTCAGTAAGCAAAGGCACTTCCTACATAATGATGCAAAAGATCTCATTCATAGGAGTAAGCTACGCATAGTTAACTCATTAGTACAAGTTAATAGTCAAACCTGGGTTACAGGGGAGTACACCAATTCTCCGGTTTCCAACATTGTAATATCACCAGATGGGTGATCAGCCCCTAGTCGAATAACAAGTTCCCCAGTGTTTATTCTAGCATATATAATAGCACTGGCTGGAACATCTTTGAGAGCGGCTGATTCTTCAGGGTTTGAACTGCTTTCCTTTATCACGAAGTCTAACGACTGAGTGGCAATATCTCTGCGCATTTTTCGTGAGACACAGCAATTAATAACTTGCAGCTGTTGATACAGAAGACAGGAATTTAGATCTGGAATCTCATCAAGAGGGATGCTGGGTATATATTTTTCCTCGGACCAAAGTCTTCTCAGCTGCAACCATGAAAGAACCAATAACGCAATGTGAGAACCAAAGATAAATGACAATCAACTGATGCATCATGATTCAATTTATGAAGACAGCCCAATGGTCAGAGTATGATGACAACAAATGGTGACTTAGATGTTGTTTGGCTCCTACAAAACTGTACTAAAATGTTTGGAAACTGATGGTCAAAGTTGTCCATGTTGTCAGCTATTCCACCACGTCATAATTTTATCTCCAGTTTGTAAACTGACCAATTTAAACAATGAGTTTCGTATTGTAACAAAATAAATCCATATAAAGTTCATAAATCAATTCACCCAAGTCGAGACTAGACATATACTCCATCCTTTCCAGTTAATAAAGGGCCACAGATCTTTAAAAAAGAAGCATGAGCTACAAGCTATTATATTTAATATGGACATCCATAAAGAATTAAATAAATCAATTTTGTATAGACTACTTACTTCAGCAACGACTCTGCACCAAAACAGTGCCATCTTTCGAACTGTTTTGAAGCTCCCAATAACTTCGGCTACCTTTACAATGAGGCTTTCGGGAGGTGCACCATGAATCTCTCTTGGAAAAGACGTCATGTTAATCACCTCTGAACCAGAGACAATCTTCCTTTTGAGAAAATTTCCGTCTACAAATATATTGCAGATACTACAATGAAGTGAAACATCATAGGATAATGCATATAAATTAAAACAAAAAACTTTATCCAACAGGATAGTCTACCTGTATCAAACAGAGATTGAATCAAAGATAGAACCTTCTCATTGGTAGCAAACTCAGATGTAAGCTTATCCTCCTTATCACGAAGCACTAATGACTTCACCGCTGAGAGACTCAGGCCTCCTCTCTCTCGGGCAGGTGAAGAACCTCCAGATGATGCTAAGAAGTCTTTCAATGACTTGGACTTCTTTCCAGCCCTGGATGAAGATTTAAGATTAACATGGTAAAAGTTAAGAACGTCGTCTACAACTTGAAAAATCAAATCCATGCATCGGGATATATTAGTACTTGAAACACAAAATAACAATGTCAAATTATTTTGAAATATCATCACACAAAAATAGTTATCAACAGTCTAGAACAAATTGCAAATAATGGAAATTACAGAACTGGGTCATTCACAACCAGACTACAATACAAGCATAAATTGACTGAAAATTGGGTGATGAATTGCCAGAATGCCAAGAGTAAAAACTTACTCAACAGCTATAGCCAATTGTTTTATAGCAGATAGCGGAGGAACAAGCCCATTGTTTGCAGCGCTTAAACCTTCTACTGAGGGAATTGCTTCCGCAGCCTAGAGATAATAAATCTCATTTATCAGTTAAAATTCCCAAAAAAAAAAAAAAAAAAGGTTTATACGAGCAAAAGGACACATAGTTGATAATATCATAATAATTCAAATTCCAATCGCCAATGACAACCAGTGAGACAGCCAACAACCCGAAAGATCATGCTGCTCAGATTTATCTACCACCATAAAGCGCGTACCAAAGAACTATTCCACGGTCACTACTTACATGTTCTTTGCGTCCGTAGTTTATAACTTGAACTAAGTGAAAAATATCAAAGACTACATATGCCGCCAATTTCATACATTAAATTGTAAACTAGGAGTTTCACTTCCTTTTGAGGGCTTACCTACATTACTAGATTAGTTATCTAACTTTTTACATGTTTCTCACCTTAGCTTCTTGCTCATTTTTCATATTCAGCAGCAACAAGTTTTCATCATAGAACATGATTGAGTTTTCGGCTTTCTCGGTATCTTCGTCTCCTTTTCTCCCTATTGTAATGTTTCTCAGCCTTTCCTGCCAATCCTGCGTCTTTATCTGCGGTGGTCTCCACTTCAACTGCTTGAATTCGTACGTACAAAAATACAAATAAATAAATCAAAATCAAGACTGCAAACCAGAGATAACATAGGTACTCCAATTGTAAGTGATAAAAGTCAGTAAAATGATATACATTTCTTCCTTTTTTTTCATTTTGTTGAAACTACATTTCTCTTAATTGCTGAGAGTACGTTCATATTCATATATCTGTGTGCTTATATATATAAATATTTGAAATGTTAAATTTGTACATATATATGTATTACATAGCGAATCACTTGAATTTAAAATTGGAAATGTTAAGTAATGTAATGAATTCAAGAAAAAATCAAACTATGCATAATTTTCAAATTGATACTACAGTTCAGAAATTCAAGAAACTTCAAGAATATCGACCACACAAACTGAAATTCATAAAAAATAAAAAAAATAAAAAAAAATAAAAACCGCATACCTTTGACTCTCCAATGTTATTCTGAGATTCATCCTCGGCTACTTTAAACAAATTCTTCGCCGATTGCTTTTCGGATTCTTCATGCCAATTAAACGATCACACACAAAAAAAAAAAAATTAAAAAATTAAAAAATTAAAAAAACAAAAATTATATTTCACTACACATTCAATACACGAATATATATATATATATATGCACATGTATATATGTATATATAAATAATTAAATTAAAGAAAAAGGCAGTTGAAATCGCGAATGAAGAATGAAATTGAAGTCGCGAAAAAGTAAACAGGGAGTCTCAAATCAGTGAAAAAATAGTGAACGGAGAAGTAGAAGAAGAAGAAGAAGACAAGGAAATTGAGCGAACGAGATGGAGAGAGAAGATTTTAGAGAGAGAAAGAGAGGAGAGAGAGAGAGGGGGAATTGCGGACCTCGATCGGACTTGAAGTCAGAGAAAACTCGCTCCGCTTTCGCAGCAGCGGAATGCAAGGCAGTCCTCGCTTTGGATACAAAGGAATTAGGCGACTCCATATCCTCCGTCCCCGCAGCGCGCGCAGGTTAAGCCCGCCTCCAATCCACCAACGACACAAATGAGCCAATGGTTTCACAGAAACTGCTAGAGAGAGAGAGAGAGAGAGGAGAGAGAGAGAGAGAGAGAGAGAGAGAGGCAAACCAACAAGCTGCAGAGGACTCCCAGTAAGCTGGACAAATACGGAGACAACTTTTGAATTATTATCCGATTTTGATATCTCTAGATGTACATATATATATATATATATATACACACACACACACATATATATATATATATGCGTGTGTGTGTGTGTGTGTAATTTCATGGATCTACATCTACTTTGCTTAGAAATCACTTTTTTTTTAATTATTAAAGTGTTTTATTTTCCTTTTTATTAAAAATATATATATATATGTATTTTAATTTAATGTGTTGTTTTTTAGGTAATTTAATTTGTAGTTAATTGTGTTCTTTAAGGGAAATGATAATGTTTGTTTAAGATCTTTTGATCTGATCACCAATGGCCAATGGCACAGAGGATTTAAATAAGCCGGAGATTTAGCAAAGATTGCAGATTTAATCCCGTTTTATATTTGTTTATATTATGTTATCGGGTGTTTAATGGAAATAAAAAAAATTGTAAGTTTCATGGGAAAAATATATATATGTGAGCAATATTGGATTTTTTTTTTTTTTTTTTTTTTTGGGGTCTTTGGAAGTGGGGTGTATGAATTTTTCAAGTGGCGTTACACGTGTAACTCCGGTTCAGTTGTGTAATCATTTTTTTTTTTTTTGTTTAGAGTTTTTTTTTTTTTTTTTTTTGTTTTTTTTTTTTTTTGTTGGGCTTTAGATAGTGAGGTTATGATATTTTTTAAGTGGCGTTAACAGTGGTAACTGTAGGTTGTAATGTAGATTTAAGAATTGTATAAAAATGAAAAAAAATAAAAAAAAAAAAAAAAAAAAAAAAAAAAAAAAAAAAAAAATTAGAAGACTACAAAAATGTAGTTAAATATTTTATTAAGTATGGAAAGAGTAATTAAAACTTGTGATTCATCTGATTAATATATAATTCGAAATAATTTCACAAGATATGTAAAATTTAAATTCTCACTTTCAATTAAAAAAATAAAAAAAATAAAAAAATTGCGGTCCATCTCGTACTCATATATGTAGATATTTTGTAAATTTTTACCAAACGTGAAATAATGAAATTAGGCACGGTGCGCATTTGACAAGGCCAATGGTTTTGAATCGGTTCCACTTGATTTGTTCTTAATGATTACTTTTTCAAAACGAAAGTTCTAATTGCGTAGTCAATACTATTAATTATTTCCGGGGCTAGTCTATTGTACATGCTTAATTAACAACCTCTTTTCTTTCATTGGGATTTTAGTGGTTTAATTTATATATATATATATATATATTTTTTTTTTTTTTTTTCTTTCTTTCTTTCTTTCTTTAGATGATAATCACCTTTCATTTTCAAGTACTAAAAAATATAATTTTTGTGAGGAAATAGAACATTTTATTTGAACTTAAGTACAAGTGATGTTTAGATCCAAATTCTACGCGGACTTATCGAGACCAAATATCCTTTTTTTTTTTTTTTTTTTTGTCAAGGACAAATCACCCCCTAACAAGAGTCCAATTGTGAACATTCTTTTGAAAAGGTATTTCTTTTTGAAGAATCTTGATTAATTTCTCTCTAATAATAATATTTAAAAAAAAAAAAAGAAAAAAAAAAAGCCTTCATATTTTTTCTAATATATGTATACAAGTTATCACAAGAAAAAAATATATATGTATACATATTTTTTGCCTTTAGTAATTTCAAATCAGGGTAATTAGAGAAGTCCAATTTTTCTAATATAGTTTTCATATAACTTTTTTTTTTTTTGAACTTGCCTTAGTGGTCAACGCGCATAAAATGTAGTTAAAACATTATGTATCCACAATATATATATATATATATATATATTTGAAGTGTCCATGTATTATTTTTAATTACAAAAAAAATTGTAATTATGAATATATACGTGTGTGCCATTTATATTTACTTATAAAAAGAAATCCAAAAATAATTTGGGAGTAGGTGTGCATGCATGATGAACGTGGAGCCCAACTTCCGTGTTTGATGAAATTCATATTATAATTGTGGTCAGCTAAACAATCCAATTAGGAGGCATTAAGATTTTCTTGGTGCTTTCCTCAATAAAAGTTTAGTGCATTAAAAACATTAATTTTCTAATGATATTACAAGACACATCTTGGGTAAGGTCCTTAGTTTTTTTTTTTTTTTTTTTTTTTTTATTTTTAATGAAAGCTAAGGTCCTTAGGTTTAATTGCATAGAAAGGGTCGGGAATCTTTTGGGCAAGAGGTTATGGGTTCGATCTCACTTATAATCTTTATTTCTTATGTATTTTTAAGACAACATTTGCGGAGTTAAAAAATAAAAACAAATAGATAAATAAAACAGATATAAATTTCATAATTTTGTTCTGACGTTAGTAGTAGGAATTACGTTAAACAAAGATACATCAATTATTCCGTTCAACAGACACACAGTATTCTTCTCATTGATTGTCGTTTTCACTTGTATGTGGTTTTCACTTGGGTGTCGTTTGAGATATCTGGTTGTTCTCACGTTTTGTAAACTGCTGTTGAGTCAATGAATATAGTTTAGCTGTCGTTTCTTGATTGTTGTAGTTTTCCAATTATTTGTCGTTTCTATTAGTTTCTTGTCGTTTCAAGCTAGACACACGTTCTTATTGTCTTTTATTTATAATTTATTTAAGGATTCATTGACCTTTTCTATGTCATTTTCAAGTTTTTTTTTCGTTTACCATTGCTACGATTTTTAAGAATATATCGGACTACAGAGTAATACGAATATAGTTGAGTTTTTTATTTTAATTTATCTTACTACATATATATCTTTTTAATTCAATTTTAATGTATTTTTTTTCCTCATATTTTTTGGAGTATCTCCGATTATTTTGTCACATATTTCCCCTTCTATTATGCCGTCAAACACTCTTTTAACAAGTTTGACCCAATTTCCTTATTACATAATCATTGATTTGTGTGAATTTTTCAAAATCCTTACGAAATTGGTATGAAATATAGCATTTCATTGCTATCAACGATTTGAGATGTTGAAATGGACCCTTCTTAGTTGGCCAGCGGACACATCACAATTGTTAAATAACCTAAATGGCACATTTAATTAAATAAAGTATGTTTGACGCAATTTTTTGGCATGATAATGTTAAGGGCACGGTACGAGGCAAGCATAAGCACAATAAGGGAACTAAAATGGTTACTCTGTATAAATGATATTTTTAATAATTTTCATATAAACTTATGGTTTTTTTTTTTTTTTAATATTTTCTTATTAATATTTCATCTCATTGGAGTTTTATTGATAAATTTTCAATATTATAGTTTATTTTTATAATATGCTTTGTTTTTCAATATTATGATTGAAAATAGATATGACAAGTACGTTTATTAAATGAGATATTTAAATACGACAGAATTATTAATAAGATCAAAATAAATGAGCTAACTATATCGATGGCATATTTGACATCTCTATCAATGATGTTAATTCACTGCATAAACACAACCATTGATATAAGCAAAATGAAATACAAGCACCAAATCATTAATATAATTACGTTTTTTCTTTTTTTGGAACACATAATTACGTTTTTGTAACACACATAATGACAAATTAAAAATGAAAAATAGGGAAAAAAAAATTATTCACCATATCATTGAGGTGATGATATTTGTGTAACTCACAAAATGAAATATTAAAAAGAAAAATATATTATATTATATTACAAGCAAAAGTAAAAAAGAAATAGTGATATTTTAAAATATATATATAATGACAGATTAAAAAAAACTTCAAAAAGAGTTGTTGTTGATATCATAAGTTTTACACAGCTCAAATAATGACTGATCAAATTAATAACAATAAATTTTTTTAATATAACTTATATTAATTAGTTATTCTTAAAAAAAATTATAATAATTAGTTTTTTTTTTTGGGTGAAGAACTTATATTAATTAGTTGATCATGCTGTGGTCTTGTTCTGCATCCAATTGGAGGCGTAGCCGTGTAGGACTGCCGTGTAGGAGACGTAAGTTTTTGACTGAAGTTCTAATAAAAATAATTAAATTAGATTAAATTCAAAATGTAGAAATTAATATAAGAGTTTATAAAGATTGGTGAATTTGGTAGACACACTCAAACTCAATTTTTTAATTTATTTATTTTTTTTTTGAAAATTTTTTTTTCTTTTCTGAAAAAGTCAACAAAAATTACTATTCAAATTTAAAAATCTCAACTCAACTCAACTCAACTCATTCACCAAATACCCTCTAAAGGTTTGTTTTGACGTTATTTTGAAGATTGAGTTATAAATATATATTTAGAGGGTGATTTTAAAAAAGATTACCTGATATATAAAATAATATAAAAAATTTAAAATTTATTAAAAAATATATATAAAATATATTTGATTTTATTTATTTAGTTATTATGAATATTTTGATATAAAAATTATTTATTTAATTTAAAATGAAAAAATTATTAATTTTTAAAATTTTAATTTTTTAAAAATTAAAAAATATTTAATATAGAGTATAGAATTTAAAGTGGTCCTGAAATAGGGGAAAAAAAAAAAAAGAAGAAACCATAGCCACGTGGAGGGACATGGATGCCGATTCCTGATTTAGGGAGCTGGGACCCACAATTTCAGCTCCACAGAATGCTTTGCCTATTTAAGAGAAGTCATTTCGCGCCTTTGGCATTCGCTACTGATTTCTTCTTCTCCTCCTTCTTCTTCTCTCTCTACGCTGTTCGTTTGAGGACGTAAAGAATGGAGGAAATAGACGAAGCCGAAGCCCTACCTCAGGTCGATCTTCGACTATCCTTCGGTTTCTTTTCATACTTTGCCTATTTCACCTCCTGTTTGGTTTCCGAGAAAACAGAGGAAAATTATAAGTAAATGCGATTTTGATCGATTTGTGTTTTGCCCGTTGATTTTGTTCCCAAACTGATGGAAAATTAAGGAAACCGGTATTTAACTGAAGCAAACGGGAGAAATTACTCTATTTGGTTAAGTCGAAATGAAGTTTTAATTTGAGCTGGTTCTAATTTACATAATCAGTAAGATAAAAAATAAAATAAAATAAAATAGAAGTTTAGTCTGTTTGGATGCTAAGAAAATTCTTAGTGGTGAAATTTGACGGAAAATTGAGGAAACTAATATTGAACTGCAGGAAACGAGATAAATCATTCTATTTGCTTAATTCTAGCTGAGGTTTTTGTTTGTGCCATTCGTAGTTTAGTACAATCCGTAAGATTACAAATATAAATATGTTCTTCAGCTCGGATGCTGAGAAAATCGGGAAATGGTAATGCTAAAACTGGAACCATTTGAGGCACAATCAGTGGTGCACGTGTGATTCTTCTTAGGTTGCAACAACTCTGCATAGTTAGATTTTAAACTTTGTCTTAAAATTTTCCATTCATGGGTCCAAGAACAAAATTTTTCTAACTTAGTTGTTCGTATTTTAAGGTTCTGATTGTGTTAAGGATTTGTTTGTATTCTGGTGCTATGGTCATCGAATTCTGAGTCGATTCTGTACTTTCGTTTCTCTCTCTACATAGTTTCTTTAACCTGAACTGTGCCATTTTGAAAAGTTCCAACAAAAGAAATTTGGAGCATAGTTCACAGTCTTTACTTTAGTAAATTTTCTGTTTCATTTATATTTTATTTGCAGATTTGAATTTTGGGTGAATTTAGAAAAAAGAAAAAGAAAAAGAAAAAGAAAAGGAATATTGAGGAAGAGAACATATAATAATTTGCCTTGGTTTTAACTGCAGGTGTACATGGCATGTATTCAACACGGCCGTCGGTGAGTTCTTGTTGCCAAATTCTTTATCTATTACTGATCCTATACATACATTAGAAAAGACGGCAAACAAAGTCATGCATTGTTGGTGTAACGAAATATCAACAATATTTTGCGTTTTAATAAAAGTTCAGTTATTATTAGATATTTATATGCGGTGGATAATTTCATGGTGTGGTATATTCCTACATCAGATTGTACATTTTCATTCTGGTACCAAAATTTCATGAATAGTACCAAACATTTTATCAAACTGCCAGAAATTTGAACCGAGTTAATAGGCAGGGATTCTATTGGTGAAATGAGAGGTAATTTCACATCAGCTGGTTCCAAACCTCCATATAAGAGGTAATCGAATTGCAATCGTCAAGAACCTGATTTAGTTAAAACCTATAACCACCCTAGTTTTGAACGTGGAAGTTGGAGGCTGTTTCCAAAATTGGAGTGTTGTTAACTTGGTGGCAAAAAGGAAACTGAGAATTTTAAACTTTTGATGCATCGGGTCATCTTATAGGATGATCCAAACCTTATTGTACAGCAGTTCAGTCACGTTGTATGCTTTTGTAACTTGTTTTGACTGTGAACTTCTGTTTTTTTCCTCTTCCTTTTGTTGGCTTAATTGATGAACAAAATGGACACCATTGAGTGGATGAATTTAAATGATAAAATTGACCTGTAAATTTGATGATTCTGCAATACTTTCTTTTCAGAGTTGGAATATCCTATTATGATTCAAGTATTCGCCAACTTCATGTGCTGGAAGTTTGGGAAGATGGTAGCACTGAATTTCCCCTCATAGATTTGAGTACGAATTTCATGTCATCTGTTTTTATTCTTTAGAGTTCTTTTGTTTTCTGTGGCATTTCTTGTAATTGCTACAGATTTTCCTTTTCCCCTCACCAATGTATAAATCAGTCATCTCATTTTGATAGTTCTCCCACTCCCATGTTTATTTGCTTTACTGATCAACAATCTTAACTTCAGGCCTCACATATCTTCTTTCTTCTCTGTGGCTTTAACACTGTTTCAGTAAAGGATCAAGCTAAGCCTCTGATCATTTACGCAAGCAGTAAAAGTGAAGAATCCCTCTTGTCTGCTTTGCAGCGAAGTGGTATAATTCTCTTTACCACTGTTTAATCATAAATATGAGCTTTCCAGTTTGTTTACTTGTAGGTTTTGCAGATGGAACGGATGAGATTCCCACGGTAAAGCTTATGAAGAGCTCACTATTTAGCTACGAGCAAGCGTGGCATAGGTATATAGGCATCTGTATCGGTACATGTTGAAGTTTGACTCAAAACAAAGGAAAGAAAAAATGTAGTTGAATTTTAATGGGTTTTATCGTTTCAATTTGAGCATTTTATAAGCCCTTGTTAATGATACTGTATTTCTCATCTCTCTCTCTCTGTCTCTCTCTCTGATGTTTAATTACAGATTGATATATCTCCGAGTAACAGGCATGGATGATGGGTTAAATATCAAGGAGAGGATTTGTTTTGTAAGTTGGGAAGTAGTACATACTCTTCTAGTCTCTGAATTTTTCATTTTCTCGAGTCTCTATCCACTCATAGTTTAAGTTTATTGTTGTAACTTCCTTTTTTTTTCCCCATCAACTGCAGTTGAGTTCTATGATGGACATGGGAAGTGATGTTCAAGTTCGTGCAAGTGGGGGTCTTCTTGCCATATTAGAGAACGAAAGGATTGTAGATACACTTGAACAAAAGGAATGTGGGAACGTATCAATTACAATTGATTCGGTCATAGAAGTTTCATTGTATCTGTTTACATAGTCTTAAATGCTTATGCTTTTTATGGTTTAGTTTCAAACGCCCTCTTTCTTTCAAAATTTGATTGGTTCAAGAAAATATGGGAGTCACTGTAATCCTTTACCCCAAAAACTAGAAACAATTTTCTCAAACTTGATTCCGCAGCTCATGAGGCATTGCAGATATTCCAAACGGACAAGCATCCAAGCCATATGGGCATTGGCAGATCAAAAGAAGGGTAATGACTGGCTATTAACTTCACGTTCCCTTGCAAAAACAAATTGTGTGCTAAAGAGTTTTTTTTTTTTTTTTATAATCGCAGGTTCTCTGTGTTTGGAATGATGAATAAGGTTCGTTGTTTTGAATTTATTATCTGGTTTCAACATCCTTCTACTTTGAGCTAATTTTATTTTCTTTAAATTCAGTGTGTAACACCAGCAGGGAAACGTCTCTTAAGGTAAACTTTTTTTATTGAGAAGTTTCTGTGACTGATGCTAAAATGGGGCTTGAACTAAGACTTTTTTCTTTTTCTTTTTGGTCTCATATTCTCTCCCCTCATATTAGGAACTGGTTCTTGAGGCCAATACTAGACTTGGCCAATTTGAACAGCCGTCTCAATGCTGTATCCTTCTATTGTTTAACCAGATTAGGACTGCTTATGCTTATGCTTATCACGCATAGGATAAATTACCAAAGAAGATCATTATAGTCTCTAAGCTTCATGTAATATAACTTGGTTGGAGATGACTTGGCTGCTGTTGCGGAGTGCAGTGTGATTGAAGGATTAACAGGACTTGGGATGGATATGTTGACATTAATGTGTTATAATGAAGAATTGACTTGAATTCCATATTTCATGACAAATAACAAAGATGACTTTCCTTGACGGGATTAAGATATCATTCTTTCTTTCTTCTGAAGAACTGATGCTTTCTTTACGTGAAACTCTGAAGTCTGTAAAGGACATTCCCCACATACTCAAGGTACCATACTGCCATTTTCTTTGTATACTGTGCTTTTTAATCTGCTGTAATGTCTTCCTTACAAAAGAAAGATTCATTAGATTATTTCTGTTGGTGCAAATGAGGTCAGAGCTTAAGATCATAGCACTTTTGTAAAGTGTGTCATTTTGTTAACCTCTATAAGATTCTCTTATAGGCTTCCTTAAATCAGTTGAACCTTTTTAATTAATTGTATTCTCTTTATTTGCTTAGCTCAGTGGGTGGGAAAGAAGAGGTTTAGGTAGGTGCTCTCAGGTTTGAAACCGGGCAGTGTTTTCATTTCTCTTTAACAAGTGGGAGACATGAACCCCAAACCGCAAGAAAAGAAAAGAAAAGAAAAAAAAATAAAAACTTCGTTTATTTGCTCATTTGGTGCAAGGTTTGGGTTCAGGTTTTCCTCTTTCTTTCTTTCTTACTTTTTCTTCTTCTTTAATGAATATGCTGGTTTTGCTTTTATTTGTGAAAATATAATTACAGCCTATTATGATGTTGGCATTAACTATAATTTATTTGCTCCCATTATTATAGTTTTACTAGCGGTGTCTTTTTGAGAAGAATAAATTGAGTTTGTTCTTTTTTGTTTTGTGTTTTCCCTTTTTTGATTGAAGAAATTCAACTCTCCTAGCTGCATATGTGCTATTGGCGACTGGACAGCATTCGTAAAGGTAGGAATTTCCATAGGTAGAAATTCAATTAGCTCCACATCCCTGTGCGTGAATTTCTCATCTTTACCTTGCAGTTGATAGAAAATATATCTTTTGACACTATTGTATGACATTTTACAGAGTGTTTGTTCGCTCTTGCATGTAAACAAAATATTTGAAGTAGGAATTTCTGAGAGTCTTCGAGAGCATGTGAGATACCTGAATTTGGATATTGTTGAAAAGGTAGGAAATCTTTTTTCTGTTTGTTTTGTATTATGATTTATATATACTAACCGTGGTTGCCTTTCTGTGCTTTTTTATTCAAATACTTTTTCAATTTTATTCCAGGCTAATTCAAGCATTACAACAGAGCTTGCTTATGTATATGAATTAGTTAGTCTCTCTTACTTTCTTAGTAACTCAATACATTTCATTATATTGCAATTTCACACTTGTCAATAAGTGCTTTTTTCTGCCCCAAGGTTCACCAGTTGTCTTAAGTGATCTCCTCACAATTGGGAAAAATGTGCAAAAACTAGTCTTTGTTTTTATTCATATCATGTCTGTTTAGTCTCTATCTAATAGGTTCTTTATGAACCTCTTGATTTTTTATTTTCTCTGTTATAGTTTATAGTCATAATTTCTTTAATCCATGTAGGTACTTGGTGTTCTTGATATTAATAGAAGCAAACAGAAGGGATACGAGACGATAGTAAAAGAGGGTTTCTGTGATGAGGTCAGACATATGGTGAATCTCTTGTTGCTGTTATTTCTTGGCTTGAGAAATTTCAGTGTTTTGCTTAACTATTCTACCTTCCATTGGAATCGAAATATTGATGAGCATCCGCTTAATAAAGAAAATGTTCAATATTTATAGTTTCTTTAAAAATGCTCAGTGAAATAGGATTTTCACGTTACTGCTTATTAATTTCTGGAATTTGAGTATTTCTGCTTGATTTCTGTAACTTGTGTTGTATTTACCACATAGTTGGATGAGCTAAGGCAAATATTTGAGGAATTACCAGAATTTCTGGAAAAGGTAATATAGAAATGATCTGAACGCTGAAATACAAATTGAGAATAAATTATAAATTGTCTTGATTATAACAGTGCCTTGCAGGTAACATTATTGGAAATTGAGAGACTCCCTGAGTTGTGTGAAGGCAAACTTGCTCCTCGTATTGTCTATATAAACCAAATAGGTTTGTTTGCATTCCTACTATTTTTGTGATATTTCTGATAGATGTTTACATATTTTCTTTTCAAAGAATTCCGTTTGTTGATCCTACAATCACTTTATAGTCGTGCCAAGAAAACAGTGGAGAATAACCTAAAGATTACATGAGAACTGGAAATGGACATAAAATGTGGAGTTATATTTACCTTAAGTTGCCCTGATGCTAGTTTTCTTGATTTGACGCTCCCTAATGTCATTTGGTAAAGAAGACTGTGTAACTGGGGCTGACCTGGATTTATGGGAGGGGAATTCCTCCACCCTTTTGCTAGCCTTTTTGGTTGCATACTCTTAAGTTTGTGACGTACTGAACTGGACTCTAGAGACAACGCCTCACCCTTAAGCTGATTAGTTTTCATGTTGGCATGCTTCCCCTTAATCCCACCGAATTTCACATGTTTAGATTAAAGTTAGATTATAATTTTAAGTTCCTATTTCTGTTTCTTTTATTTTCTAGGATACTTGATGTGCATTTTGGAAGAAGAAATTGGTGGAATTACCCTAGAGAAACTTCACGATGTTGTTTTCGCTGTAAGTTGATACTTGTACAATTTAGATAGTTTATTTTATGTTTTAAGTTAGCATCTTTTTTGTTGAAATATAAAACTATTGTTGGCCTAACTTCTAATAGCTTAAGCTTTTGGGAGAATTAGTAAACTAACATGGTATCAGAGCAGGAGGTCCTGAGTTCAAACCCCTGTAAATTGCACTATTTAACCCCCTTTATTATCATTGCGTGTTGGGCCTTTAATATGTTTCGGGCTTCTTATAATTTGTGTTGGACTTTCAAATTAATATATGTCCGCACGTTTGCCCATTGTCTGGCTTGCACGTGAGGGGGAGTGTTGAAATATAAAACTATTGTTGGCCCAACTTCTAATAGCTTAAGTTTTTGAGAGAATTGGTAAACTAACATTTTTAGTGAGCATAACTTTGAAAAGTAGTTCTCAGATATGGATGGGGAAACAAAAAGATTCTTCTATCGTACACCAAAGACACAAGAATTGGACATTTTGCTTGGAGATATTTACCACAAAATACTAGGTATTTCAATGCTAACTCGCCTTTGTGTATTTTAGCCCTGCCTGCATAAATTATTTCAACAAGGCATTCAAAAGCTAATGTCTAGTGTGGCAGATCATATGAATAAGACCGTTCCATTTGCCAATATGTTGAAAGCTGCACATCGTCATTCTGTGGTTGAAACTATAGATTGCTCGGTAGTTTCGGAATTAGACGTAAAAAAAATACTTTCTTTCTCTTTATTACTCTGTGCACTATGTTCATTCTTGTCATTATGTGAACTTTGTACAATTTCATTGATGAAGATATGGAGAGGATAATTATTAGAGACTTGGTGTCACGTATACTATTATTCTCAACACATCTGCTCAAGGCTGTGAATTTTACGGCTGAACTTGATTGGTAAGAATCACTTAACTCACCACCCTTCTCTTCTGGTACCCTTTCCCGTTTCTTTTCCATTATGCATCTCTCTTCCAATTGCATTTTTGTTGAAGAGTTCTAATCTTCTTTTGGAGGATAGCTTTTTATCGTTGGCATTGGTTGCTCATCATAACAATTATGTACGGCCTACCTTGACAGCCGAGAACTTTCTTCACATACAAAATGGAAGGTCAGAAATTTCTGGGTTATTTGCATCAATGTAAACATTTGCACTTACCTCTAGAGGGTACTGAGAGTTTGTTCCGTTTCCAGACATGTTTTGCAGGAAATGACAGTGGACACCTTTATTCCCAATGACACAAAGATGGGAAATGATGGTCAGTGGTAACTGAAATTATAAAAAATCTTATGTATGTAAATTTATAAATGGAGAGAGAGAGAGACAGTTGACTAATACATCTCGTATTGAATGTTCTTGTTGAACTTTAATGTTCTGTTGTTTCAGGAAGAATAAACATCATTACCGGCCCTAATTATTCAGGGAAAAGCATCTATATAAAGCAGGTAACATAATTACATTATTCTATACTCTTACGAATAAAAAACGACAATGGAACTCTCCAGCAAAAGTCTACACAAAGTAAACAGTCTTTGTTTCTAGGTGGCTTTAATTGTTTTCCTTTCCCACATTGGAAGTTACATACCAGCAGATGCGGCTACTGTGGGTTTGACTGATAGGTTTGACTCTTCGTATTACTGACATGTATCTATGAATACAGGCAGCCTAATCTTGGAGAAGCTCTTTTTATAGGAAATCATCAGACTAACAGTAAACAATTATTTTGACAGAATATTCTGTGCCATGGGAAACAAACATATGACTGCGGAACAATCAACGTTTATGGTAGATTTGCATCAAGTTGGAATGATGTTAAGGTATACTGAGAAGAGACTATTTAAAGCTTATTTTCACCAATAATTTGATAGATTCGGTTTTCAACAACAGTTACTTGATGGTTTTGCCACCTCTAAAAAAATCCGACATCTGATCCCTCTTGATGACTATATGAATGAAAATTCGTATATAATTCTACTAAATGATTTGATAAATAAAACACACTCTCTCAAAGAACCGTGCTAAACGGCATGATACATTTGAACAGGCTAGCAACCTCACGATCTCTGTGTTTGTTGGACGAATTTGGAAAAGGCACTCTTACAGAAGGTTGGTCTTCCAACCTC
The DNA here is from genome assembly GCA_025413025.1 of Ficus hispida. Lineage (NCBI taxonomy): Eukaryota > Viridiplantae > Streptophyta > Magnoliopsida > Rosales > Moraceae > Ficus > Ficus hispida. Next base: position 26,246,834 of record CM046374.1, on the reverse strand, counting down.
ATAAGATTTTTGTCATCTGCCCTACGTTTAGCACTCGCAGAGTTGGACACAATGTTAATTTCATGAGACTTCTATATTGTTTCAGATGGCATCGGTTTGCTAGGTGGAACCATAAGTCACTTTGACTCCTGTGATGAACCCCCAAAGGTCCGAGGCTCAATTTTTTCCTTTAACCCTCGAAGGACAATAGATTAGTTTTGTTTGGACTTTATCATGAGATCACCAGTTCATATGGTTCCTTTTCTTTTTGTCTGCCGATGTTGTGTTTGCCCTTACAAAATTTGCGATAAAATGAATCCTCCAATTAGTTTCATTATCTTAACTCTTATCTTATAGTTTGATTAGTCTAGTAGCAAGACATGTACTTTTAAGTAATTTACCTAGAAATACACTTTCATAGAGCTTTGTAGTAAATGTTCTTTACCTAAGGAGCCGAGCCAGCCTTCAAATTCAAGGTGGCTTTCCTTCGAACTACATAAAAAATGCAGAACACGCCAATGTCTAGTTCTCAGTATTGAGGTATTTAATTCTTATTAAAGAGCAGCCCATATAGAAGTCAAGTCAGAGCACACTTGGACATCTTATAAATTGACTATTGAGCACTTAGTTTTTCGTAGCTAGATGAGCACCAAACCTATATCGATGAAGAGAGAGTGTCACGAAATGAAATTTTCTTTGTTTCTGAATTACAGGTTCTGGCGTGCACTCATTTGACAGAGTTGCTTGACGAGAATTGTTTGCCAAAAGTATCCATCCTTGTGAAGTTACAAAACACAAGTTATTCAACTTTCACGAAATTTTATAGTGTGAGAAGGATAATAATTTTCATTTTTGTTTAATCTTGTTTAAGTCTGAGAAAATTAAGTTCTACACCATGAGCGTGCTCAGGCCGGACAACAGTTCTGCAGATGCCGAAGATATTGTATTTCTATACCGGTACACTTCTTTTCCTTTTGCTTTTTCATCACTCTTGTTGAACTATCCAACTTTCGGGGAAACCTCATTTCACGTCTTATTTTCCATCTGCGGATGCAGCATTCTATATCCCATAGCTTGTTCGCTCTTGCATAGTAATTCTTATTGGGAGGGGGTGCTAGTTACATAAGATTCGGTAATATGAAATAATTATATTCCTCTGTCGGACCAGTTCAATCGTGAGTTAGCCTTCAGACGTTGCTGTATGTGTCATAATGCCAATATCATCGGTTGAACCCACTTTTTTGTTAAGCGCATTTTGGATCCCATTCGGTTTGAAAAAATTTTTGTGCTTTTCATAGAACGTTTTATTATTTTCTCATTTTTGTAGGTTAGTCCCAGGTTATGCACTTCCCAGCTACGGTGAGTAAAGTTTGAGTTTAGGGTTCTTTATTTATGATGAAGATACCAACTTCCTACCGGAAATCTATATAGCAAGTCATACATTTTTTCTTTTTCACACTCTGCAGGGTTGCACTGCGCGCTGCTTGCTGGTATATTAAAACATCATCGGAGCATAAAATTTATATGATTCGCAAACAAAAAGGAAAAAAAGTAAAAGATTTCACCATGTCATCGTCATCTTAATGCGGAGGAATGGATCTAGTTTGGGCTGCATACTCCTATCTTCCAGTTTCTCTCAGGGATGAGTTTTTTTTTTGTGTAGGTGTTCCGGAGGAAGTTATTAAGAGGGCAGCATCTATGTTGGAAGCCATTGGACAAAATAAGCACGTTCAGCGATTGTGCAATGAGCATATAGCAGCTCAAGATCAACTATACACGGTGTTGATTCAAAAACCAAGCTTTGATATGACAACTGGAGATATCATATACTCCTCTTATTCTTTCGTGATATATATTCCTTTACATTTTCTCCTTTCGGTTTGAATGCAGAAAGCCGTGGACAAGATGTTGGCATTTGATGTGTCCAAGGGAGATCTGAGCCTCTTTTTTCAGGATATATTTTCATCCGAGTCCTGAAAGTCCCAAAGGTGACCTCTAAATGCATATATTAGTTTTCACAAAGGTACCTTTATACTCTTTTCTTTTGATTTTTGATTTTAACATTTTTTGCATGAAAATATACGGTTTAGTTCGCAAAAGAGCTTCCCGTCGCAATTGGCAGGCAAGATGGAACACATGGACAGTGTAAAAAAAATCTTAATATAGACCGGAAAAAACATTCTTCTTTGTTTCAGTGAAATGCATGGGCACGTATAACATTTTTATTGCATTTGACTACACTACAAAAAGTGGCCCTCCCTGCTAAGTGCAATCCATTCACTTATACTTAACCTTAAGGCCTTTGAATATGAACCCCAAATTTATGATGAATTTTGTTTAAAATCCTACATTTTGTTGCGCTTCCGAGTTTAAAGAGCGATAAGTTGCTTCACGTTCAACGGAAATGAGTATTCCGTGGGACCGTCGTAGATAAGTTGAACTAAGATGCCAGAAGTTGCCTCTGAAGGATGGTATAGATCCCAGAAAATGTGGTCTGATCTGTTGGAGCAGTATGCTGAAAGTGGCAGGCACGGAGCTTCGGCCTTTAGCTTCCCAAAACCACAGCAAGCAGCTCTAACCTCTGTAAATCCTGAAATAAGGGAGAGTTTTCGCATTTTAGTCGGTTTTATCTTCATGATTAAACTGAGAAAAACTACAGACACCCTTTTTTTTTTTTTTTTTTTTTTTTTTTTTTGGAAGGAACAAATAATACTAGTTGGAAAGGGTGGCGCATAAGCAGTAAAACAACGATAATACAAAAACGACAAGATCTCTTCCAAACGACAAGATCTAGGAAACAACAAACAAACGACAATGCCATGAAGAACTACAACCATTGGATAAACGACGTAACATGCAAACAAACTCAGCATGAAAAAGCATTTAACGTTTTTTTTTTTTTTTAATAATTTAAAAAAGGCATCATGGAGCTACAATTTTTAAAACGACGATTTTAATACAATGAAAACGACAACATTAGGAAAAGGACGTTGTGTTGAAAAATACGACATTTTTAAAAACAAGAAGAAGTTTAGTTAGATAGCTAAGAGTACTCTTATATATCCCCTTATTTGAGTTCGTTTTCGTGTCTTTTCAATATTATCATAATAGTATTTAACTAACATGACTTTTTTTTTTAATGGTATGATGTTGTCAGCTAAAAAGATAATTTTAATTGATGTGTCATAATAATATTATAGAACGAACGTGAAAGTGATAAAAACAAAAAATAAATAAATAAATAAGGAGACAGATAAGTTTGAGTTCTTTTTTATCCTCCCTTCTGTATAGAACGAAGTATAGAACGAAGTAATTTAGAGAAGAAAATAAACTTAAAGAAGGCGTTAGTACCGTAGGATGCTGGATTCTGGATAAGATTTAACATGACATCGTAAGTATCGAAATAGGAGTAGTTAATGTCGTTGAACTCTGATATCAGCTCATGCAACGTCGACTTTAGGCCATCGTTGTACTTGACAGCCCATTGATTTGCTTCTTCAACGCATCCTCCCATCATATCCCTCCTCCTCTCTGCTGGGCAGCACCCTATGGGCCCTAACCCAACCACGACAAGTTTACGGGCACCAATACTCTGTAACCGCTGTTTAAAAAAAAAAAAAAAAAAAAAAAGGAAAAAGAAATAATATTAACAAAAATACTACTTTTCTTCAATAACCAAAATAAGTTAGAAATTGATTCATCATGAAAAATTTCATTATATACCAAGAAACTAAAATATAACATGCTAGGGGCAAAAAAAAAAATAAAAACATAGCAATCATTTCAGTTTCGTAGAATTTTACTTAAATATTGAAAATGAGATATAATTGCTACTTCACAAAATGATAGGTTGCACTATTAAGACCCATCTAGTGTGAGATACTCGGAATCAACTCGAGGGGGTTGAATCTTTTTTTTTTTTTTAAATAAATTTTCATGGTGTGTATGATGGTCAAATAAAGATTGTCTAGGAGTATTTGAGTACCTTAAGTTGTTCTTTTATTGTGACGACCATTTTGTCGACGTACTCTTGCGGGGTTGTTTTCTTGCGAAGCTCGGAGGAGCCGAAGTAGCCAAAGAGGTCGTTGCTTCCGATGATGATGGCGAAGAGAGATTTTGAGACATGCATTTCCGTCCCTCGGATTCCTAGTTCCTGCACCAGCTTCTCGTGCACTTTCGAGTATTGTTCTACTTGTTTCGTTAGGGGTATGGATTGGCGCTGTTAAAAATAATTGATAAATATATTGTGAGAATACAATTTCATCTGCGGGGATAGCTCAGTTGGGAGAGCGTCAGACTGAAGATCTGAAGGTCGCGTGTTCGATCCACGCTCACCGCATTTTTTGTTACAATTTTTGCTGAACTTCGTCGTGGGCTACATTATTCAACGTGTAGGCCCAATGGGCTACGTTATTAAAGCCCATTTGTCGAATCATTTCTCTCAGTTCTATTATTATTATTGTTATGGTCGTTGTTATTATTATTATATTATTATTATTTTACCCTTTTGGTGTGAAATGGACTCAGTTAAGTTACCATTTCTATACTTTTTTTTTTTTACTGCTAGACTATACTCAGCAATCACTCTACTTTCACTTTTCATTTTTTTACTAGATTAATAAATATTGAGAAATTTGCGATTGCACTCTCTAATCTCTCATTTATTATTATTATTATTATTATTTTTTGCAAAAAAAAAAATCTTCATTTTAAAAATTATTGTGCCTCGTTGTTACAGACATAACCTAATAATAATTATACACATGATTTTATCATAAAGATAAAGAATTTAAACTCCTACCTTAGTTTCATTGTTGTAGTAATAAAATATAATCAGATTTTTATCAAATTTGACGGTTCAAAATTATATTCTCACTTAGTAATTTTATTCTTTATATCTTACCACAAAATTATCTAAACAAATAGAAGAATATTTGGTTGACTTACATAAACTTCATCTGTGCCGTTGAAAATTCCAGCTCCTCCCGAGGCGAAGCTAACTCCGGTTAAAAAGTTGGAATTGGATTTGAGAGATAGATATGGTGGTGAAGTTGCTAACCCCACTTTCTCAGCTATTCAATCAACACAATTTTTCCTTCGTAAGTCAGTTAAAAAAAAAAAAAAAAAACTAAATATCATGACAAAAGCAAGCTATAAAAAACAATCAAATTAAAAAATATATAATTTTTAAATATGAAAATTTAAATTAAAAAAAAAAAGCAAATGATGAAATTTTAAAATAGCTTATTAATCTATTTATATGCTAATTTTTATTTTTAAGGAAAGCCACAAGCACTATGTGTGTGCGTAGGCATGTGCTATCCGCAATCTAAAGTGTCAAAGGAACACACAAAAAGCACCAAAAAGACCAAAAGACAACTAGAGGGGAGAACTAGCTTATTAATTTTTCCATTAATTTGCTTATATTTCTTTCCAATTAAAAAAAAAAAAGAAAAAAGAAAAAAAGCGGGGAACAAAAAGGAAAGAAAGTGGTTTTCACAGCCTTCACTAATCAGTGCACATAATAAGAAAATTGATTTCACAACCAACTTTTTCATTCTTTTTAATCATCAAAAGGTTGATTTAAGGTTAAATTGCACCGATGACTGTGAACTTATCACATAACTGTAATTTGTATTATGAATTTTTAATTTTGATAATTTGTATCATAAGCTTATAAATATTTAACAATTTACACACCGATACTAATGCTATTATTTTTAACGAAAATTAACATGTAATTTGCACATAAATAGTTAATAAATATATAAAAGATCATCTTTTAATCAATGTTAACCCAAATTTAATTTGTATTTAAAACAAAGTTTATTCATAATTTTCTATGCTGGTAAAATTTGACTAAAGATCTCAAACTTAAAAAAACTTGTGTTAAAATAAATGAAAATGAAAATTCATACCATCAATTGACAAGTCACTTGTCAGCTTCCCTAAAAATTGAATATTATCATCAATAGGAATACGTTGCTATATATTTATAAATTCAGGATGTAAATTTCTAACAACAAAAGTTCACCGTGTAAATTGTATCAGTTAAATTTAGGGCATGGGTGCCAAAAAAAAAAAAAAAAAATCCTTCATTTAACAACCAACTATCGCCATCTTTGCTTTCAAGGCTTTTGAGATGTCTTCTTCTTTTTGCTATAAGAAGCTTTTATTTGATCAGATGTATAGTCATTAATCACCCAAAAAAGAAGATTCACACATCTCACCGTCCATGATTTGCCACACAAAATTGACTATTTCTTATCTTTTTGTGTTGATGGACATTCTCTATATTTTCTCTATAGCATAGAAGCAAACAAGAATATCCAGCTACTATATATCTATATATGTACATGCATATGAGTTGTTTAGATTGAAAATTTGTGGTCCTTATTTTTTCTAATTCTTTTTTTTTTTTTTACTCTGATTCTAGATAGATGATTGTATATATAAATTAGTGATAATTCTATACTCTATACTTAATCATAAGATTTGGAGTTCGAATCTCAACATTCCTAAACGCAGAAATAAGGGGGGAAAAAGTAATATTCTAGACAAATATTGGAGGGACAATAAATAAACCTCTTCTCTCAACCCTACATATATATTGTGAATTTATCTAAGATGAAAATACCTAAAATAACTTAATACGGAGGTACCGTTTCGTTTTTATAAGTTAATCCAGTCGATTGCTCTTTCCTTGTGCCTATTTCGCTTTTGACAGTCGGTTCACAAGTACAACCTTTGTAACTTCACGTTATATTCGTGGACACACACATACATATATATATATATATATATATATATACACACACACACATACACATATATAAAATGTATAGTAACTTATACTTACCAAGAAAATCTGCAGCATTCTTGCCGTTACAAAACCTGCCGGTAGCTTTTCTGCCGGGGAAATCGACTCCGTTCGGAGGATAGTTTGCCTTTGCAAGAGACAGCGTGAGGTAGTTGTTGTTTCCCACATCAACAAGAGAGTCTCCAAATACATATATTGCCGGAACTTGTTGAGAACTGGTGACCTTAAAATGGACAAAGATAAGGATGAAGAAAAAGAGGAAGAAAACCATTGGAAAAACATTTTTGTAAGCCATTAACTTTCTATAGTTTCAACTTTATATAAAATAATGTATAAAATCTCTCTCTCTCTCTCTCTCTCTCTCTCTCTCTCTCTCCCTCTAAAATTCAGATTGGTTTGACATGTGTTCTGTGGGAGATGTGAAGGGTTGGCAAATTTTGTTGATTTATATAGAGGCGTTATAGGTTGATGAAGATTTTTTTTTTTTTTTTTAAGTGTGAAAAGAATTTAATAGTTATCTATAATATTTAATTAACATACCGTGTGCGCTTTACAGCTGAATATGTCTGGTTAAGCAATAGTGGAAATGGGAAGGAGGAAAAAAAACACAAATGTCTTGTTGTGGGTTGTTATGGATTTTTATGGTGTAAATGAATCCGGTACAATATGGAAATATAACTTCTATTTGGCGAAGACATAATATTTCAAGTATTATATTTGACTTTTGACTTTGTGGGAATATTGGCCAATGAGCTTAATGAATTGTAGACATTTAGATTCTTGGACACCAAACGACCAATGTGAACTCACCACGTATATGAGTGGCCAGAAGGCAGCAATTGCGTAAACTCTAGGGACATAATTATTTATTTTATTTTATTTTATTTTTTCCTCTTGGAACTATTAGAGATAATACATTATATTGACAGTTTCTTTTTATTTTTTTTATTTTCCTAATGTGATATTTCATAATAGATGGCTTTGTTCTTTACATTATGTGGAAGTTTTAGTGGTCGGAGTTTATTGTAATTTTCGTGAAGTTAATAGGATCGCAAATAAATTAGTAAATCATTTGATTCAGCATATTATCAATTTCAACGATGGTTCTCGATTTTAGAATTTATTCTCACATTGTTTTGTAAGGATATGAATAGTCTTTCTTTTAATAAATGAATGTCCACGTTTTTTAGGGGTTTTAGTTATCTTGGATCATGCACTATTTTTTCCTTTGTTGGACCTTTTCCTTCAAAGTTTTTTCTAACAAGGTTTTAATGAAATAACAGGCTTGTTCGGATAGATCATATAGGAAAATAGTGTAGTAGTAATTTTTGTAGTTTATCTTCTTTTTGGAGTGGTTGTTTCTTTGATCAGACTTATTGGTATTTTTGATGTGGTTCAAATCCTTGGATGGTTAGGATTATTTTTGAAAGTTACCTCTATTTAAAATTATTAATAAATTATTCTAAGATTATCTTAGGAAGTTTAAATTTTAGGAGTTAATTTTTAGTTAGTATTCGGATTAGAATAAGATTAGGTTACTAGTTTTCTATATAAGGCCCTGAATTTTACTTTGTTATTCAGTTTTTTTTTATCATAATCAATAAAATTCTTTTGAGAATTCTCTTAATTGATTTGTATGATTTTTCGGCATTCAAGTTAGAATTAACGAATTACATGCTTCTGTTACATCAATTTTCTTTTTGTTATTTTTATTATCATTACTGATTTCATGAGGGATGAGCAGAGCTGATAAGGGTACTGCTAAAGGGGCGGGTGAGATCAGTTGAAATATCGTGGTGCATATACTGATTCTTGTTTCCATAGTTTACTTAAAAAATAGAAATATTAGTCTCCAAAAAATGCAGTAATGATTAATATAGTTCTTAGCGGTATAGTTTCGAACTTATCCATTTTTAAGCTTTTAAAAAAATGAATGGATAATAATGGATTATAGAAATAGACTTCAAGATTAGATAGTGTGATTAGACGTGTGTTTGCAAACAAAAACAAGAGCAATATTTAGCATGGATACTTTTGTTATCTACTACCATTAGCATTTGGGTTTCATTACACACAGTTTGTCCCAATTTTTAAAATATGTTAATTAAGAATGCCTAATGGCTTTTCCAAATTTCTAAAATAATTTAGTTTTCATCGGTTAAAAATCTTTTTTTGTTTTTATAAACAATACTATATGTTACTGTCAAGTTTGCCATATATTGTACTTTGATAGAAAATTTAGATTGAAATATATTATATACACCAACTTTTAGCTTTTAGTTGCTAATAAGTAGTAACTACTTGGACTTTTAACTTCATAAATTTAACGTTGCCATTCTAAAAATTTTTTAAATTAAGCCTTTCCCTTTTAAAAATTTCGAAAGTTCAAAAGTTTGTGTGTAAAAATAAATATGGCATTTAAAATTACATTTTAAAAATTCAAACCTAGAAACTTGATGAAAAGATAAATATAGTATCCAAAAATAGCGCTGTCATGCATTGGAGAATAAAGAACAATATGTTAGATATATTATTTTAATAAGATGATCTAACAAACGTTGTTAGCTCCAATATATATATATATATATATATATATGTTCAGCGTTTCTCATTTCTATATATTTTGAATTTGTTCACATAAATAAATTTTTAACTTTCTACAAATTTAAACCTGAAATCGATCCAAATTCAGGAACAGGAGTTATATATATATATATATATATATATATATATATATATATATATTGAACTTTGTTTTCTATCCGACAATGATAAGATGAATATTTTGTAACACTAATTCATTAATGTGTAATAATTTTTTGTTAAATTTAATTTGAAGTATCAGTTTGAAAATATGACATGTCATAAGTTACATAAAGTTACATGTAATTAGTAATTACATGATTTTGAAGAAAAGAATTTCATTTATCGAACATGTACAGTTATGAAATAAGAGAATCCTATACATAAGAGAATTATTTAATTCATTTCCTTTTACATTCTTAGCTTTTTTACCATGGTACTGACTCTGTCGGTCCCAGGAAATGCACCGTCCCATACTCAATCCACTCCCAATGGTTTTCCTTCTTTTTCAAGTTGGGGGAAAAAAAGTGCTTTATTTTTTTTTCTTTGGTTTTCCTTCTTTTTCATGGAAATAAAAAAAGTTGCTTTATTATTATTTTTCTTTCTTTAAAATCTAGCTATATACATATGTGTGTGTGTGTGTATATATATCTGCAGCCTGCTACGTTGAACTTAATTTATTGTAAATAAAAAGTGAATGCAAAAGATTGATGATACTTTTGCATTTTAATCCTTTTAACATGACGCTTTGGAATATTCCATGTACATCTATGTGTGTGCCTGTGTGTGTATAGATAGATATATATGTATGTATATATATATATATATACACGTGGCTCACACATGGCTTGATAATCAACACATATATATATATATATATGTATAATCACGAAAGCACGTCATAGGGCTATGGTTTTTTGCTTGTCATGGCCATAGCTAGTTTGATCTGGATGAATTTAACTGGCAATTAGTAGATGAATTTAAGTTTGGTGAGATTGTGACTTCTTGTCTCTCTGTGATCTTGATATTTTCCCCAATATACATCACTTCTCTCTCTCTCTCTCTCTCTAAATTTACACACACATATATATATATATTGACACGTACAAATCGAGAAATGTCTTAGCTAGATATCAATCCTCCTAACTCACCATATATATATATATATTTTTTTTCCAAAACAAAATAATGGGAAATATTCAACATGGTGCAATACTAGCCTCAATCATATTTTTGTCCTAAATATCAATTATCCCTTCAGGAACATCCGATAGAATTAAAACAAGACAAACAAGATCAGCAATTTAGTATAATTCTTACAAAAAAAAAAGACACATACAAATCGAGAAATGTCTAAGCTAGATATCAATCCTCCTAACTCACCATATATATATATATATATATATATATATATATATTTTCCAAAACAAAATAATGGGAAATATTCAACATGGATGTAACACTAGCCTCAATCATATAGCATTGCTGGAGCTAATTATTTAATAAATATTTCCTGATAATTTTGAACAGAAAAAAAAAAAAAAAACCATCAATGTCAGAATAGGAATGAACAGCAAAGACTAGATGTCTCTATAATTGGTCGTCCATATTTGTATATTGGCTCTAGCCATTAAACAAGTGGTTCAAGTTCTAATTTTGAATATAATTTGAAGTCTGAACTCCGTTGGTGTGAATATAGGTGCTTATTGTCAGCAAGCAGTATGCTACAAATTGTCAGATTTTGTCTCTCTCTTTTTTTGTTTTTTTTTGGTGGGACTTGGGATTATCGTTTAATATTTTTTCCACAGAGAAAATTTTAGTGATCATATTGAAATTTCCAAGATAGGGACATTCATTTCAATTAAAAAAAAAAAAAACAAAGATCGGTGATGCTTTTATATCTTTAATTCACTGTTTATTAGTTTGACGATTTAATAAAATTATAAGAAAAAATAACATCAAGATCTAAGAGATTCAATTCAGAATTTTTCAGTCGATCACAAAGTTTTTAATTTTCACATAAATGTTAATTTTTTTAAAGATTGGATGCCAAATTTAGAAAGTAAAAATTAAACTATGATATTAAAATTGAAAAGATCTATTAAAGACATTAACGATTACGATGTACCACCACCGACATAGTTTTGTGATCATATGAACAATGAAAACCAAAATTCAAGCTGTAAATAATTGTCAACATATCACATTATAGAAAATAACATTTCAATTAATATGTATGTACTGACAAACAGATAAAATCTATTTTGTACCTATCCTTTCTTCTTCTTCTTTTTCTTTTTTTTTTTTCTTTTTTTTCCTGTTTTGAATTTTTGATATGGGCCTAAGCAGTAATACATATCACTTGTGATGGATACAGCCTCGGATGTGATTTTGTGAGCCACATGGTGCTACAGAATTTCAGATATGTTGGAAATATCAACGTAATTATTGATTTATCTCACTGCTATAAAATATGGAAATGGGTAGGAATTCTACTCTTATCTTACCAAACACTAATTTTTAGTCAGATTGATACTCCTTTAACAGTCAGAAATGTAAATATATGATTAAAAACTTCCAATATAATATATAAAATTATTTTTAATCATAAATTAAACCTAAAGATGAGAATATTTCTTAGATGAGAGTGTGACTGGATGAAGAATCATCCCCCACCCCACTCTCATCCGTTCAACGCACCCCGCACCCACCTCATCCCGATATATGTATGTCGTTTATATATTTGTATATATTAACTTTTGAGCTAAGTTAAATTGTTTTAGTAAAAAAAAAATAACTAAAAAAAAGAAGGTTATTAGTTAGTTATTTAAATTGACTAATACTAATTATTACTTCTTTAAATTTTCGGACTTCGTTATTTTTTTATAAGACAGTTTTGTGGCCTTATTGCTAGGACATAGTTTGCAAGTTAGAATTTGATTCATTTTATGAAACATTTGATTTTGATCTATATTTATGATGATTTTCTATATTTGATTTTGTTTTAATATGTGTAATTTTCACATGCACATATAGTTATGTTAAATGAAGAATAAGACGGGTATGAGAAATGCTCTCTCGATGAGGAATCCCCGTCCCAACCTCGCCCCTTTTCGGTGGAGATAGGGGGGGCGAGGATGAGGATGGTTTCTGAGGACCGGGGATGGGGATGAAAAAGCATTCCCTAGCTCTGATCCTTCCCCTGCCACTATCCCAAACGTCCTATTACCATCCTTATTAATCAAATGGTTAAAAAGTCAATATGATGACAAAAACAAAATTTTGCTTAATAGTAGTATTGATTTAATTAACTCCTTCGAGAACATCCGATAATATTAAAATGATACCGAAAATATTATCATGATGCAGCACAAGAATATGATCCGCTCAAATCAAGAGATTATACTGAATTTAACAATGTAAGCAGTATTGATAATTTAATTTAATGAAACATATGTTTGTCACATGGCAGTGTATATAAAGATAGACCTAATATTATAATTTTTTAAAAGCATAATACTAATACGAGAAGGCAGTACTGTAAAATAATATTTGTGTAAATTAAATGGCAATGAGCTTCTTGAGGTTAACTGGGAAGGTGTATAGTAAAGGACCATTGAAAATATGATCCACATAGATGCGATGAGCTGCTTCTGTGGGGTGGCTTCTATCCCAAAAGAGATGGTTGCTTCTGTTTGAGCAATAGGTTGAAAATGGCAGACAAGGGACGTCGGCTTTCAGTTTCCCTAATCCGCAACATGCCGCTTTTACCTCGGAAAATCCTGAAATTGTTAAACTTGTTCGTAAGAAAAATATTTGGAGGCACCATCGGTATTGGGCATTACAACTTATTATAAATAGAGAATGAACCACTCTATTTATAGATCTTACACAGTGAGACCCGCTCCCTATTAATATGTACGTGTAATGTTAGATACCACTGAAGCCCTATATCATCGTAGTCATTCTTTTCCTTCACCAATCAATATGATACATGTGGGGAGGTTTATACTTTATGAGATTGGCAAGGGAAGATAAATTTGGGAGACTAATCTATGAGAAGAAACCAATACTTCGTTAGATTGGAAGTGTTAAAACTTATCAACCAAATTATGTAATAAATTTAAAATTTTGTGAAAAAAATAGTCTTATCAAAAACTTTTTAAGTAGTGTCCAAAAACAATAGAAAACAGTACATATATATATATATATATATATATATAGATTTCTTATGCGTACTCTTTCAAATCATACACTACTACAAAATTGCGCTTCCACGACTGTCCTTCAACGACCGTTTTTTAAAAAACCGTCGTCGAAAAAAATCAAAAACACGGCGCGGAAAAACATTTCCGAAAACCGTCGTGGAAGCGCAAGCTTGCACGACGGTTTTAAATAACCGTCGTGGAAGTGGCTTGATTCCACGACGGTTAACAAAAACCGTCGTGTAATCACGACCTTCCACGACGGTTCACAAAAACCGTCGTGTAATCTCGACCTTCCACGACGGTTCACAAAAACCGTCGTGGAAGCTCGAGCTTCCACGACGGTCTTTTGACCGTCGTGGTTGGTCCCCAAGCGCGCGGGCGCGCGCCTGGGCCGCGCGGGCGCGCGCTTGGCTCGGGCAGGAAGGAGGCAGGGCGTTCCACGACAGTCTTTTGACTGTCGTGGTTGGTCCCCAAGCGCGCGGGCGCGCGCCTGGGCCGCGCGGCCGAGCGCTTGGGCCGCGCGGGCGCGCGCCTATGCCGCGCGGGCGCGCGCCTATGCCGCGCGGGCGCGCGCCTTCGTGCCTCTTTGACATCCTTCCACGACGGTCAAAAGACCGTCGTGGTTGGTCCTTTCCGAGGTCCTACCACGACGGTCTTTTTTGACCGTCGTGGTAACTTTTTAAACCACGACGGTTTTTAAAAAAACCGTCGTGGTATCCGTTCTGCGAAATTTCAAAAATGAAAGATCTTATTTCATACACTTTCTCTCTCTAATTTTCGGTACATCTCTCCCCTCTCTCCCTCTTTGCTTGCCTTGCATCCTTCATTTACAACAGAATTTTTGGCCTCGCATCCTCCATTCTCTCTCAAATTTTCGGCAACTCCACTTTCTCCCTCTTTGTTTGCCTTACATCCTCCATTCTCTCTCAAATTTTCGGTAACTCCCTCAACTTTGTCTCTCAAATTTTCGGTAACTCCTTCGACTTTTTCTTTTAAATTTTCGGCAACTCCACTTTCTCCCTCTTTGTTTGCCTTGCCTCCCCCATTCTCTCTCAAATTTTCAACAACTCCATTTTCTCCCTCTTTGTTTAAGAACCGTCGTGGTAACACGGCTACCACGACGGTTGAAGTGACTTATTCCTGAAAATTAAGATGCGTTTAAGACAAAGAAATTACTGGAGTACTATGGGCTAAAATTGGAAAATCATCTCTATTTGGATCGTTTTTTTATTGTATCGACGCCATGACGGTTCTTAAACCGTCGTGGTATCACGAATACCACGACGGTCCTAAGACCGTCGTGTAATTTGAGATACCACGACGGTCCTAAGACCGCCGTATAATCCGAGATACCACGACGGTTCTAAAACCGTCGTGGAATCCATATATTTACCACGACTGTGGATTCCACGACGGTTTTTAACCGTCGTGGAATCTGATTTCTGTAGTAGTGATAAGAATATCGGAACAAATAAAAAACCAAATAGGCTTCCATAATATTTGGGAAACAGAATTAGTCCTTCCATCAGGAACTAATTTACTTGAAGGAATGTACCTTTTTTTTTTAATATATAAGATGACGAGAGAAAATAACTAACATCAAAACATAATAACTAAGAGATAAATATTTTAATTTCTTAAAAAATTTGGAAGTTATACGTACCATACACAGACGGCTTTTGGATGACATTATGCATCGCAGCGTAACCATCAAAGTAGGAGTAGTTGATGCCATTGAGCTCAAACTTCAAATTCCTCAACATTGACTTCAGAGCTTCATTGTACTTAACTGGCCATTGATTCAATTCTTCATTGCATTGCTCTCCTTTGTTCTTGTTCCTCTCTGATGGAATGCATCCAATAACTCCAACCCCAACAAACACAAACTTACGAGCACCAAGATTGTACAAACGCTGCATGCCCGAAAATTAAAAAATTAAAAAATTAAAAAAAATTCCGAACATTGCTTATCTCTTTTGTTTGCGTGACGAGAGAAACTAACTAGCATCCAATTTTATTATTATTATTATTATTATTATTATTATTTTACGAAATGTGGTACCTTGGAATAAAGAATTCATCTCACAATAAATTCTTAACTCAAATTTATTTTTAAAAAATTATTAGTACTAGCCAACATTGAAGTGCAATTCAAATCAAATGAAGATTTCTACAATAAAATATCAAAAAATACGTACAAATAGGCAATGTTTCTTAACTCTTAGATCTATACCAGAATTATTTGTTCTATATATATATATATATATATAAATTTTAACATGGTTTTAAGCAAATTATCCAAAGTGCACTCATATCGTAAAAAGACCTAAATGTTGATTTTTTTAGAGGATCCACTTTCTATTAACAAATGGTATTTAAGAACTTGCACCGGTGCCCCAATAACCCTAAAAATGGAAATAAAAATAAAAATAACAAAAAAAAAAAAAAAGAATGTTGTTACCTTAATTTGTCCCTTGAGTGTGAGAGACATCAAGTTGACATATTGCAAAGGAGTGCTCTTGTTTGGTAAATCATCTGAACCAAAGTAGCTGAAGATGTCATTGCTTCCGGTCACAATAAGGAAGATTGATTTTGAGAAATGGTGATTTGCTCTATACACTCCCAACTGCTTGTTCAGGGCCTTGTTCACTTCTGCAAAGCTCTCTACTTGTTTTGTCAAGGATAATGACTTTCAAAAAAAAATAAAGAAAAAATAAACACAGAAAAGAAAATTAGTATCAACTTTAGCTAGAGTGGAAAATTTGCTTACATGGACTTAACAAAAGTTCATATACAATATTCTTTTTACGTGCCTGTAATTTTAGTCGTCGGATTCAAAACTGCTCCCATATTAGATGTTTGAAAAACTAATCGAACGAGTAAAGCTACAGTTAATGATGGTTTTTACCATATAAATTATCTCTCAAGAACAATTGCAAAGGTGGAGGAACACATATAATAATTAGTAGATATATAATTGTGTTTTACTTACAAAAAATTTATTAGTCTGGTTCATGATACCAGAACCTCCAGAAGCAAAGTTTGCACCAGTTAGGAATTGCTTTTGGCTCCTTTTCAGCTTGAATATCGTAGAGAGATATGGTGGTGAAGCTGGTAAGCCAACAATCTCAGCTGCCCAGAAATCCATTAAATTTAAAATAAGCAACGATACATATATAGATATATATATATATATATACATATCATTAACAATCTTATCGTGAATCTTAAGATTAACGTACATATGTCTAAATTTTGTAGGTTCTGTAAAACTGAAATTATTGTTTTTTAAAACATCTAATAAGTTACATTTTTTTTATGATACATTTTTTTTAATGATGTGGATAAATTTCCTAATTAAGATTTTATTTAATTTGAAATATCATTTTAATTAGATTCTTTTCATTACTTAAATACAGATGTTATATATATTATAGAGCGAATTACATATGTAAGTACATATGAGATCCATTAAGATACGGTCACCTTGTTTAACCTTAAATTTAAATAGATCATGTTCACCATGTGTACAAAGTTCTTCATCTTGCTATTAAAAAAGAAAGTATTTCACCTTACTAGCTTTTCGTACCTAGAAAGTTTTGCTTTTTGTTTTTTTTGTTTTTTTTGTTTTTGTTTTTTTTGGCTAAAGCCTAGTAAACATCAATTAGTACTTCATATAGTGATCTCAAATAATACATCTATTGTTGGCCTTTTTAATATTCGTACAGAGGTGAATTTGTTTAGGTAGGGCACTGAAATTTTTTTCTTTAATTAATATTCCAAAAATTTCATAATTTTTCTATATATTTCCAATTAAAACTAAAAATTCACGCATGGTCCATATTAAAATTAATTTTACCCCTAAATTTTTATGATTTTTCTGCTTTGTCCCCACTAAAAATTGAAAACTCTCACATAGAACTAGAAGGAAAAAAAAAAAGTTGTGTATGTCCCTTTAAAATATATGTTTGATCACTCTGTCCATGCATATATATTTATATCTATATCTGCATAATATGCATCCCTATTGTAATGCTAAAAAGTTGTGTCAATGATAAATTTTGGCATTAGAATGAAAAAAGTGATCTCCAATGGAATGCTATAGTTGATGTCAAATTTGCCAAATGATAAATTTTGTAACAAATTTACCATAAGACATAACCAATACTAAATTTAGTGTTTGATTTCTATTGATTGTTATCTTGACTTTTGTCACGTAACTATTACAATAATTTCATTTTTAAGTTATTTAAATATGAAATGCTCACTTTTACAAGTTTCAGAGCACAAGATTTATAACAAAAAATAGAAATAATATTAGAAATAGTAGTGTACATTAAAATATAAAATAAAATAATATTATTTTTCATATTTTTAATAATAAATATAATATTGACATAATAAAAATACCATGAAATGGTTTTAGATGTGAATTAATGTCAACTACCAGAGCCTGGCCCGGTACCATTTTTATCATAGTTGTTTGACTTGACCCAACAATTGAGAGTAAAGCGTAGAGTGCCTGTGTAAGTTTAATAATAGTAGTACTCTAATTTCCTTTTTAGATCCATATATAATTGGGATTTTTCTTATGCAACGTGACAAAGATATTAATTTTCAATCTTACATAGTAATAATGTACGTAGTACGCTATATATCCAAACCTTAAAAAAAAATGCACATGTTTGATGAAATTCGAATTTTTAGGAGAAGCTAAATTCTAAAAACAAATCTATTGCATGACATTAACAATTGTTATTATGGTTTTGGATAATGAAGCTTCCTATTTTAAAGCATGTTTTTGTTTTTTTAAATCCAGTAAAAACCATGCATGATAAAATAAAACAATATTATAAGTCTAACTGACAAAATCTGACGTCCATTTCACTAGTAAAAATAGAGCTCTATCGAAAAATACCGTTCTGTCACTATTAAGCAAAAGATTTTCTCTATAAATTTTTTATAAATTAAAATTATGCCCCTCACTAACTTCAATTGTGCCCCTAGTTCATAAGAAAAATTTTAACCGTGCTTCCAAATAATTATGTTCAATAAAAAGATAATTTCTCTAATTTTTCATGTAGTGTAACCACTGAAAAAATTTCCTAACTTCGTTACTGTCTAAGAATCCTCCTCGGATAAAAATTGAACTTATTTGAACTGGAAAGGGACATCTAATATATAGACTTGGAAGCTCATATTAAAAACAAATATATAAAGTAGTAGAGCATTTATAGAAACAGACTTACAAAGAAGATCTACCGCATTCTTGCCGTTACAAAACCTGCCGGTCGGTTTTTTGGTCGGAAAGTCGACGCCGTTGTGAGGAAAATTTGCCTTGGCAGGGGAAAACAAGAGGTAATTGTTGTTTCCCACATCAACTAAGGAGTCTCCGAACACATACATGGCCGGAACCAGAGGAGCTGATGACGAAAAGCTGAAGTTTTGTGAAAAAAGAAAGAAGAAACTGGTCACAAGAAAAACATAATTAATATTTGCCATTTTTTTTGGAGCTCAAGAAGCACCCCCAAAAAAAAAAAAAAAAAAAAAAAACCCCTCTCCTTTTCTCTTTCTGTCTCTCTCAAATTCACAGAAACAGTGAAACACATATACAAACTATATTATATATAGTAGAGAGTCAGTTAGGGGCATTGAAAACTGGTTTGGTATGTACATATAAGAGGGAAGAGTAAATGAGGTGTACGGTGGAGAACCGAGGTACTAAATTTTGTGGGCTCCAATTGTGGTGGTGCATTAAAGATAAAAGCAGATGGTGTTAAAAATTGGTTGAATATTTATATGGAAGAATATTCTTTTATTCGACAGCCGGTCATCCAGTAACTTTCTAATAAATAATTTATAAAAATTAGTTAATAATTATTATATATAAAATTATATATAATATGATATTGTTTAATAATTATTTATTAAAAAAAATAAGTATTATTAAAAAATATTACAATGAAATCAACTTATTATTATAATAATGTAGAGAACAAAAAAAAAAAAGAAATTGAAAATATGATAGCTTCCTAGAAAAGAGTATACTTATATAAATATGCAAATATATATAGAGAGGGGTTGTTATGGGATATCCTCTCTATACGTCACTTATATATATATATATATATATATATCTTCCTTTTTTTTTTTGTAGCACAGTATATTTATAAGGTGATTGTAAAAATAACATTTTTCAGTTATACCACTTCTCTTTAGCATTAAAGATAAAAGCAGTTATTCCACGGGTTGTACCACTTTTTCTTTCGAGTTGTGCCGAGCTCGTTTACGGGTTGTGCCGCCGTAAGGTCCGGCTGCCGTATACGAGACATGTCCTATATATATATATATATATATATAAACCTACATATATATTGGTTTGGGTTTTTATGTTCCGCATGGTGCCAATTATGTGCGCACTTATAAATGATCATATGACCACCTACGAACTCGATCATGGTTTTTTTTTTTTTTTTCTGGGATACGCGGCCTTTTTTTCTCATCGTTTTAAAAAATGTCTAGTATTTAGATAAACAATTATTTTCTTAGAAGTAGTCTTTAATTGTTCAACAAGTTCATTAACCATGGCTACAGGTAATATTCTAGACATAAAGAAGTTAGGATATATATATATATATATTTAAGAAGGTGATCAAAATAAGTTAGGATATATATATATATATATATATAGACATAAAGGTAGTTTTTAATGAATAAAGTCAGACCACATAACGTGTTAGATAAGCACAAATTAGTGTCTGTTCAAACATATAAGAAAGGATTAAATTTATACATATCCTTAAATTATAGATAGTTATTCGAAATGCCACATGATTATTCAAAGCGTTCCTTTATGCCCTTCCATATACGAAAATATAATTCAAAATGCCCTTTCTGTCTTCCATTAAGATTGGATTATGATTTTCTCAATTTTTCTTTTCTTTTCTTTTTTTTTTTTAATTTTAATAAATTTGAGTAGAGGCTTTAACTTCTTCTCTTGTGTATAGAAAAACTTTAACCCTAATTACAGCAAATTCATAAATTTAGAGGTCTAAATTACCAGATACCAATAATTTCTAGATGCGCACAAGTGGAAAGTGCTTACATGTATTATATGTGGAGTTCAAGCTACTACCAACTTATGGGCTTCAATATATGTATACACAAATATTACAACGTTGCCCATCTAGGGTAGATGAGTTTTTTAAGGAAACAAAAAAACAAAAAACAAAAAAAAAACTTTTTTTTTTAAATAAGATTTATAGTGAACCTCCCAGTCGCCATGCTGGTCGGAAAGTCGATGCCATTATGAGGAAGATTCACCTGTTCGGGGTGCTAATGAATGTCAGGTGATTGTTGTTACCCACATCAACAAGGCTCTCTCCAAACACAAACGTACGTGGTTGGAGCTTCTGAGAGATTAATTATAAAACCACCAAAGAAAATGGACAAGAAAACCAAGAGCAAGTTGAAGAAACCTTGCTTGATTCCTGACATTATATATTGTAAGCCATTTTGATAGACTTACTCGTTCGATCTTGTTTTTCTCTATGTGACGTGGTATCGTCGTGCAACAAAAGGGTTGGATTTATAGAAGTGGGGTGGTGAGTACGATTTTATTCTTCATTTATTTATTTATTTGTTTTTAGGTTATGAAAAAGGGACAATAATATACGGATTTCTTCTTGACCATGGAGAAAATAAGAAAAGAATCTATGGAGCTATAATGAAGACTGAAGAGTGGCTTAGTTATGTGAAATTATTTGGTTAAGAAAATTACATCCTCCTAATGTCAAGGTGTGGTAGAATTATGCAAAGTCTTGTTTGGTAATACTTCGAGGTAATAAAAATATAGGTATTGTTTTTAATCCAGCAACCGTATAGGTCCATGCATTAGTATAATATTTTGGTTAACTAATACGTAGCATTGACATCGTTAATATGTAATATTTTTTATTGATACTCGTAATATATAAGAAAAAGAAATATGTTAAACGTAAAATTACATAACATTCTATGATCATATCCAGCTGTTGAACCAGTACAATCGCTAAACTGAAGACTAATCTTGAGAATATAATATCGTGTTTTTTCGTTTTTTCTATTTTTTTTCTCTTTATTATTGTTATCTATAATTAATTATTACTTATTTATTTTTGTCTTTAATGACATTTGGAATGATGTTTTACAAAGGATATTTTTCACCGAGCGATGGATTCTTGGAATTTTGGGAACGCCACTGTAGAAGGAAAAGAAGAATACAATTGCCCATGGTATACAATAGTTGAAGTTAATAGAGAGAGAGAGAGATATATATATATATATATATATATATATTATATATCAATTGGAATATTATTTACCCTCTCAAATGGTTAGAGGACATTTGAGAATTAGAGGCGGTCGAATTACTGCAGGTCCCCATTTCTGATGGAAATGGGAGGTGGTTTTGAAAATTACCAATCCAACGTCCCACCATCACATATTGATGACTAGATGACAGTGTTATCTTTTTGGTGTGCTTGGATCAACTATTTTAATTGGTATTTTAAATAAAATAAAATGTACATATTATATATATTTTAATAGTCGTTCGAGTTAAGTATTTACATTCCAAAAGAAGTTTGGATCATTTATCCAAAAAAAAATAAAGTTTTGGATCACCACCTTTTTTATTGTGTACAAAAATGGAAAATTGTGGTTAAAAAGAATAGGAGAAAATTATATAAATAATCACCTTTTTTAATCTATTAATCAACATGATACAAATTCTGTAGTCTTAATCAATATGACAAAAATTTTAGTTAACTGTAGTTTAATTTGTGTCATATATTAATCTACTAGTGTTCTTTTTTTTTTTTTTTGTGTTTTGTTGGTGCAATATTTAAATTTGTGTCATTCAAGTGTTTCTGCCAAAAAATAATGAGAATTAATACTTCTAATGTGGGAAAGAAAAAAAAAACAATTGACCCAGTTATCTCTTAATTATGAAAATAATAATAAATTGTAAACATTACAGGTAATTAAATTAATTTTCTCTTTTTAATTTAAAAACCATTTATTTGAAAGGAAAAAAATAATAATAATAAGAGTTATACATAAATGAAACAAAAAATTTACTACAATTTTCTTAAAATATCAATCAATAACATTTTAGGTAAAACAACGTGATTAGGGCTTAGACAGTGTGTGTGTGTGTGCGTGCGTGTGTGTGTGTGTGTGTCATAGGTGAATATTGGGAATTATAGTAAAACAATATATAAAAATAAAGTTATTCGAATTAGTGAACAGTGAAAACAAGTGTTGTTTAAATGGGAATTATATTATATTTAAATTAAGTAGCACATGCGAACAAGTTAGTGTCAAACATTGTCACAAAGTTGGCAGATCACCAGTCAAGGAAGAAAAAGAAGAAAACTTGTTCAAAGTATTGAGGAAAGCAATCGAGGGGGAGACCTACCGGTTCCGATCGAAGACACACGCTCGACTTCGACGACTGCCGGACAATCATTTCTTAATGCAACAACGAAAGTCCGGACGCATAAGTTCTGAATGCGTAGTATTTCGCCATTAATCTTGCACCAATCTAGCTTTACAGAAGCCATATTACTAGACTCGCAGTCCGTTTAGGGACACATCTGGTTTTAAGATTTTTTTTTTTTTTTTTTAATCTTTTTTCTCAACTCAAAACTAAGTTTTACTATTCACATCTTTAACTGTCAACAATAAACTCGAAGTTTAAAAGTTCATAATAATATTTACATGATGGATAAGATAGTTGCTAGCAAACCAAACTGAGTGGCTAAGATTGTACAAATTAAAGGCAGGTAAGGCAACAGAATTGTCTCCCCTACCGCACAGCAAATCTTAGAAATTAAATATAATTTAAGAACTTTATCCAATGCGAAGCTAGCATTTAATTAACTCCAAAATGAATTAAAATATATAAAAAAAAAGAGAAAAATAGATCTAATTACAAATTAAGGAACAAATTAAAAATTAAAAGATAAAAAGAAATGAATATAGGTAACATAATTGGGGATGGGGGTTTTTGAACATTGATTTGATATAATTAGTGACACATTATTATTTAATCAAATTATAATTACTAATGGTAATTATGAGAATTACTGCTTGAGTCATAATGATAATGACCACCAGCAATGAGTTTTGAGCTGGATAACGATGAGGTATTTTCAAAAATTTAATTGTATGTGGGATCCACTAAATCTAGTGATATTAATTTCAAAAATTAAAAATAAAAAAAGTGATGTTAGATATGAAATAAAAATTTTTATAAAGTGCTATTATTAAATTAAAAAGAAAGAAAATTTACATATATGGGACCCACGAAATCTAATAGCAAAAAATGAAAATAGTGATGGGTTTGAAATAAAAATTTTCAAAAATGTTATTAATGAATACAAAATTTCATTTTTCTCAATTCTATAGAAAAATATGGTCGTACCAGGATTTTAATATTTTTTTTCTTTTTTGCTAAATAGGATTTTTTTTAATTTGTCCATTGTATAATTGATCGGGTTTATTTTCATGTCATAATGAAAAGCCTCGAATCAAAATTAGCTTTTTAAGTCCAGTGGCAACATCTTTAACGTAGTGTTAAGTTAATGTAAAAAAATCCAAAAATTTTAAACTTAAGTAGGAAAAGCACTCCCTAATGTCTTGTTATTTGAATTTTAAAATAATATTAGAAGTTTACTTTTCTTTTATTTTATTTTTTGAAATGTAGAAGTATACTTCAATTAGTTCCAAAACTAAAAATTTATATTTGTCAAATGTAGATGTACGTAGCATTTAAATAGCATGAATATTGAAGTACTAAATATAACAAGATATTAAATATGTCATATTCTTACATTGTTTTTGGGCCAAGAATATAGCGCACGATTTTTTTTAATTTCTTTTTTACTATTTTTCCTTTCCTTTCCTTTTTTTTTTTCCTTCAAAAAAAAAAAAATCGTTCAAAATCAACTTTGGAATAATTGATCAATAAAATACTCAATATCTAAGTATCAAATCATCTCATTTCATTTCAAGTACACTCAAAACTCCAATCTGTGGTTCAAAAAGTACAAATGGAAGACACAAACATATATGTATGTCTGTATGTATATATCTAGAAAATACTTATAAAAATGTATAAGGATTGACCAATATGCTAGAAATATGGATCTCATGTTGGCTGATAATAACCAACGTCTTATTCTTTCTTCCTTGGCATATTTTTGCCTATAAAACCTTAAAAAGAACGACAGAAATTTCATGTAAATATTGTCGTTACCTTAAACATGAATGAGCTCCTCCAAATTCATGGGAAATGTCTTGGGAAAAGTGTGGTTGTAGATATAATTGGCAAATTTGCGATGAGCTTTCTCTGTGAGATGGTTGGCATCCCAGAAGACGTAATCGGTCTGGACGGCGCAAACCTCGGACGTCGGCAAGTAAGGAACCTCGGCATTCAAGTCTCCGAGACCGCAACAAGCTTGTCTAACCTTTTTAAATCCTGAAAGAAGATAAAAAATTTGTCTCACATCGTTAAGTTTTAAGTTACTGAACTGTTATAACATTTACATATAAATTGACCACGTTTTTAAGAAAAGGATCTTTGTAACTTCATATATATATATATATATATAACATTATTTAACCTACTTTAATTATTCTTGATATCGCATATCAATATATATATGGCATTGTGATGAATTAGTTCATGACAAAGTTAGCATCGAAGTAGGAGTGTGAAAGTCCTTGACTGCTAATTTCAGTCCCTTTAGCATCAAAACGACAGCATGAATGTAGGCCAGGGATAGCTGATTCAATTCTGCATTTACATAATCTTGTTGAGCTCTTAACCCTTTCCGACGGCGTGCATCGGATTTTTCCGGCTCCGATCACCGCGAACTTACTTGCATTAAGATAGTATAAGAGCTGCCAAAAAAAAATATTGGACACTGAAGTTATAAACTTACGGAATTTTCTATCATCTGGTAACCGGATAAGTCCAACTAGTGATTTACATGTAACATTAGGTAAAAAAATTTTGTGACGTGGTTTTTATTTACAACTATTAAAAAAGGATAAATATTACTAAAAATGTTATATTAAAATCAATTAGTTATTATATTAATTAACAAACAAAGACAGTTATAAGTATTATTTTAGAAGAGTATCGGATGTTAGACTATGGATAAACTTACTAGCTAAAACCGATTTTAGTATATGCGTGCATGCTTGAAAAATTATGATATATAGTTGTCTAAGATTGTTTGATCTACTAGTAAGCATAGAGAAGATTGCATGTTAATTTGATCTCGTCTTGTATTAAAAAATATATTGTTGTTGCACGACAAAAACTATCGATTAAAGGAATATATTTTTTGAAACCAAAAAAAAAAAAAAAAAAAAAAAAAAGCATGCAATCGATATTGTTCTACTTCGATTTTGAAATGATTTACTTTTATTTGTTCTCTTAGCTCATTCACCGTCGATTGCACAAATAGCTCGCGGCCGCCGCGGAAGCGACGGAGGGACGGAGAGTGAGCCGAGCCGAGTACGCCGTGATGTCATTGGTTCCGATGGCAATGGTAAATATGGATTTCTGTACGAGCATTTCTGCGGCGGAACTTCCTAGTTTTTGGTTAAGACTTCCGTACACTTCCAAGAACTATCCCACTTTCTTCGCCAAAGATATTGACTCCCCTAGCTGTAAACATAAAATTTATAATTTAGCCGATCAAAATAAGAAGAGTATTTACCGTAATTGTGTAATGATTGTGAAATATATATATATATATATATATATTTATAGATAAAAGACAATATACATGATATAAGTCAATCTCAATTTTATGTTTGTTATAAAAAAATGAAAATAAAAATTATCATATTTCGTATTCTAATGTATAATATTATTTCTAATATCATATTTCTTTTTTATTACCATTATTAAGTTATGAAACTCATAAAATTAAACTTTTAGAATTTAAATGATTTTAAAATGAAGCTTTAATGACAAGACCAAAAAGTCAAGATATGAATCAAATTAAAATTACAAATTTTGCATCAGTACTTTTATTTATACCCAAATATCAAAATTTATCGTCAGTACATCAAACCCTCCACTAAAAAAGGTCTAACTAACATCAGAGGTTACTAACATATCCAATCGGAATTTAACGGCGTTCGCTAACTTTGTATTAAATGTTACGTATAATTTACTTCAATATTGTTTGCTTAACACTATTGCTTTCTAAATTTGTACGACTCACTTCTTAAACTTTTAATTTTGATAATTTATTTCTTAAATTTTCTAAATTTGCTGAAATATACCCTATTTAGTTAATTTTACATTATATTGAAGATTTTGAATTTTAAATATTTACATTAGAGTTTTTATTAAATTTGAATAATTTTGGTTGAAAATAGGATTTTCAATTTTCACATATGTGAGCTTTCTGCAACCAATTTATTATAAAGTTAAGCCATATAAGGTACATTGCAACAACATAAAAAGATTATGAGGAAATTTTTCAAAAATTTGAAAGTCAAGTTGCTATAAGGTGAAAAGTTCAAAGGCATGAGTGATAAATACCCTTATATATATATATATATATATATATATATATATATCTATATACGCATACTTAAAAAACACTAGTCCAATTAGTGATTCCAGCACCTCCAGAGGCGAAGTTAACAACCAGTGGGACAGAAGGTCACATTTTTGAGTGCTGTTATTAATTTCGTAGGGACAGATATGGAGGTGGACTTGGCACTCCCACTTTCTCAGCTGTATATCAAACTTCATTAGAATTCCAATTCCATTTTAAAATAGATATATAATAAAGAAAAAAAATTAAAGTTGATATAGTTGTGACAACACTTCAATTCCAACATTGTGTCATATATATATCTATTTATATATGTGTATATATCAAAAACAATTTTGCCGGCATGCTCCACCAAAATGGTCTTTGGAGTAGGTTTTTAAAACTAGCCAACGTAAACAAAAGACAATTTCAAATCTGTTGTCTCGATTTAGTTCTTATTTTATTGACTGTTCTTTAATAATATTTTCCTATCATCTAAATTGAAGAACTTGGTTACATAATAAGTACTAACCACTAAAAATTCTTGAGTAATTTGATGAAGTATTAAAATAGTATTAGGGGACTACGAATAAGACAAGAAAATAAGACATCGGTTCTAGCTCTAAACAATGTCCATTCATGAGAAATGCTACTTAGTATAGTAAGGAGTCCAGATCTACTATATTATTTTCCTATCTCAATGGTTATTATCTCAATAATATATTTACAATTCATCAATTTATGTAAGTATTTCTAGTATTTAGAATTTTTTATGTAAATTCTTAAATGTAGATTATGTGGCAAAACACTGCTAGAAGGACAGTCAACGAGATTGGAAATTCGTGATACTCGATCTGGGCTCGTATGGTAAGACATTAATTTAGTAGAAAAAACAAATAGGAACGAAATAACCCAAACGGATTGGTGAGATAATTTAAAGTCAAGACCTTATTATTAGAAGTATGTATATGGAAACACCGTTAGGCTAATAAGCTATCAACCACGAGTATATATGACAAGCATATTTTCATTAATTGAGTACCCAAATTTACCAAAGAAATCTGCAACAATTTTGCCATTACTGAATCTCCCAGTCGCATTCGTAGTCAGAAAGTCAATGCCATGATGAGGAAAATTTGCCTTCTGGACTGCTAATGCCGAGTGATTGTAATTACCAACATCAACTAGGGTATCCCCATACACAAACATGGCTGGAGCCTTGCGAGCTTCCGAGAGATTAACAATGAAACCACCATAGAAAACGGAAAAGAAAACCAAGACCAAGCTCAAAACACTTGCTTCATCACTGACATTGTAAGCCATTTTGATAGACTCGCTCGTTTGATCTTGTTTTTCTCTATGCGATGTGATATCCTTGTGCAACGAAAGGATTGGATTTATAGAATCGGGGAGCCGAGTACGATATATATATATATATATATATTTTTTTTTTTTTTTTCTTTTTTCTTTTTTTTTTTGGGTTATGAAATGTGACAAAAATGGATTTTTCATTGGCCATGGCAAAAAGCAAAGAAACGAATCTCTAGAGTTCTAATGACGACTGGATTATTTATCAAGAAAAAATGAAGACTGAGTTAGCTTGGTGAAATTTTTTTGGATAATATATAATTATTTTGACATGAAGTACAATGGTCGTCTTGTTGGGTACTTTAAAGTTTTTTTTTTTTTTTTTTTTTTTTTCTACGAAGACATTTGGAATGACGTTTTACAAACGATACTTTTTCACAATTTCAAAGTGATATTATCAGAAAGGATACATTTTTTTTTAATAGCTTTTATAAGCATGTCATCATCAGATCGAAGCGGCAATAATATGCATTGTGCACTAAAGTAGTGGGTTCTTGGAGATTTGGAACGTCACCAGAAAGAAAAGAAGAAAGCAATTGCCCATGGTATAGTACAATAGCCGAAGTTGACATTTATATATATATATATATATATATACCAATTGGACCCTCTAAAATATATAGTTCCTCTTTGAAATAGCACATATGCCAATTGGACTAGTTACTCTTTGAAATGACGAGGACATTTGAGAATTAGAGGCGCCATTTACAGCAGGTCCCTCTTACCGATCAAAATTGAAAACTTTTAATGCAACGTCCTACAGGTTCATATTGATGACTAGATGACAGTGCTAAATAAGTTGGTGCCAAAATGTTTTCTTGGCGAATATGTTTGTCAAAACATGCTGCCGATCATATGAAATGTGTGTGTGTGCTTTTTTTTTTTTTTTTTTTTTCAATATGTGAAGTGTAGAATGTTGAGCCAGATATTCTTGACAAGTGTGTGTATATATATATATATATAGGAATACTCTTGGGTGCGGCAATCGGATGTCCGGTGCGGGGAGAGAGAGAGGCCAAGCCGTCGGCGACTTCCCAATCTGGCTTCCAGACATCACCTTCCCTTACTGCTGCTGCTCGTCCTTGGAGTCCGACTTCCAGACATTGCCGTCATCGATGGCAAAAAACTTGACATTCCCCGTCGACGGTGAAAAACTTCAACTTCACCTTCCGGTAAGTTTTTTCACCTTCCATGAAGTTTTTCACCTTCGCTTGCTGCGGCTGCTTGTCCTTGGAGTCCGACTTCCAAACGTTGCTGTCATCGAGGCCTCTTCTGGCGACACTCTCTCTTTCTCTCTCTCTTGGGTTGTATCCCAGCTCTCTCTCCCTCTCATCTTGCCATTCAATTTTCATCCAACGGCCATGGAGGAGTTGCCGGACGTACGGCAGTGGCGTGTACGTGACTCCTCGTGTGTATATACACATGTATACGTATATAAACACATACACGCACTATTTACTACCGATAGGAGCAGCGCCCCTTTTATTCAACAAAAGCAAGTAGTGTAGAAATCGACGAGATGATCGATTTCACACAACATTAGTGATACATGACTACAATTTACACACAACCCCTTAATCTTAAGACGAATGCTTAACCGAAAACCGAGATGATTGACTTCGATTAACACTCAAACACTACTCACTTGTGCATCTATAGCACTGCAAATGATGAATCAAAAAAAAACTCTTATCTTGCTCCAACAGATATTCCATTCCACATTCACTTGACAATAATTCCAGCCGAAAAATGATATTTTATCATCGTAGGGCGTTCACGAACACCATCAAAGAACCAACGTCTCTCTTCTCTGATGGAAACTTGATAGGCTTGGCAGAGTGTCTTGGGAAAAACAGTATCGTGGGAAAGCTTACCAGCTGCAGCTCTTGCTGTGCGTATGCCTTGTGATCACCGTCAGCCCTGAACTTCGCTACCTTCACTCCGGAACCTGCCAACTTTTCCGCTAACTCAACGTATGATCCTTCCATTGCCTAATCAAATTCCACAGGATAAATAGTCAGATTATGTAAAACGTTTGCTAAATATATGCGTTTGCATTACACTTGATACATGACTCGGTTTTTACCTGGCAGAAGCGGCACCAAGGTGCATAAAGCACAACAAGCCAGGGTTCTCCTCTGGTTTCCAATCTAGCCAGATTTTCTATCCCTTTTCTAGTCAAATCCACCACGATCTCGCTGTTGAAGATGTCTGTGGTGTTTGTGGCGCTCCCATTTGGGGGAGAAATTCCATTTTCATTGCCATTTCCATTCAATTGCAGAGCAGGCGCGGCTTCTTGTTTGATGTTTCCTTTGTGGAGGCCACATTCCTTGGCCTTCGAGTCCTCCCACCACCACCTTCCCTCCCGCTCATGCTGCCCCGGCAGCACTGGCCTCGTGCAAGGCTCGCATCCAATCGAAACATAACCTTGCGAATGCAAAGAATTGACAGGCACATTCAGAGCTTGAAGGAAGCTCCATATGTCCTGACCTTCCATATTCGCCACGGGATTCCACTTCACCAAGCTGCCAATCCCACCATCCACTCCTTCAAATGTAGGGTCCACCTGGACGACCGGAATCTCAGCCCTGGTGCCAGGAGACTGATCTTTTCTTTGTCCGGTAATCCAGGCGCGGAGACCCTTAAGGGCCCGCCTTAAAGGCCTAACTTTCCTCACTCTGCAGCACTCTTGGTGCCCATCATCGTAAAATGAGAACAGCCCTTTGCCTCTTACTAATGCCTGAACTTCGACAGCATCAGGGAACATATACTGAATGTGGATGCCATAATGCTTCTCAACGGCATCAAAAAACTGGTATGTCTCAGCGTTTAGTCTGCCAGTATCTAGGCTGAATACCTTGAAGGGTCGACCGGTTAGCCTCGCATACTCGATCAAGGCCACATCTTCAGCTCCACTGCGAAAAACAAAATAACCAAAAGCTCAAGTTCCATATTTTGAAACAACGGAACACCAAAATCTCGAGTTCCATTTTTTGAAACGACAGTGGAGCAGAGTTCCATATCAGTAGATTCAGATATTCTACTCCTTTATTTTGACCCAGAAAACTGTCCTTTTCCTTTATATCTGCAATTTAGTGCTATTTATAACAGTGAATTCTAGTTCAAAATATATATATATATATATGTATGTATTCTGTTCTAGGATATAAATTGAAAGAGACCTGAAAGCAATGGCAATGTCGTTTCCAAATTTCTCAAGCGCTTTGTCCATGATTTCAAGCGGAGAAGCGTTTTCCAATTCTCTGGCCAACTTTTCACAATCTTCTACCTCTATGCTGTTATCTCCAAGTTCTGCATATTTTCCCCATATAAAACACAGTTGGAAATCAATCCATGTATTCAAAAAGGTAATACTCAACATCGATAATCACATTTCTCTAATATTTTATCTCTATAAACCTTCAACACAAACAACGTCAGGTAATTAAAAAAGAAATCACATTATCAATAGATACAGCTCTATATCATTAAATTTTCATCAAATTCTGCAAACAGATCATATTTGCTTTTAATCTGATATTATTTGTGAACTGCGTGTACCATGTCATAGTACTTACGTGGTATACCTATCAATAAACAACTGACATATAAGCGATTTGTAAAAGTCAACTCTATCCTAATCACCTAAAGAAGTTAAAATTTATTAAGAGAGAGAATGGTGATTACGGATTGAAGCTAGAACCGACATTGAAAAACGGCTTAAATGTCAAACGTTTATTGGACGAATATGTCCCATAAACACGAGGACCCGATAAACCCATTACATCGACATTGACAAAGCACCTAAATATCAAATATTTATTGGACGAGTATGCATCCAGTTCACTGAATAATTTCGGTTAATTTCTTTTCATATCCTAACACAAAATTCTCTTTCACATTTACTACTATTTCCATAAATTAAAATCCACGCGTTTTTTTTTTTTTTTTTTGTCAATACTTGCATTTTCATCCAATATTGCGTGAATTAACTCCTCCATAATCAGTTTAAGGAAAATTTAAAAAAAAAAAAAAAAAAAACAATTACATTAAACTAATTACGTTCAAAAATGAAGCAAATTACCGAGAGAAGCAACTTTCGAAGCAGCCAAATGAACAACAAGATGACTCCTTGCCGATCCGGCGAAAACTGGCTCCGAAAACTGTTTCCGAAACCGTTTCCCCAACGACACCATCGCCGGAACCAAAAATCGATCTGGTCCAAAAACAGAAGAGATTTATATTAAAAAAAAAAAAAAAAAAAAACTGTTCTACAAATCCACAATTTTCTGAAACAATCAAACTCCAATGAAAAAAACTTACCTCTGATATTTTGGCGCGAAGAGATCGAAAAACGAAGGTAAGAGGAAGAAGAAGAAGAAGAAGAAGAAGAAGTTGCGAAAGCCATTGAAAATGAAGGATTCGGGGATTTCTCAGAGTTTCAGACACCGTGAGTGAGAGTGAGAAGAGGAAGGAGGAGAAAGAGGAAAGTTCTTTTTTTTTTCTTCTTTTTTTTTTTTTTTTTTGGTATAAACATTACGTCGCTGTCCGTACAAAAAGTTTGGTCGGTGTCTTGGTACATTGAACTGGGACATTTTTTTTTTTTTTTAATGGACGAAATTTTTTTTTCCGGCTATTTTTCACTTTCTTTTCTAGTCCAGTGGCGTTGATTGTGGTCAACTCTATTTCTTTTCGAGTTAATTTTAGTTTTAATTCCTGAGAAATATACGTTGAGACGCCTTATTTACTACCCTTAAATTTAATTCGGGTGTTTGGTGGAATAATTTGAGTTAAGATTTTTAAGTTTAAATAGTAAATTTTTTTAAATTTTTTTAAATTTTTAGAAAAGACAAAAAACTTTTTGAGAAAAAGATAGAAAAAGTTTGATGTGGGGAGTTTGGATGGTTATACCAAACTCCCCTAACATAGTTTTTTTTTATTTATAAGTTTTTAATAAATATTCAAAATTTTTCAAAGTTATATAAAATATCATTTTTTTTAAAATGATTAATCAATTTTCATAATTAATTAATTATTGACTTACTATTAATTATTAATTAATCATAACGTAAATTTCTAAATTATATATTTAATCACTGATTGATTATTAGTTAATCATTAATTTTCATAATTAATTACTAATTAATCATTAGTCAATAACTGATTGACCAAATATGAAAAATCACGTATAATCATTTTCCTAAATAAAACAATTATGCTATCTATTAGATTATGTTATTAAAAAATGCCACCCAGTCTAATTTTCCAAACTTAAATGTCATACTATTAGCACTTGAA
Source organism: Ficus hispida (assembly GCA_025413025.1). Lineage (NCBI taxonomy): Eukaryota > Viridiplantae > Streptophyta > Magnoliopsida > Rosales > Moraceae > Ficus > Ficus hispida. The sequence goes on along the minus strand of CM046374.1, from coordinate 26,212,968 downwards.
CGTATTTTACTATTATCAGTCCCTTTATAATAGAAACGTTACAAAAAATGATAGAACGAATCACGTGAGGCTCATATGATAGGTGGATGGATAATAATCTAATAAAATAAATATTGACAATGGATTGATCAAGTGAATGAACTGGATTCATGTTATCTAACCAATCTCAAAATTGTGGTTTTCATATATTGGATTAATTAGGTAACAAAAATATGGTTTAATTCATTAGTCTAATCAACCACTAAATATTCATTTTTACCAAGTTACCCTTCACCTATCCTTTATTGTTCACCAATAGTGTGATAATTTAGGTTTCAAGTGATAAATTAAAACGACGTATACTCTTATCAAATCTAATGTTGTATTTAAAGGTTTGTTTAAGTCCATAAATAGACATTTGTAATTACAAACTCTTGTGATCGACCTGAACATCTTTCCGCTATGTTTTAGGGAGTATTTGTGTTAACATCTTGTCACACAAACAACAAAGTATAATTAAAAAATAATTAATAATAATAAAACATTTCATAACAGATTTCACGTTCTGTAAAATTAGTTCTGTTTCTTCTTCCATGCCGCGCTTCTAGTTCTTTCTTTTGTGTGTTGTATTTATATAATTTTTACGATGTTGTTTTCAAGACCCTTTTTACCGATTTATTCATAATTCAATTATTCCAAACGGTGTCGTTTTAATTATCTTGGAAACTCTTCCCACTGGTAAAAACAATAATTATGTCTCAAAATTTTATATTCATGTCCCTATTGTTTTCAAAACTCGGCTTGAAGGTCCTCGTTTCTAACCATGTATATCACCATATTAAGAGCGTGTTTACTTTCGCATGAAATAAAAATATATATGAGTAATTATTTAATTCCGTGTTTACTTATAAAATGATGACAATTTAGTAAATCCCATGGGGAATGAGAAATTTAGATGTCAATCCTTGCATTTGTATTGATTTCATGTCAAAATAAATGAATGTCAAATTTATTAATATATACTCTTAATAAGTGCTCTGTGTGCTAATAATTATTTGATTGCATAAAAGGATATTTTAATAAGTACATGGATAATGTTAAAATTTTCAACTTTAACAAACACTAAAAAGGGAATTGGGGTGGTTTCTCTTTACAAAATCTAATAAATAAGTAAATACTAAAAAGATAATAAATTTATTTTTCTTTTCAATCACATTACCTTTCTCATTACATTATTTTTACAATTTGATAAATGTGTCCTAATAGTTCGGAAGTTCGAATAACGCTATAGGGCCACTTAAAATGAGTGCAAAAAGATAGTCACGTTTTTAATGCTATAATAAGAGTCAGAAATCTTGAGTAAAGCCGTGAGTATGGCTAATTTTTTAAGCTAAAGATCTCTCATAATATTAATTTTCAGATAAGTTTACAAATCGACTCATAACACATGTTAGTTATGCATTCTACCTTGTAATTGAAGCTCCAGAATCTCTTTAAAAAGTTTCTTGAATCCGTCCTCAGTGAATCCCCGGTAAGGTACTATTTGAAATTCACAACAAAGTGCCAAAACTTCGAAAGGATCCAGGCGCTTAAGAATGTCCGGATCTCTATCGTAATCCTGGTGACAAAAAAAAAATTTAATAAAAACGGGATACGAAGAAGATTGGTAGAATAAAATCATGCTTTATTTTATGTTCAAGGGATAAAAAGATTAGCACCAAGTTTAAATAACAAACATATCAAGAAGGATTGAAAGAGCGAAAATATCGGTCATAATCTACTCACCTTTTCTGTTACTACAACGACGGGCTTCGAATGAAATTTCTCCTCTAGCTCACCAAGTCTCTTTTTGATCATCTCCATATCCTGGATCGAAGAAAGAAGAGACTTTGAAGATTAACTTTGCATTAGCATATATAAGCGGCATTCGCATCAGCACATGGACAAGAATGTCGTCACGTCAAAGCTTGGTCAAAGCACCACAAGACGCTAAAAATTTTGTACCGTGGATTGAAACATGTGATGATCACTGAATTCAAGTTGATCAACATAAACTGCTCCCAACTGCATGAAATTATTAGCCACTTCGAATTAGAGCACAAAAAGAAAGCAAGGAAGCAAAAACACCAAGACATTAACCGTTTGCATAGAAGTAGAAGGTACCTTCTTCATTCCCTGCACAAAGGCGGTTGCAGAACCAATGGCAGAAACACATAACACAATGGTGTTACTCAAGCTTTCCAAAGGTTTCTTTGAGTTGATATTTCTCACGTCAAAGAAATGTGAAGGCGCCATTCTGGTGAAGAAAATAGGCAAAGATTCTTTGATTCCCCGTACCATCAACTCTATGTCTTTGAGATTTTGTTCTGAAATCTGTTGGTTTTCCCAATTTTAATTTCCTAGTTAAGTGTTTTAAAAACTTGTATACATGACGGACATGAAGGACAATGGAAAGGACAAACGTAAATTGGCTAGGTATACCAAGTCAGCATGATGGAGTACAACAATATCTGCCCGTTGAAGAGCATTCAGTGATTCTCTTAAAGGTCCACGAGGAAGTAAACGACGATTCCCCCACAACGTTAATCCATTTACCATTACAATCTCAATATCCCTTTGCAAGCTCCAATGCTACCTTCCATTCAATCACAACAAAAAATGTCAGCATTACACAATTTATGAATAAAACAATAATAACAAGTATCATTTAATCCTTCTAAATGAAAATGACTCTTGAACAAAACTTAGTACAGAATCACATGCACATGAGGATCATAGCCACCAATGTCCATCAATAAAATACCTGCATTCCGTCATCCAAGATTGCAACGCCAATGTTTTTCAAGCTATGATGACTCGGCACTTTAGTCTCAACACGTAATCTATCAACGAATGTACTAGGATCAAGACAACCGTATTTTTTTATGAAAGAATCAGCAGTGGCTGCCCTATTTGCGCCCACTCCAATCTTCACAGATCTTCCTAGAAGATGTCTTTGGAGCATTTTAGCTTCATCTCCACCAGCATATCCCTATAAATAATTACGCTCATTGTAATGCCAACCAAATTATACGTCTCGCTTAGACTAAAGGTAGAAATGTACAGACCAAATAAATTACGGAAATGAGAAAACAACGGTGAAAGATAAAAACTACCCTACTGAGAATGAGAGGTGAAATTCCAGAATCAGCTAGCCAGAGTGCAATGAACTCAACCATAGGAGTCTTCCCATTACCTCCCCATGTCAAATTCCCGACACTAATCACCGGCACTGGCAACCTTTTAAATTCGAAGAAAACAAATTTAAGATGAAATGAATCACTTGCTTGTCCATAGTGCGGAAAAAAGGAAAATAAAAAGAATCCATTTCTCAAACTGACAATTTAATTTACTTCAGGATCAACTTTTTAGCGATAACCAATACTTAACTAAACACGCAACATCTCATAAATCCTACTCGAAATGAAAAATCATAATACAAACCAAGCTCCACTAGACTAAAAGTTTCAGCTTTTAGAAATCAATTAACTCCATAAAATAGTGCTTATAGTTTTCTTCCATTTTCTAAGCGTCCAAACAGAGTTTAAAGACTCCAATTTGCAAAATAGCATTACCAATAATTAACTTCACGCTTGACCTCTCATAAATAAAGATGTCCCATTTTGAAATATAATATCGGTACTACATAAATTAAAACCTCCACTTAACTAAAAATTGAGCATAGCACTACTTTTAGTCTACCTGAAAATACAATGCTTGACGTTTTCTTTCATTTTCTAAGCATCCAAACAGCAGGGGGAGGGAAAAAAAGAATCCACTTCTCAAACTAGCATTTAATTTCCAAGAGTTCAACTGTGTGACCAATGACCATCCTTAACTTCTAAGATCTCATAAACCCTAACAACAAAAAATCAACTTTTAAGTGAATTTTTAGTATATTAATTAAGCTCCAATTGTCTAAAATAAGAGCACACCGCTCAGTCCAGCCAAAAATTTTTCAACATTATGCTCCGAAGTTTTCTTTCATTTTTCTCGGCATCCAAACGGAGAGAAACAAATCCAATTCTCCACTAGCATTTAGCTTAACTTCAAGCACGAAAACTCAGAAACTAAATGTTCTCCCCTAGAAAAGTTAAGAGAAGGAGCTTTGAAAAACGAATCGATGCTAAAACACAAGACTGTGAAGTTTTCCTTCGTTTTCTAGGCATCCAAACAGAGGAAGGAGATCGGGGAATGAATCGAGCAAACCTGTGGCGGCGAAAGAGGCGGAGGCGGTAGAGTGAGCGGCGGAGAGAGAGAGCGAGGCTGTAGAGAGAGGAGGCGAGAGAGAGGACGGGGAGGATGGAACGGTGGAGAGGAGAGAGCTTAGCGTGGTCGTGAGCGTAGGCGATCTCGTTCACTGCTTTTCTTAGATTCTCCATTGGAGACCGAACAAATGCAGACACAGGAAGGAAGGAGGGACTGAGACAGTGGGCAGTCCACGACAAATATATAGCTGCCGAGATTGGGGAAGAATTTGGTGTGTACGGTCGTACAGTTACTCGATGTGAGCCCAACTTTTATTTTTTATTTTTTTTAATTAAGACTTTGTTTCATGTTCAAGTTTAACTCCAACTAACTAAAATGTATTTTTTCATTTCAATTTTTCTCATTTTTCTAAAAAGTCAATCAAACTTATAATTAATTTTTAAAAAGTCAACCAACTCTAACTTGCAGCAAATAATAGGCCATTTCTTAAAAACATTTTCTAAAAACACTCGTGAGGATGGATGAGATGATAAAAGATCTTGATATTTTTACTATACATCTTCCCTTCGTTTATTCAATTTTGAGTCCCATTACCTTCCCTTTAGACCCCGCTCCAGTTTCGGCTGCTGAAACTTAGATTGATGGTGACAAGTTAAGTTCCAGATGGACAATTAAGATAAATTAGTACAAAAAATCTGATTCTGTTATACTTTGATAAGTGTTCCTATATGTGAGGCTGAAAAACCTAAATTATTGGGTCACAACTATATGCCTTTTTATTTATCAAAGATATATATTTAAAAAAAAGTATTTTAAGACATTTTAGCTGAGCAGTATATTTAAATAAGTTATTTGTGAGGATATTTATGAGAAAATTATGTCATAAATGTACTCATAAATAAATAATTTATCTCAAAAAATTTTTACAACATGTTATTTATGATAAACTTTTTTGAAAAATGTTATTTCTTCCTTTCTCCAATATTTTGACTATTTTTATAATCAATATTTAAATCATAGATTGTGTCTTATATTTGTCCCTGATGCTTTATTGTACATATCACAATCCTTACATTGTTATGCTAGGGGTCTATTTGTCAATATTCTATTAAAAAAAGTTAGATAAAACTTAAATAAGTTTTGTTCACGTGAGTTTTATTTATTGAAAGTCATATTTTGGAGGTTAACCTTAATAAAAGCTCAAGTAATTTTAATGTGTTTAATTTTTGTCCAATTTTTTACCATATACCTATACAAGGGCCATATGTGTAACAATAAAATTTTTGAGGTTAACCTTAATAAATATGTCATGTCATGAGACAATTTCGAAGGTTAACCTTAATTGAAGCTCAAACAATTTGAATATAATCAATATTCGTTCAATTTTTGACCACATGCCATATTTGTAACAATAGATTAATTTGAGATAGTGTAGCGTGTAAGATAAAAAATCGTCAACCAACAGAAGACTAAGTATATATATAATTCAATGATCATTTACGAAAATGACCTTTTCTTATTGACATGCATTTTCTAACATTTCATTCTATTTTTAGATAATGGACTATTCGGATATGCGTTTTGCAATCTCCATGTCAATTGGGAATGGAATGTTTTGAAATGGACCAAATGTCAATTTTAATACAAATCCGGAATGGGATTCACCTTAAATTTTGAATCGTTTCACTATTATTGCACAATGTTTCACTTCATATCATTTCTAATGAATAATTTTTCTCTCTTCTCTATTTATGTTTCAAACTGGCATGGAACTTTTTCATTTTAAATTGAATATTGAGATGATTCTCGTTTTTATGCATCCAGAACAAAATGATGAACAAAATCTTGTATCTATATCCCATAAATATGCCATGAACATAGAGGTTTGATTATTTGCTAGAATGTTTTCAATGTCTATCCAAACCCTCATCTAGTTGTTTTAATTTAAATGATTTCATTTAAATGTTTTCCTTCAAATATTAATTTGGATGGCCATTGGAATATTTTTGTTGAAAAATTGGCATTCAAATGTTCTTCTCAAAGGAATCCGTACTTTACAAAAAGTACGTTATTGGTATAATTTGTTTTTAAAATTGGCATAAGTATTTATTACACTTTACTGATTTCGTGCAGTTTCACACAGTCAAATTTTTTTTCATATTCAAATTATCAAACTCCTTTTTTAAAAAAATTTTAGTACCATTTTATTTTGACGTGATTTAACAATTAAAAAGAGCACAACAATAATCAGAGTGTTTATATATTTATTTAAAGATTATGTTATGATTCTTTTATTAAAATGAGGATGAAGTTCAAGCTCAGCATTATGATAAAGTGATCATGTATTAAATTGCCGAATTTAGCTACCCAATTGATGTTAGATATTATGTTTGATAGGAGGGATGGAAAATATAAAGGAAGAGTAAAATATCTAAATGAAGAAAATAAAAAAGAATGAATAAAATTTTCTTTTATGTTATTTGGTAGAAAATAAGGAAAGATAAGAGAAAATACATTTTGCAATTATAACCTTATAGAAGTTAAAAATATAACGAGAAAGTAATGATTAAATCGTGATTTTACATTAGTTTTTGGTCAAAATTTTATGTCTTATTTTGTTTCCAATGTTGGAAGAGAGGCGATGATGAGCCTAACCCAGATCGCGTGATAGAGACATATAAATATATATATATATATATATATATATGTGTGTGTGTGTGTGTATGGCATCGTCGACGTTATGGAGAGAGACATGGGTTTTTTTTTTTTTTTTTTTTTTGGGCAAATAGACGGTTTCATTAGTTGCATATGAGATGTGCTATGTTTTGATTTTTTTTTTTTATGGTAAATACTATAATAAATCATAGATTTACTGTTATATTGATAATATATCATGATCAATTTTTCGGTTAATCAATAATTGATTATGATAAGAAAAATTAGAAATTAATAATATGATCAATTATATAATTAATCATGATCAAATTAATTATATTATATGATCAATCACTAATAGATTATCTAATAAAATTAATCGATCATTTTGATAAATATGTTCTTTTAACTAATATTTAAAATTTTGGCCGTTTGTTTAAAAACGTAAAAAAAAAAAAAAAAAAAAAAGTTAATTGTCTCAAAATCCCTTTATCGTAGTTGTTAAACTTTACATTTATCACTATTATTTTGCTAAAGAAGTATTCATGTGTCTCTCGTCACTATTATTAATGTTTTGTTTGTTTTTTTTTTCCCCCTTCTTGTTGTTTTTGTTTTTATTGTTTTTCTTTCCTTTTTTTTTTTTTTTTTTTTTTTTGTTTACACTAATTGGAAACTTCATAATTGTAAATTGAGTCAAATGTAAATGGTACGATAAAGAGATTGTAAATTGTCCCATGGGAGACTATACAAAACTAACAATTAATAAAGGTTTTTTTATAATTATTTTAACACTTTACGTTTGAGGTTATTATAAAATAAATAATAATAATAATAATAAAAGCATACTTTATATTTTGGATTGTATCACATTTATAACTTTAGATGTTGAATTTATGTCCAATTCTTACACTTTCTCAATCGATATGATCCATTTCAATCACAAATAGATTTAGATGCCCTCAAAGAAAAAAGAATAGGGAAAATGAAAAAAAAAAAAAAAAAAACAAGAAAATGAAAATCCTGAAATATGAAAGATATTTAGTCGTTTCAATAATAAAAATCGACATTTAACGGAAAAAAAAAATATATATATATATATATATATAAAAGGATGCATCAATAATTTAAAATGTGGAGAGATAAATGTGATATAATTTGCAAACATAAGTTGATTTTTTTTTTTAATAGCCTCAAAGTATAGAACGCCAATGAACTGTTATTGACCTCCATACATTATTCTTAAACGATTATTTTAGTTTTGACTAGCAATTTTAAATCGCTTTAGGACAGATATTTCTAAATTAACTGAGTCACCATTATTTTATGGAGTCCATATATAAAATTGATTTTGTGCTTTTATAATTTTTGGTAATTGTGAAAAGCGAGAAGAAAGAAAAGAGTTCGAGGATTCATCAAGGGAAAATGAAGTTATAAATATATATATATATATATATATATATATTCCTGAATTTGATATGAGAGATTTAACTCTGTATGTTTAGGTGAAGTCATGTGTGATATTACGATAGGTCATGTCTGTATATGAAGTTATAATTTTTTTTGATAGGAATGAAAAGGAAAAATATTAATAATAATAAAGAATGTAAAAAAAAAAAAAAAGGGTAAGATAAGACTTTTTTTTTTTCACCAGTACACCCTAAACTTGTCTCAAAGTTGCAATTTGCATTCTGAACTTCAGGTATTAGTAATTTGTACCATAAACTTACAAATTTATAACAATTTACCCTCTTATTGATAACAATATTAATCTTTTTAAGGAAATTAATAGGTGATTGCTACAAAAATCATTAATAAATAACATGAATGATTATTTTTATCTATTTTAGTCCAAATTTATTTAGATTAAGATTTTTAATTAACTATTATCAAAGTAGAAAATGTTGAATTAATTTTGTTTTAAATATAAATTTGGGTTAGGGTTGATTAAAATTATATTTTATATTTTTAATTAACAACTTATATGTAAGACGTGTGTCAATTTTAAAAAAAAAAATCAACATTATTATGAATGAGGAGTAAGTTATAACAGATTTATAAATTCATTATATAAATTGTAACTATATGATAAATTTAGGATTATTGTTAAAAACTTAAACATATTAAAATTACATAAATATACAACCTTATTAATATATATATTTTATCTTTCGGTTGAAGGAACCCTCTCATTGAGCACTTTTTCTTTAAGGTGCTAAATTAATACTTGAGTAAAGCTAGTAAATAATTATTTCCCCATTAAAAAGTAAATATTCTGAATAATTTAAGCACAGTATGAACTTTATCTTTATGCAGTGTCATAAAAGAGGACACGGTTCAATAAATATATGTATCAAACTCAATTCTTATTTAAAGCACATTTTGGACCAAATTTGAAATTTTCAAACAAAAAAATTATTTCTTTTAAGATGAGCGGGCCCACCTTTCTTGCTCTTGGCAATTTATTAAAGGCTAGTCCTCGAATTATATATGAAGATATATTTTCGTCTTCAATTTTTTTTTTTTTTTCTTTGTTTAAAAGCACTCGGAACTCTTAAAAATAGTTAGTTTTGAACCTTTATATTGACTTTTTTTTTCTTTGTTTAAAAGCACTCGGAACTCTTAAAAATAGTTAGTTTTGAACCTTTATATTGACTTTCCAACGGATAAGTTACTGATAATAGTGGATGTTTGATATGCAATAATCAGTAATAATCATATTACTGAGAAAGTGATATAGGTAATATGATTTTCAAAAAAGTTACATTGTCATATTTGATTTCAGAAAGGAATCTTTACTCAGATTCTTAGGAATAATATATTACAATGTTTGGTTATGCATAAGAATGGTGTAAAATACACAAAAATGTTTTTATATATTTTTTTAAAAGAAAAAATATTTTCTTTAAAACAAAACTGAAATTTAGGGTTTTTTTTTTTTGGTGAAAGTGGTGGAACATTGAAACAAAGCCACTGGGCAAACGCAAGCTATGATTTTTCATTTTTTATTTTTTAACTACAAGTTGAGGTTCGCCTTCATGAGACAATCTGAAATGAAAATTAGGCACTGAAGTCTTATATTGGATAACATAATCTCTTGAAAAATTTCAAAGAGATGACGGCAGCAAGGGTGTGAAATTTTTTTTAAAAAAATCTCAAACACATAAACATATAAATGGCAAGAAATTAAGAAAAATCTTACCAAAAGATAAAAGGTGGCAAGGGCGGAACTCTGGCATCAACAGTGGTGTAGTGGACAAAACTCTGGCACTGGCGTAGTGGACGAACCTCCGGCAATGACGGAGGAAGAGCATACCTAGCGTGTTTGTGGCTTGGAAGATGTGAGTGAGAGTTTTAGGGTTCCATGGATTTAATTATAGGATTCATATTTTATAGAAATGTGAAT
>CM046374.1:26176102-26202583 GCA_025413025.1 Ficus hispida | reverse complement strand
AAAATTAAAGTTGATATAGTTGTGACAACACTTCAATTCAACATTGTGTCCTATATATATCTATTTATATATGTGTATATATCAAAAACAATTTTGCCGGCATGCTCCACCAAAATGGTCTTTGGAGTAGGTTTTTAAAACTAGCCAACGTAACAAAAGACAATTTCAAATCTGTTGTCTCGATTTAGTTCTTATTTATTGACTGTTCTTTAATAATATTTCCTATCATCTAAATTGAAGAACTTGGTTACATAATAAGTACTAACCACTAAAAAATTCTTGAGTAATTTGATGAAGTATTAAAATAGTATTAGGGGACTACGAATAAGACAAGAAAATAAGACATCGGTTCTAGCTCTAAACAATGTCCATTCATGAGAAATGCTACTTAGTATAGTAAGGAGTCCAGATCTACTATATTATTTTCCTATCTCAATGGTTATTATCTCAATAATATATTTACAATTCATCAATTTGTGTAAGTATTTCTAGTATTTAGAATTTTTATGTAAATTCTTAAATGTAGATTATGTGGCAAAACACTGCTAGAAGGATGGTCAACGAGATTGGAAATTCGGACAATCGATCTGTGCTCGTATGGTAAGACATTAATTTAGTAGAAAAAACAAATATGAATGAAATAACCCAAACGGGTTAGTGAGATAATTTAAACTCAGGACCTTAATATTAATATTAGAAGTAGGTATATGGAAACACCGTTAGGATAATAAGCTATCAACCACGAGTATATATGACAAGCATATTTTCTTTAATTGAGTACCCAAATTTACCAAAGAAATCTGCAACAATTTTGCCATTACTGAATCTCCCAGTCGCATTCGTAGTCAGAAAGTCAATGCCATGATGAGGAAAATTTGCCTTCTGGACTGCTAATTCCAAGTGATTGTTATTACCAACATCAACTTGGGTATCCCATACACAAACATGGCTGGAGCCTTGTGAGCTTCCGAGAGATTAACAATGAAACCACCAAAGAAAACGGAAAAGAAAACCAAGACCAAGCTCAAAACACTTGCTTCATCACTGACATTGTAAGCCATTTTGATAGACTCGCTCGTTTGATCTTGTTTTTCTCTATGCGATGTGATATCTTTGTGCAACGAAAGGATTGGATTTATAGAATCGGGGAGCCGAGTACGATATATATATATATATATATATATTATATATATTTTTTTTTTTTTTTTTTTTGGGTTATGAAATGTGACAAAAATGGATTTTTCATTGGCCATGGCAAAAAGCAAGAAACGAATCTCTCGAGTTCTAATGACGACTGGATTATTTATCCAAAAAAAAAATGGAGTTAGCTTGGTGAAATTTTTTTGGATAATAATTATTTTGACATGAAGTACAATGGTCTTGTCTTGTTGGGTACTTTAAAGTTTTTTTTTTTTTTTTTTTTTCTACGAAGACATTTGGAATGACGTTTTACAAACGATACTTTTTCACAATTTCAAAGTGATATTATCAGAAAGGATACATTTTTTTTTTAATAGCTTTTATAAGCATGTCATAATCAGATCGAAGCGGCAATAATATGCATTGTGCACTAAAGTAGTGGGTTCTTGGAGATTTGGAACGTCACCAGAAAGAAAAGAAGAAAGCAATTGCCCATGGTATAGTACAATAGCCGAAGTTGACATTTATATATATATATAATATATATATACCAATTGGACCCTCTAAAATATATAGTTCCTCTTTGAAATAGCACATATGCCAATTGGACTAGTTACTCTTGAAATGACGAGGACATTTGAGAATTAGAGGCGCCATTTACAGCAGGTCCCTCTTACCGATCAAAATTGAAAACTTTTAATGCAACGTCCTACAGGTTCATATTGATGACTAGATGACAGTGCTAAATAAGTTGGTGCCAAAATGTTTTCTTGGCGAATATGTTTGTCAAAACATGCTGCCGATCATATGAAATGTGTGTGTGTGCTTTTTTTTTTTTTTTTTTTTTTCAATATGTGAAGTGTAGAATGTTGAGCCAGATATTCTTGACAAGTGTGTGTATATATATATATATATAGGAATACTCTTGGGTGCGGCAATCGGATGTCCGGTGCGGGGAGAGAGAGAGGCCAAGCCGTCGGCGACTTCCCAATCTGGCTTCCAGACATCACCTTCCCTTACTGCTGCTGCTCGTCCTTGGAGTCCGACTTCCAGACATTGCCGTCATCGATGGCAAAAAACTTGACATTCCCCGTCGACGGTGAAAAACTTCAACTTCACCTTCCGGTAAGTTTTTTCACCTTCCATGAAGTTTTTCACCTTCGCTTGCTGCGGCTGCTTGTCCTTGGAGTCCGACTTCCAAACGTTGCTGTCATCGAGGCCTCTTCTGGCGACACTCTCTCTTTCTCTCTCTCTTGGGTTGTATCCCAGCTCTCTCTCCCTCTCATCTTGCCATTCAATTTTCATCCAACGCCATGGAGGAGTTTCCGGACGTACGGCAGTGGCGTGTACGTGACTCCTCGTGTGTATATACACATGTATACGTATATAAACACATACACGCACTATTTACTACCGATAGGAGCAGCGCCCCTTTTATTCAACAAAAGCAAGTAGTGTAGAAATCGACGAGATGATCGATTTCACACAACATTAGTGATACATGACTACAATTACACACAACCCCTTAATCTTAAGACGAATGCTTAACCGAAAACCGAGATGATTGACTTCGATTAACACTCAAACACTACTCACTTGTGCATCTATAGCACTGCAAATGATGAATAAAAAAAAACTCTTATCTTGCTCCAACAGATATTCCATTCCACATTCACTTGACAATAATTCTAGCCGAAAGATGACATTTTATCATCGTAGGGCGTTCACGAACACCATCAAAGAACTAGTCTCTCTTCTCTGATGGAACTTGATAGGCTTGGCAGAGTGTCTTGGGAAAAACAGTATCGTGGGAAAGCTTACCAGCTGCAGCTCTTGCTGTGCGTATGCCTTGTGATCACCGTCAGCCCTGAACTTCGCTACCTTCACTCCGGAACCTGCCAACTTTTCCGCTAACTCAACGTATGATCCTTCCATTGCCTAATCAAATTCCACAGGATAAATAGTCAGATTATGTAAAACGTTTGCTAAATATATGCGTTTGCATTACACTTGATACATGACTCGGTTTTTACCTGGCAGAAGCGGCACCAAGGTGCATAAAGCACAACAAGCCAGGGTTCTCCCTGGTTTCCAATCTAGCCAGATTTTCTATCCCTTTTCTAGTCAAATCCACCACGATCTCGCTGTTGAAGATGTCTGTGGTGTTTGTGGCGCTCCCATTTGGGGAGAAATTCCATTTTCATTGCCATTTCCATTCAATTGCAGAGCAGGCGCGGCTTCTTGTTTGATGTTTCCTTTGTGGAGGCCACATTCCTTGGCCTTCGAGTCCTCCCACCACCACCTTCCCTCCCGCTCATGCTGCCCCGGCAGCACTGGCCTCGTGCAAGGCTCGCATCCAATCGAAACATAACCTTGCGAATGCAAAGAATTGACAGGCACATTCAGAGCTTGAAGGAAAGCTCCATATGTCCTGACCTTCCATATTCGCCACGGGATTCCACTTCACCAAGCTGCCAATCCCACCATCCACTCCTTCAAATGTAGGGTCCACCTGGACGACCGGAATCTCAGCCCTGGTGCCAGGAGACTGATCTTTTCTTTGTCCGTAATCCAGGCGCGGAGACCCTTAAGGGCCCGCCTTAAAGGCCTAACTTTCCTCACTCTGCAGCACTCTTGGTGCCCATCATCGTAAAATGAGAACAGCCCTTTGCCTCTTACTAATGCCTGAACTTCGACAGCATCAGGAACATATACTGAATGTGGATGCCATAATGCTTCTCAACGGCATCAAAAAACTGGTATGTCTCAGCGTTTAGTCTGCCAGTATCTAGGCTGAATACCTTGAAGGGTCGACCGGTTAGCCTCGCATACTCGATCAAGGCCACATCTTCAGCTCCACTGCGAAAAACAAAATAACCAAAAGCTCAAGTTCCATATTTTGAAACAACGGAACACCAAAATCTCGAGTTCCATTTTTTGAAACGACAGTGGAGCAGAGTTCCATATCAGTAGATTCAGATATTCTACTCCTTTATTTTGACCCAGAAAACTGTCCTTTCCTTTATATCTGCAATTTAGTGCTATTTATAACAGTGAATTCTAGTTCAAAATATATATATATATATATGTATGTATTCTGTTCTAGGATATAAATTGAAAGAGACCTGAAAGCAATGGCAATGTCGTTTCCAAATTCTCAAGCGCTTTGTCCATGATTTCAAGCGGAGAAGCGTTTTCCAATTCTCTGGCCAACTTTTCACAATCTTCTACCTCTATGCTGTTATCTCCAAGTTCTGCATATTTTCCCCATATAAAACACAGTTGGAAATCAATCCATGTATTCAAAAAGGTAATACTCAACATCGATAATCACATTTCTCTAATATTTTATCTCTATAAACCTTCAACACAAACAACGTCAGGTAATTAAAAAAGAAATCACATTATCAATAGATACAGCTCTATATCATTAAATTTTCATCAAATTCTGCAAACAGATCATATTTGCTTTTAATCTGATATTATTTGTGAACTGCGTGTACCATGTCATAGTACTTACGTGGTATACCTATCAATAAACAACTGACATATAAGCGATTTGTAAAAGTCAACTCTATCCTAATCACCTAAAGAAGTTAAAATTTATTAAGAGAGAGAATGGTGATTACGGATTGAAGCTAGAACCGACATTGAAAAACGGCTTAAATGTCAAACGTTTATTGGACGAATATGTCCCATAAACACGAGGACCCGATAAACCCATTACATCGACATTGACAAAGCACCTAAATATCAAATATTTATTGGACGAGTATGCATCCAGTTCACTGAATAATTTCGGTTAATTTCTTTTCATATCCTAACACAAAATTCTCTTTCACATTTACTACTATTTCCATAAATTAAAATCCACGCGTTTTTTTTTTTTTTTTTGTCAATACTTGCATTTTCATCCAATATTGCGTGAATTAACTCCTCCATAATCAGTTTAAGGAAAATTTAAAAAAAAAAAAAAAAAAAAACAATTACATTAAACTAATTACGTTCAAAATGAAGCAAATTACCGAGAGAAGCAACTTTCGAAGCAGCCAAATGAACAACAAGATGACTCCTTGCCGATCCGGCGAAAACTGGCTCCGAAAACTGTTTCCGAAACCGTTTCCCCAACGACACCATCGCCGGAACCAAAAATCGATCTGGTCCAAAAACAGAAGAGATTTATATTAAAAAAAAAAAAAAAAAACTGTTCTACAAATCCACAATTTTCTGAAACAATCAAACTCCAATGAAAAAACTTACCTCTGATATTTTGGCGCGAAGAGATCGAAAAACGAAGGTAAGAGGAAGAAGAAGAAGAAGAAGAAGAAGAAGTTGCGAAAGCCATTGAAAATGAAGGATTCGGGGATTTCTCAGAGTTTCAGACACCGTGAGTGAGAGTGAGAAGAGGAAGGAGGAGAAAGAGGAAAGTTCTTTTTTTTTTCTTCTTTTTTTTTTTTTTTTTTGGTATAAACATTACGTCGCTGTCCGTACAAAAAGTTTGGTCGGTGTCTTGGTACATTGAACTGGGACATTTTTTTTTTTTTTAATGGACGAAATTTTTTTTTCCGGCTATTTTTCACTTTCTTTTCTAGTCCAGTGGCGTTGATTGTGGTCAACTCTATTTCTTTTCGAGTTAATTTTAGTTTTAATTCCTGAGAAATATACGTTGAGACGCCTTATTTACTACCCTTAAATTTAATTCGGGTGTTTGGTGGAATAATTTAAGTTAAGATTTTTAAGTTTAAATAGTAAATTTTTTTAAATTTTTTTAAATTTTTAGAAAAGATAAAAAACTTTTTGAGAAAAAGATAGAAAAAGTTTGATGTGGGGAGTTTGGATGGTTATACCAAACTCCCCCTAACATAGTTTTTTTTATTTATAAGTTTTTAATAAATATTCAAAATTTTTCAAAGTTATATAAAATATCATTTTTTTTAAAATGATTAATCAATTTTCATAATTAATTAATTATTGACTTACTATTAATTATTAATTAATCATAACGTAAATTTCTAAATTATATATTTAATCACTGATTGATTATTAGTTAATCATTAATTTTCATAATTAATTACTAATTAATCATTAGTCAATAACTGATTGACCAAATATGAAAAATCACGTATAATCATTTTCCTAAATAAAACAATTATGCTATCTATTAGATTATGTTATTAAAAAATGCCACCCAGTCTAATTTTCCAAACTTAAATGTCATACTATTAGCACTTGAACGTATTTTACTATTATCAGTCCCTTTATAATAGAAACGTTACAAAAAATGATGGAACGAATCACGTGAGGCTCATATGATAGGTGGATGGATAATAATCTAATAAAATAAATATTGACAATGGATTGATCAAGTGAATGAACTGGATTCATGTTATCTAACCAATCTCAAAATTGTGGTTTTCATATATTGGATTAATTAGGTAACAAAAATATGGTTTAATTCATTAGTCTAATCAACCACTAAATATTCATTTTTACCAAGTTACCCTTCACCTATCCTTTATTGTTCACCAATAGTGTGATAATTTAGGTTTCAAGTGATAAATTAAAACGACGTATACTCTTATCAAATCTAATGTTGTATTTAAAGGTTTGTTTAAGTCCATAAATAGACATTTGTAATTACAAACTCTTGTGATCGACCTGAACATCTTTCCGCTATGTTTTAGGGAGTATTTGTGTTAACATCTTGTCACACAAACAACAAAGTATAATTAAAAAATAATTAATAATAATAAAACATTTCATAACAGATTTCACGTTCTGTAAAATTAGTTCTGTTTCTTCTTCCATGCCGCGCTTCTAGTTCTTTCTTTTGTGTGTTGTATTTATATAATTTTTACGATGTTGTTTTCAAGACCCTTTTTACCGATTTATTCATAATTCAATTATTCCAAACGGTGTCGTTTTAATTCTCTTGGAAACTCTTCCCACTGGGAAAAACAATAATTATATCTCAAAATTTTATATTCATGTCCCTATTG
Source organism: Ficus hispida (assembly GCA_025413025.1). Lineage (NCBI taxonomy): Eukaryota > Viridiplantae > Streptophyta > Magnoliopsida > Rosales > Moraceae > Ficus > Ficus hispida. The sequence continues at coordinate 26,195,444 of CM046374.1, read as the reverse complement.
TTTTCAAAACTCGGCTTGGAGGTCCTCGTTTCTAACCATGTATATCACCATATTAAGAGCGTGTTTACTTTCGCATGAAATAAATATATATATATGAGTAATTATTTAATTCCGTGTTTACTTATAAAATGATGACAATTTAGTAAATCCCATGGGGAATGAGAAATTTAGATGTCAATCCTTGCATTTGTATTGATTTCATGTCAAAAGAAATGAATGTCAAATTTATTAATATATACTCTTAATAAGTGCTCTGTGTGCTAATAATTATTTGATTGCATAAAAGGATATTTTAATAAGTACATGGATAACGTTAAAATTTTCAACTTTAACAAACACTAAAAAGGGAATTGGGGTGGTTTCTCTTTACATAATCTAATATAATCTAATAAATAAGTAAATACTAAAAAGATAATTAATTTATTTTTCTTTTCAATCACATTACCTTTCTCATTACATTATTTTTACAATTTGATAAATGTGTCCTAATAGTTCGGAAGTTCGAATAACGCTATAGGGCCACTTAAAATGAGTGCAAAAAGATAGTCACGTTTTTAATGCTATAATAAGAGTCAGAAATCTTGAGTAAAGCCGTGAGTATGGCTAATTTTTTAAGCTAAAGATCTCTCATAATATTAATTTTCAGATAAGTTTACAAATCGACTCATAACACATGTTAGCTATGCATTCTACCTTGTAATTGAAGCTCCAGAATCTCTTTAAAAAGTTTCTTGAATCCGTCCTCAGTGAATCCCCGGTAAGGTACTATTTGAAATTCACAACAAAGTGCCAAAACTTCGAAAGGATCCAGGCGCTTAAGAATGTCCGGATCTCTATCGTAATCCTGGTGACAAAAAAAAAAATTTAATAAAAACGGGATACGAAGAAGATTGGTAGAATAAAATCATGCTTTATTTTATGTTCAAGGGATAAAAAGATTTAGCACCAAGTTTAAATAACAAACATATCAAGAAGGATTGAAAGAGCGAAGATATCGGTCATAATCTACTCACCTTTTCTGTTACTACAACGACGGGCTTCGAATGAAATTTCTCCTCTAGCTCACCAAGTCTCTTTTTGATCATCTCCATATCCTGGATCGAAGAAAGAAGAGACTTTGAAGATTAACTTTGAATTAGCATATATAATCGGCATTCGCATCAGCACATGGACAAGAATGTCGTCACGTCAAAGCTTGGTCAAAGCACCACAAGACGCTAAAAATTTTGTACCGTGGATTGAAACATGTGATGATCACTGAATTCAAGTTGATCAACATAAACTGCTCCCAACTGCATGAAATTATTAGCCACTTCGAATTAGAGCACAAAAAGAAAGCAAGGAAGCAAAAACACCAAGACATTAACCGTTTGCATAGAAGTAGAAGGTACCTTCTTCATTCCCTGCACAAAGGCGGTTGCAGAACCAATGGCAGAAACACATAACACAATGGTGTTACTGAAGCTTTCCAAAGGTTTCTTTGAGTTGATATTTCTCACGTCAAAGAAATGTGAAGGCGCCATTCTGGTGAAGAAAATAGGCAAAGATTCTTTGATTCCCCATACCATCAACTCTATGTCTTTGAGATTTTGTTCTGAAATCTGTTGGTTTTCCCAATTTTAATTTCCTAGTTAAGTGTTTTAAAAACTTGTATACATGACGGACATGAAGGACAATGGAAAGGACAAACGTAAATTGGCTAGGTATACCAAGTCAGCATGATGGAGTACAACAATATCTGCCCGTTGAAGAGCATTCAGTGATTCTCTTAAAGGTCCACGAGGAAGTAAACGACGATTCCCCCACAACGTTAATCCATTTACCATTACAATCTCAATATCCCTTTGCAAGCTCCAATGCTACCTTCCATTCAATCACAACAAAAAATGTCAGCATTACACAATTTATGAATAAAACAATAATAACAAGTATCATTTAATCCTTCTAAATGAAAATGACTCTTGAACAAAACTTAGTACAGAATCACATGCACATGAGGATCATAGCCACCAATGTCCATCAATAAAATACCTGCATTCCGTCATCCAAGATTGCAACGCCAATGTTTTTCAAGCTATGATGACTCGGCACTTTAGTCTCAACACGTAATCTATCAACGAATGTACTAGGATCAAGACAACCGTATTTTTTTATGAAAGAATCAGCAGTGGCTGCCCTATTTGCGCCCACTCCAATCTTCACAGATCTTCCTAGAAGATGTCTTTGGAGCATTTTAGCTTCATCTCCACCAGCATATCCCTATAAATAATTACGCTCATTGTAATGCCAACCAAATTATACGTCTCGCTTAGACTAAAGGTAGAAATGTACAGACCAAATAAATTACGGAAATGAGAAAACAACGGTGAAAGATAAAAACTACCCTACTGAGAATGAGAGGTGAAATTCCAGAATCAGCTAGCCAGAGTGCAATGAACTCAACCATAGGAGTCTTCCCATTACCTCCCCATGTCAAATTCCCGACACTAATCACCGGCACTGGCAACCTTTTAAATTCGAAGAAAACAAATTTAAGATGAAATGAATCACTTGCTTGTCCATAGTGCGGAAAAAAGGAAAATAAAAAGAATCCATTTCTCAAACTGACAATTTAATTTACTTCAGGATCAACTTTTTAGCGACAACCAATACTTAACTAAACACGCAACATCTCATAAATCCTACTCGAAATGAAAAATCATAATACAAACCAAGCTCCACTAGACTAAAAGTTTCAGCTTTTAGAAATCAATTAACTCCATAAAATAGTGCTTATAGTTTTCTTCCATTTTCTAAGCGTCCAAACAGAGTTTAAAGACTCCAATTTGCAAAATAGCATTACCAATAATTAACTTCACGCTTGACCTCTCATAAATAAAGATGTCCCATTTTGAAATATAATATCGGTACTACATAAATTAAAACCTCCACTTAACTAAAAATTGAGCATAGCACTACTTTTAGTCTACCTGAAAATACAATGCTTGACGTTTTCTTTCATTTTCTAAGCATCCAAACAGCAGGGGGAGGGAAAAAAAGAATCCACTTCTCAAACTAGCATTTAATTTCCAAGAGTTCAACTGTGTGACCAATGACCATCCTTAACTTCTAAGATCTCATAAACCCTAACAACAAAAAATCAACTTTTAAGTGAATTTTTAGTATATTAATTAAGCTCCAATTGTCTAAAATAAGAGCACACCGCTCAGTCCAGCCAAAAATTTTTCAACATTATGCTCCGAAGTTTTCTTTCATTTTTCTCGGCATCCAAACGGAGAGAAACAAATCCAATTCTCCACTAGCATTTAGCTTAACTTCAAGCACGAAAACTCAGAAACTAAATGTTCTCCCCTAGAAAAGTTAAGAGAAGGAGCTTTGAAAAACGAATCGATGCTAAAACACAAGACTGTGAAGTTTTCCTTCGTTTTCTAGGCATCCAAACAGAGGAAGGAGATCGGGGAATGAATCGAGCAAACCTGTGGCGGCGAAAGAGGCGGAGGCGGTAGAGTGAGCGGCGGAGAGAGAGAGCGAGGCTGTAGAGAGAGGAGGCGAGAGAGAGGACGGGGAGAATGGAACGGTGGAGAGGAGAGAGCTTAGCGTGGTCGTGAGCGTAGGCGATCTCGTTCACTGCTTTTCTTAGATTCTCCATTGGAGACCGAACAAATGCAGACACAGGAAGGAAGGAGGGACTGAGACAGTGGGCAGTCCACGACAAATATATAGCTGCCGAGATTGGGAAAGAATTTGGCGTGTACGGTCGTACAGTTACTCCATGTGAGCCCAACTTCTTCTTCTTCTTCTTCTTCTTTTTTTTTTTAATTAAGACTTCGTTTCATGTTCAAGTTTAATTCCAACTAACTAAAATGTATTTTTTCATCTCAGTTTTTCTCATTTTTCTGAAAAGTCAATAAAATTTATAACTAATTTTTAAAAAGTCAATCAACTCCAACTTGCAACAAATAATAGGCCATTTCTTAAAAATATTTTCTAAAAACACTCGTGAAGATGGATGAGATGATAAAAGATCTTGATATTTTTACTACACGTCTCCCCTTTGTTTATTCAGGTTCGAGTCTCATTGTCTTCCCTTTAGATCCCGCTCCAGTTTTGACTGCTGAAACTTAGGTTGATGATGACAAGATAAGTTCTGAATGGACAACTAAGAGAAATTAATACAAAGAATCTGACTCTATTATGCTTTGAGAAGTGTTCCTACATGTGAGGCTGAAAAACCTAAATTATTGGGTCACAACTATATGCCTTTTTATTTATCAAAGATATATATTTAAAAAAAGTATTTTAAGACATTTTAGCTGAGCAGTATATTTAAATAAGTTATTTGTGAGGATATTTATGAGAAAATTATGTCATAAATATACTCATAAATAAATAATTTATCTGAAAAATATTTTTACAACATGTTATTTATGATAAACTTTTTTTGAAAAATGTTATTTCTTCCTTTCTCCAATATTTATTTTGACTATTGTTATAATCAACATTTAAATCATATATTGTGTCTTATATTTGTCCCTGATGCTTTATTTTACATATCACAATCCTTATATTATTATGCTAGGGATCTATTTGTCAATATTCTATTAAAAAAAGTTAGATAAAAGTTGAAAAGTTTTGTTCACATGAATTTTATTTATTGATAAAGTCATATTTTGGAGGTTAACTTCAATAAAAGCTCAAGTAATTTTAGTGTGTTTAATTTTGTCCAATTTTTTACCAAATACCTATACAAGGGCCATATGTATAACAATAAAATTTTTGAGGTTAACCTTAATAAATATGTCGTGTCATGAGACAATTTCGAAGGTTAACCTTAATTGAAGCTCAAGCAATTTGAATATATTCAATATTCGTTCAATTTTTTACCACATACCATATTTGTAACAATAGATTAATTTGAGATAGTGTAGCGTGTAAGATAAAAAATCGTCAACCAACAGAAGACTAAGTATATATATAATTCAATGATCATTTACGAAAATGACCTTTTCTTATTGACATGCATTTTCTAACATTTCATTCTATTTTTAGATAATGGACTATTCGGATATGCGTTTTGCAATCTCCATGTCAATTGGGAATGGAATGTTTTGAAATGGACCAAATGTCAATTTTAATACAAATCCGGAATGGGATTCACCTTAAATTTTGAATCGTTTCACTATTATTGCACAATGTTTCACTTCATATCATTTCTAATGAATAATTTTTCTCTCTTCTCTATTTATGTTTCAAACTGGCATGGAACTTTTTCATTTTAAATTGAATATTGAGATTATTCTCGTTTTTATGCATCCAGAACAAAATGATGAACAAAATCTTGTATCTATATCCCATAAATATGCCATGAACATAGAGGTTTGATTATTTGCTAGAATGTTTTCAATGTCTATCCAAACCCTCATCTAGTTGTTTTAATTTAAATGTTTTCCTTCAAATATTAATTTGGATGGCCATTGGAATATTTTTGTTGAAAAATTGGCATTCAAATGTTCTTCTCAAAGGAATCCGTACTTTATAAAAAGTACGTTATTGGTATAATTTTTTTTTAAAATTGGCATAAGTATTTATTACACTTTACTGATTTGGTGCAGTTTCACACAGTCAAATCTTTTTTTTTATATTCAAATTATCATACTCCTTCTTTTTTTTTAATTTTAGTACCATTTTATTTTGACGTGATTTAACAATTAAAAAGAGCACAACAATAATCAGAGTGTTTATATATTTATTTAAAGATTATGTTATGATTCATTTATTAAAATGAGGATGAAGTTCAAGCTCAGCATTATGATAAAGTGATCATGTATTAAATTGCCGAATTTAGCTACCCAATTGATGTTAGATATTATGTTTGATAGGAGGGATGGAAAATATAAAGGAAGAGTAAAATATCTAAATGAAGGAAATAAAAAAGAATGAATGAAATTTTCTTTTATGTTATTTGGTAGAAAATAAGGAAAGATAAGAGAAAATACATTTTGCAATTATAACCTTATAGAAGTTAAAAATATAACGAGAAAGTAATGATTAAATCGTGATTTTACATTAGTTTTTGGTCAAAATTTTATGTCTTATTTTGTTTCCAATGTTGGAAGAGAGGCGATGATGAGCCTAACCCAGATCGCGTGATAGAGACATATAAATATATATATATATATATATATATATGTGTGTGTGTGTGTGTGTATGGCATCGTCGACGTTATGGAGAGAGACATGGGTTTTTTTTTTTTTTTTTTTTTGGGCAAATAGACGGTTTCATTAGTTGCATATGAGATGTGCTATGTTTTGATTTTTTTTTTTTATGGTAAATACTATAATAAATCATAGATTTACTGTTATATTGATAATATATCATGATCAATTTTTCGGTTAATCAATAATTGATTATGATAAGAAAAATTAGAAATTAATAATATGATCAATTATATAATTAATCATGATCAAATTAATTATATTATATGATCAATCACTAATAGATTATCTAATAAAATTAATCGATCATTTTGATAAATATGTTCTTTTAACTAATATTTAAAATTTTGGCCGTTTGTTTAAAAACGTAAAAAAAAAAAAAAAAAAAAAAGTTAATTGTCTCAAAATCCCTTTATCGTAGTTGTTAAACTTTACATTTATCACTATTATTTTGCTAAAGAAGTATTCATGTGTCTCTCGTCACTATTATTAATGTTTTGTTTGTTTTTTTTTTCCCCCTTCTTGTTGTTTTTGTTTTTATTGTTTTTCTTTCCTTTTTTTTTTTTTTTTTTTTTTGTTTACACTAATTGGAAACTTCATAATTGTAAATTGAGTCAAATGTAAATGGTACGATAAAGAGATTGTAAATTGTCCCATGGGAGACTATACAAAACTAACAATTAATAAAGGTTTTTTTATAATTATTTTAACACTTTACGTTTTGAGGTTATTATAAAATAAATAATAATAATAATAATAAAAGCATACTTTATATTTTGGATTGTATCACATTTATAACTTTAGATGTTGAATTTATGTCCAATTCTTACACTTTCTCAATCGATATGATCCATTTCAATCACAAATAGATTTAGATGCCCTCAAAGAAAAAGAATAGGGAAAATGAAAAAAAAAAAAAAAAAAACAAGAAATGAAAATCCTGAAATATGAAAGATATTTAGTCGTTTCAATAATAAAAATCGACATTTAACGGAAAAAAAAAAAATATATATATATATATATATATATATATAAAAGGATGCATCAATAATTTAAAATGTGGAGAGATAAATGTGATATAATTTGCAAACATAAGTTGATTTTTTTTTTTAATAGCCTCAAAGTATAGAACGCCAATGAACTGTTATTGACCTCCATACATTATTCTTAAACGATTATTTTAGTTTTGACTAGCAATTTTAAATCGCTTTAGGACAGATATTTCTAAATTAACTGAGTCACCATTATTTTATGGAGTCCATATATAAAATTGATTTTGTGCTTTTATAATTTTTGGTAATTGTGAAAAGCGAGAAGAAAGAAAAGAGTTCGAGGATTCATCAAGGGAAAATGAAGTTATAAATATATATATATTTCTATATACATAATAATGAAGTTATAATTTTTTTTGATAGGAATGAAAAGGAAAAAATATTAATAATAATAAAGAATGTAAAAAAAAAAAAAGGGTAAGATAAGACTTTTTTTTTTCACCAGTACACCCTAAACTTGTCTCAAAGTTGCAATTTGCATTCTGAACTTCAGGTATTAGTAATTTGTACCATAAACTTACAAATTTATAACAATTTACCCTCTTATTGATAACAATATTAATCTTTTTAAGGAAATTAATAGGTGATTGCTACAAAAATCATTAATAAATAACATGAATGATTATTTTTATCTATTTTAGTCCAAATTTATTTAGATTAAGATTTTTAATTAACTATTATCAAAGTAGAAAATGTTGAATTATTTTGTTTTAAATATAAATTTGGGTTAGGGTTGATTAAAATTATATTTTATATTTTTAATTAACAACTTATATGTAAGACGTGTGTCAATTTTAAAAAAAAAAATCAACATTATTATGAATGAGGAGTAAGTTATAACAGATTTATAAATTCATTATATAAATTGTAACTATATGATAAATTTAGGATTATTGTTAAAAACTTAAACATATTAAAATTACATAAATATACAACCTTATTAATATATATATTTTATCTTTCGGTTGAAGGAACCCTCTCATTGAGCACTTTTTCTTTAAGGTGCTAAATTAATACTTGAGTAAAGCTAGTAAATAATTATTTCCCCATTAAAAAGTAAATAATTTTGAATAATTTAAGCACAGTTTGAACTTTATCTTTATGCAGTGTCATAAAAGAGGATACGGTTCAATAAATATATGTATCAAACTCAATTCTTATTTAAAGCACATTTTGGACCAAATTTGAAATTTTCAAACAAAAAAATTATTTCTTTTAAGATGAGCGGGCCCACCTTTCTTGCTCTTGGCAATTTATTAAAGGCTAGTCCTCGAATTATATATGAAGATATATTTTCGTCTTCAATTTTTTTTTTTTTTTCTTTGTTTAAAAGCACTCGGAACTCTTAAAAATAGTTAGTTTTGAACCTTTATATTGACTTTTTTTTTTCTTTGTTTAAAAGCACTCGGAACTCTTAAAAATAGTTAGTTTTGAACCTTTATATTGACTTTCCAACGGATAAGTTACTGATAATAGTGGATGTTTGATATGCAATAATCAGTAATAATCATATTACTGAGAAAGTGATATAGGTAATATGATTTTCAAAAAAGTTACATTGTCATATTTGATTTCAGAAAGGAATCTTTACTCAGATTCTTAGGAATAATATATTACAATGTTTGGTTATGCATAAGAATGGTGTAAAATACACAAAAATGTTTTTATATATTTTTTTAAAAGAAAAAATATTTTCTTTAAAACAAAACTGAAATTTAGGGTTTTTTTTTATTTTTTGGTGAAAGTGGTGGAACATTGAAACAAAGCCACTGGGCAAACGCAAGCTATGATTTTTCATTTTTTATTTTTTTAACTACAAGTTGAGGTTCGCCTTCATGAGACAATCTGAAATGAAAATTAGGCACTTGAATCTTATATTGGATAACATAATCTCTTGAAAAATTTCAAAGAGATGACGGCAGCAAGGGTGTGAAATTTTTTTAAAAAAATCTCAAACACATAAACATATAAATGGCAAGAAATTAAGAAAAATCTTACCAAAAGATAAAAGGTGGCAAGGGCGGAACTCTGGCATCAACAGTGGTGTAGTGGACAAAACTCTGGCACTGGCGTAGTGGACGAACCTCCGGCAATGACGGAGGAAGAGCATACCTAGCGTGTTTGTGGCTTGGAAGATGTGAGTGAGAGTTTTAGGGTTCCATGGATTTAATTATAGGATTCATATTTATAGAAATGTGAATTACACCTTTTGGGAGGGGGGGGGGGAGTTAGGATTACCCCAAAGTCTAGAAAAATGAAACCCATGGGCTTCACTTTCCTAGGTTAAAAATTAAAAATAATAATAAAAAATCAATACTTATATAAACATAAGAATCTGTCATATTCTCATTCTCATCCTTTGGATTACCCTATATTAAACACCCTTTATATGTCATGTGCACATTTCTATTAATCCTCGGCACCCCTCCCAGCCCTTCCCCGCCGGCCCCAGCCCCCCGATGACCCCCCCACCCCAGGTTTCCCCTCCCCCGACACCTTCACCCCAGGCCCCCTCCCCCACCCCTGCCCCCCCAGGCGCTGCCCCCGACGGGGACCCCCACCCCCCTCTCTCTTCCTGGCCCGTGCCCCCCCTCCCTCAACACCCCCGATGCGAGAAGAGAGGGAGAGGGGGATGGGGGGTCCCCATCGGGGGTGGGGTGGGGGGCGGGGGCGGGGGGCTGGGGCCGGGAGAGAGGGGAAGAGCAAGAGAGAATAGAGAGAGGGGTGGGGGGCTCTCGTTAGGGGGGCGGGCGTGGGACGGGAGAGAAGGGAAGACAGAGATAGAAGAAAGAGAGGCGGTGGGGGGGGTCCCGTCGGGGGGGCACCGGGGGGTTGGAGGGAGGCCCGGGGAAGGGGGACCTGGGGTGGGGGGGACGCCGGGGGGCCAGCGGGGGAGGGCTGAGGGGGTGCCGAGGGTCGGGGAGTGGGGGAACGGGGCTAGGTGGAGGGCGGCTAGGGCTGTACGGTGGTAGGGGGGCCGAGGGTGGGTCGTCGGGGTCGGTCGCTAGTGATGGGAAGGTCGCCAGCTCATCGGCATCAGAGAAGACTTGGAGGTGAGAAGGATAATATGAACAAGATGTATAATAAGTATGGTACACCAATAATATTTCAACCGTTCGATTTAATTTCAACGGCTTAAAAAATGACTTTATTGGTAAAGACCCTCAATGAGTCTCTAACACAGTCCCACCCATTTTTAAGAGTTTAGAGTTTTTTTAATCATAAAAAACAACTTCGTATATAGTTTGGGAATCAATGATCCGATGAGATCATCAATTCAAAACTCATAATTCAAATAGTAAGTTCACATTTTTATAAGTGATAACAAGGTAAAAAAAAAATTGGTGTCCCGTTTAGATCATAGGTTACATTTGAATATTCATTTAAACTAAAATATTTGCATTGAAATGTAAAATTTAAATTGTATATTCAAATTAAATGTGTTTTAAATAGTTTTTAAGGTCAGATATGAAGAGAGAAAAATGAGTATGGTTCAAATTTCCAAAAAAGTGAATATGTGAATTTGGATTTGAGTCAAATTATTGTGGAATAATAAAAACATTTTCGAACACCAGTTCCAATGGAAATTTTGCATATTCAATTTCAAAACTTCCAAATCTACATTTTACTTTCTCTCTTTTTAATGTTCATTAAATTCAAACTTTAAAGTCCATAACTTTATAATTTTAAATAGAAATGAAACTATTCTTATATCTAAATGCTCACAACGAGAAGAGTAACAAAACAATGTGCATATTTCATGTACTTTTACTAAACTCATTTCAAATTTTTTACACTAATTTGTATATTACAGTTTATTCTCAATTCACACCTCAACCAAAAACACATTTCAATTCCAACTTACAAAATCCTAAGGGTGTGTTTGGGTGATATCTTCAAACGGTATTTTGCTGTTTGGTTTCCAAACATGCGTTTGGGGGAGTTTTGGGTTTCCAATGAAACTTTTACAGATGTCTACAATAAATGCAAACTTTAAAGCCCATAACTTTGTTTCTTCAAGTTGAAATAAGATGATTTTTTATAATTACATAGAAATTCGATTGGTATAAAACAAGATCTATATTGATTTTTTTATTCTAAACACATTTCAAGTTTTTAAATTGTTCACTCTAAACAATTTTTTTTTTTCAACAAAACATACATTTCAAAACTCAATTCGACTCCAATCAAAATATTTTCAAAATTCCATCTCCACTTATCTTCCCACATGGCCTCTAATTTCAATGATTATTTTGAATTGGCCCCTTAAGTACTTTTTTTCTGTTTAATATTTAGCCAAACATATATTATTAGTAAACTTAAATAATAATTATTAAGGGCCGTTTAAGGGACGTCTGGAGACAGTGTTTTGGAGGTTGGATTAGAAATGTGTGTTTGGGGAAGACTTTTGAAAAAGTTTTATGATAAAAAATAGTGCAAAAATTTGAAACGTGTTGGGAAAAAAAAAAAAGGGTCTTGCCTTGTTCATCTTATCGTTATGAGCATTTTTACATAAAAATTATCTCATTTTGATTTTTAATGAGAATTTTATGCATTTTTAAAATTTAAGTTTTCAGAAAATAAAAGAAAGAAAAAGTTTAATATATAATTGAGAGTTTTAGATCAATGTTGCCCCAAATAGGCTCTTAAAGATGGTGATTCACAAAAAATAAAACAAAAATAAAATTAGGTGGAGAGCCATGATTTGAGTGCCTTTTTATAATTTTATCTACTCTAACATTGAAGTTGATAAGTTTAGTATTATAAAATATTAAAATTATCATTTTAATATTATGATAGGTATAAATATAAAAAGGTGTTAACTTTATAACATTCTTATATATAATCCACATAAAGTCTTAAATCTGGTACCTGATGGTATCCGACAATATGAATTTTAGTTATTATAAATATAAACTTTAATTACTAAGAATGTGAATTCATTCAAAAGAAAATATTGTTAAAGTGAATATTAATTTCACTTATTTTACATTTATTTCTTCATAAATTCACATTTTTAGTAACTGAAGTTTACATTCATAATAACTGAAATTCACTCTGCCGGATACCATTAGGTTTCAGATTTAAGACCATTCGCATAATCCATCCAAAAGACAATCGAAATATCAGACATGAGCAAAATGAACAATTTACCTTATTATTGAGACCTCCCCATTTTAGCATATCAATGGGGTTAAAATTTTTAACCGTCAGATAAATTTTAAATGATTGAGATTAAAAAAATGCCAAAAAAAAAATCATAAACCCACCCACACAATAACTTTAGTGTATTTTTTTAATCCATACCGTTCAAATGGGATCCAACGATCAAAAAATTTTACTCCATTGAATGGAGTAAAATAATAGGTCTCATTATAGAAAAAGGAAGGATGACAATATTCCCGTGGAAACGGGGTCCTCCGGGGATCCGCCTTGAACAGGACAGGAATGAGGGACAAACTTCGGGGATGGCGATGAGGACGGGGACATGAATGAAATCTTATCCCCGAAACTCAGCGAGGCAGGGACGGGGAAAGCACTCCTGGCCCCACCCCCGTCCTCATATATATATATGTGTACATATATGTGTAATTTCATATATATATATTTACAAGTATGTAATATATCATGAAAATTATTTTTGAAAGTGTATATATCCATAAATGAATATTGAAACTATAAGAAATAGACAAAAAAATTTATATTTATTTTTTATGGTTTCAAGTCACTTTTAGCTTAAATGCTTTATAAAGATTTAGTTTTAAGACTTTTATAATGTTTTGATGAAATTTTTTAATGACTTTATTTTTTAATATTTTATTTATATATGTTTAAAAGTTTGATTTATTTATAAAATATTTGATTTTGAACTAAATTTATGATATATTTCTATTTTATTATTTATTTTTATTTTATTATATTTTTAAATTTATATTTATAATAAATGTGAAGCAAGAAACTCTTCGACGAGGAATCCACTTTTCCGACCCTATTTCTATTTAAGCGGGGATGAAGACACGAATAAGGATGATTTTGACGACGAAGATAGGGGTGAAAATGTATGCATATTATTAAATGCAACGGCTGAAATTTGTTGCCCTCAACTCCCTTAGTTAAGACAAGTTCACATTAAGCTGACTACGAAATCATTTACTTCCATCATCAAAATCCCTTGTGGGCCCCCGAAAGGGCCCCATATAAAGTTTGTAAGGTCCACACCGTGGTGGGACCCACAACATGGGAAAGAAAAAAAATGAAAAGGAAAGGGAGCTGAATTTCAGGAGTCGTCTTTGCACTAAAACAAAAATCGGTTGTTTACATTCATTGGCTCCGACTCCCAATAAATTCTGAACCCAAATGGCCCCACTTTTTCAAGCGACCTTCACTCACAACCATCAGATCGAACCGGACAACAAATCAGATGCGTTGAATTGAATCAAGCCGCAAGTCGAAGAACGATCGTGATGGCGTTGGTTTGGACGGCTGGGATCGAACTTGATGGGGGGAGAAAATGCGTGAAATTAAAGGAAGAACACAAAAAAGAGGAGGAAAAAAGAAAGACAGATGAAATGACTAAAAAGTCCTCACTCAGTGGGCTGCGAAAAGCGAACTTTTCAGTGGCTATTTTAGTCAAACTGCCTGGTAGGGCTACGCGACAATTAGGTCACGGTGGTCCTCTTTCATATTCCAATCGGTATTGAAAATTTCGCACGCGCCTGTACGCGCGTGTGGTCGACTTTCCCAAACTCGCTCCAACATAGGCGTTAGAAAAATAGTAAAATATATTTCTTTTTTTTTTTTAAGACAAAATTTGATTAAAAAAGAAAATTATGTCGTGTTCCAATAGAAATGGAAACTTTATTTCTTCGTATCTGGATTTAAAAATGTCCTGAAAAATAGACGTGGAAAGTGAGATTTTTTTTTTTAATTTCATGTTTTAATTGTGCATTCTTTAAAAAAAAGGTATCTTCTTTTTTATTTTGTTATTTCAAGTGAAGATATTGTATATATACTTCCTTGTAACAGTCAAAAGGAGTAAAATAAAGCAACAAGTATAGATTTTCCTCGTAGTAACACTATACTCGTGTAATAGCATATGTATCTCTATGAATTATTGTAAAAACATTAATTAGCCATTAATCAAATAATAGTGAAATTCTGACTTCAAATCACTATAGTGGGTGTTTGGTGGAATAGTTTGAGTTGAGATTTTTAAGTTTCAATAGTAAATTTTTTTGAATTTTCAGAAAAGACAAAAAACTTTTTAGGAAAAAGATAAAAAAAAAAATTTGAGTTGGATGGTTTGAACCATCCAACCTTATTTTATTTTAAAAAAAGCAAATATTACATTTAGAAATACTTATAATAAGACTTTTATTTTATGTAGAGTATAGTAATTTGTTGTCTTATTTGACTCGATGAAATTTTAGTCCATGCAACAAAAACTGCCGAAGCTTAAACAACACATTTTGTTCAGAAATTGGCGGAATACTAAAAATTAAGTTATATCAACTAGATACATTTGAAATACATTTGATTCATATTAGGTTAAAAATACTTATTTCTCTCCTTATTTGTGACTTTCTTAGTTTACCAAGTATGCCATTAATATTTAAGAACACATATATATTTAATATTGAGGTTACGTGAAGTTTTTGTATTGTATTTAGAGAGTGATGCTTAAACTCAGTCATATATATAACATATTTTATAGCACTTGGTCAAATACAAAGAAAGCCGACTTGATCCTACTGAAAGGATGAAGACCGAGTTAGTATGTTCAATTATTCAAAACCTGAGAATCACAGAGTTCACATTAGAAGATTTATTTCAAACAGTTTAAAGCGAGAATTAAAGGTGTTTGATGAATAAGTTGAGTTTGAGTTGAGTTGAGATTTTTAAGTTTGAATAGTAATTTTTGTTGACTTTTTAAGAAAAGACAAAAAACTTTTTTCAGAAAAAGACAAAAAACATGATGAAAAAAGTACAATTTAGTTTAAAATTCTTCTTTGATATTTGCAGACATTTAGATTGTTTTTAATTGTAATTAATGAAACAATATTGTACGTATTTTGAATTTTTAAAAAAAGAATAATTTCTTAGGGGGTGTTTGGTGGAGTAGTTTGAGTTGAGATTTTTAAGTTTAAATAGTAAATTTTTTTGAATTTTTTTGAATTTTTAGAAAAGATAAAAAACTTTTTGGGAAAAAGACGAAAAAAAGTTTGAGTTGGGGAGTTTGGATGGTTATGCCAAACTCCCCCTTAGAATGATATAAAAAAACCTTGTATGCCTATTAGGAAACCTAATTGCATTGTTGCATATTGGGCTTTCTTTGTTACTCTTTTTCGAGTTAAATCCCCAGTATCATAGTGAAAGAAACTCTCTAATTAAGGGTGAATAACTCTAAGTTCTTATTTTCTTTAACTTTTTTCACTTACTTTAACTATTGTCACATGTGAGTAATCATTTCTTATAAAGTTACATGAGTATATTATCTTTTTAATATGAATTTATTGATATAACAAGTGGAATAGAAGAAAGACTTGACCCATGTGTCCAATTTGGCAGGTCATTGAAGAGGTATTATTGTAATCTCATAGCAAACAATAAGATTTGATTCCTAGATGCTAGATAAAAGAGCTTTACAGGTCTTTTTTTTTTTACAATTATTACATATTAGATGAATTTTCATTGGCAACACTAAATTGACTTTTGAATGACTAGTTTTTAAAACTACAAGAGAAATAGAAAATTTTGTCTTATTGTTTGGTGTTCCATTTCATCTCCAACTAAAATGTATTTTTTCATCTCAATTTTTATCTTTTTCTGAAAAAGTTTTTGTCTTTTCTGAAAATTCAATAAAAATTTTCAACTCAAACTTAAAATTTTCAACCCAACTCATTTACCAAACGAATCCTAACTTTTCTTCATGCTTGGTGAATAGTATATATAAATATATTTTTTGAAGAAAAGAAGTGAATAGTTATTTTATTTCAGTTAAAAGCTTAAGGAAAAACACATTTTTTTAAAGGGTGAGTCTGTGGAGGGTCTCTACCGGTAAAGTCCTTTTTTAGGCCGTTAAGATTTAATCGAACGGTTGAAATATTGTTGGTGTACTATACTTATCATACACCTTACCTCACATTACCCTTCCCACCCAAAGTCTTCTCCATTGCCAACGATCTTCCTGCAGCCGATGACGGACGCCGACGACCCATCCCCGACGCCGGCGACCTACCTCCGGCTCCCTACCACCGGCCCCAGCCCCTGCTGGCTGGCCGCCGGCGACCTCCCTTTCTCTCTCTTCTCTTCTCTCTCTCTTCCCCTTTCAAACTCTTATCCTTTCTCTTGTGGCGACCCACCTCCGCCCCCCCACCACCTGCCCCAGCCCCAGCCTCAGCCGGCCGGCCGCCGGCGACCTACCCTCTCTCTTCCCCTTTCTTTCTCTTCTCTTAGCCCCCCAGCTTGCCTGGCGCGCCCCCCACCCCCCCGGCATCCCCCCGACCCCTTTTTCTCTTCCCCTTTCTCTCTCTTTTCCTCTATTCTCTTTCTCTCTTCCCGGCCCTCGACCCCCCACCCCTGGCCGCCCGGCACCCCCCATCCGACCCCCACTGGCGACTCCCCCACCCTGCCCCCGATGTGAGAAGAGAGAGAGAAAGAGAGGGGGAGTCGCGGGAGGGGTGGGATGGGGGACGTTGGGCGGCCGGGGGTGGGGGTGGGAGAGCCGAGGGCTGGGAAGAGAGAGAGGGAAAAAGAGCGAGAGAAGAGAGAGAAAGGGGAAGATAGAGAAGGGGGGTCACTGGCTATCGGCCGGTCAGGACTGGGGCAGGTGGTGGGAGGCCGGAGGTGGGTCACCGGCGTTGGGAAGATCGTCGACGATGGAGAATACTTTGGGTGGGAAAAATAATATGAAATAAGATATATGATAAATATGATATATCAATAATATTTCAACTATTCGATTAAATCTTAAAGGTCTAAAAAATGACTTTATCGAATGAGACGCTCTGTGTCACAGCTCACCACTTTTTTTAACATAGGGTAGGAAAAAGAGGAAATTAAGAAGGAAGGGGAGCGAGTGAGAAGGACGTGCCATTTTTTATGTATTGGGAATGGCTTTTGCGACTGGAAAGAGGGGGGGGGGGGGGGGGGGGGGGCCAAGTGATAGAAGCAGAAAGAGAGAAAACGGGCAGCAGGCAAAGCGACACGCAAGCCCCATTCGGGCAGCGGGCAGCACCAAACAGACGCCTCTCTCTCTCTCTACTGACGCCGAAGACGAGGAGAGAGAGAGAGAGGAAAAAATCAAAAGCAAAATAATGATTTTTTTTTTTCATTATTTAATCCCGAACCTCAGGTTCGGATTTCGGATCTCTCTGTTGTCTAGCTCCGAGCTCCAGGCTCGGGTTCACGAATCTCCACCGAAACAAGCTTTCGAAAAAAGCCAACCCAGCGAAAAATAATGGAACCAAAGCAGAGAGAGAGAGGGAGCATTTCTAGAGAGAGAAAGTGGAGTGAGAGAGAGAGAGAGAGAGGGGGCGGGAGAGAGAGACAGAGTGAGATTTTCAAGGGAGGATGGGTCAGATCGTGAGAGGAAGAAGAAGGGGAGGCCATCGAAGGCAGATCTGGCGCGGCGGTCGGCCGGGCGCGCCTCCGGCGGCGACGGCGGAACCGGAGATCCGGCGGAGTCACCGGCGGCGGGAATGTGAGGTACAACATCGACTACGACGATTACCTGGACGAGGACGACGAGGACGAGGAGGAGGACGAGCGGAGGAGGGAGAAGAAGCTTAAGCTTGTTGTGAAGCTCAGCCACGAGGAGGCGAGTCCGACTGGTGCGCGTGAACGGCACGCGCCGGAGACCGCCTCCGAGGACGACAACGAGGACGACGATGACGAAGACGACGGCGGGGAGAGGAATCGCAAGAAGAGGCGGATTAACGGCGGCGCTGATGAGGACGAGGAAGGCGACGTCGTTTGCCGCGACGGCGACGGCGACGGCGACGGCGACGATGAGGAGGTACGTCTTCTGAAAAACGCCGTCGTTTTGGTGGATCTGAGGGACCAGAGACAAGAGGTTTGAAATGGAGTGATGATTGCAGAAAGAGAGAGTTAGAGAGAGAGAGAGAGGAGGGGTTTAACCGCGAGAGTGTCCAGCTCAGCTGATATCACTGAGATTTTTCCTCTTTTTTGGATTTTGGATTTTCCATATATATATATTTTTGGTTTGCCTAAATCGTCTCTCAACTTCTATATTACACTCTCTCTCCCTCTCTATCCAAATCTTTCTCTCTCTAGCCTTCTCTCTGTGTCGGGAATTAGAGAGAGAGAGAGAGAGAGATACGGTTTCGTGAGTCAAACTGTCAAAACACAAAAAAATAAAAACTTAACAAACAACACATCCACAGAATCTGATCAAACCCCAATCCCCACTTTCTCTCTCTATATCTACATCTTTCTCTCTCTAACAACATACGTATCGTTGTCTGCCTTGTCTGTCTCTGTGTCTCTGTCTCTGTCCCTTTCTAATGCTCTCATTTAACGCAGTCTTTAGCTTTAGGCATTTATATGCTGTACTGTGATAATTTACATTTATTTTCGTGCTCCGTTTTGGGGACCTGTGGATTGTGACAGGAAAGGAGTCGAAAAGTGGACTCAAAGAGGGTCGACTCAGTTCCAGGTTCGTTTCGGTTTATGGGTTTTTATTGTTTTTCGTTTTCAATTCTTTGATTTCCTTGTGAATTGGGATATGGGAGTTTTTCATTTTGGTGTAAAATGTGGGAAATTTGAAGTGGGTTATTGAAATTTTCTTGTCTTGTTTTGATCAGGAACGCCTACGGAGCCTCAGTCTGGAATTCCATTGCCTGAAAAAAGACATTGGAGATGATTCTCTGGCCAAACTCTTTCAAACTTTCAAACTAATAATTTGCTTGCATTTTTTTAGTTTTGTTTCCCGTCTCAAAGCTAGGAATTTTCGGATGTTAACATCGAAAACTGTGGCAGGAAAGAACTTATGGTGTATATGCAGAACCGGTTGATCCTGAGGAGGTGAGTAAAAGTGATTAAATGTATCATGCT
>CM046374.1:26111194-26176002 GCA_025413025.1 Ficus hispida | reverse complement strand
AACTCAGAAACTAAATGTTCTCCCCTAGAAAAGTTAAGAGAAGGAGCTTTGAAAAACGAATCGATGCTAAAACACAAGACTGTGAAGTTTTCCTTCGTTTTCTAGGCATCCAAACAGAGGAAGGAGATCGGGAATGAATCGAGCAAACCTGTGGCGGCGAAAGAGGCGGAGGCGGTAGAGAGAGGCGGAGAGAGAGAGCGAGGCTGTAGAGAGAGGAGGCGAGAGAGAGACGGGAGAATGGAACGGTGGAGAGAGAGAGCTTAGCGTGGTCGTGAGCGTAGGCGATCTCGTTCACTGCTTTTCTTAGATTCTCCATTGGAGACCGAACAAATGCAGACACAGGAAGGAAGGAGGGACTGAGACAGTGGGCAGTCCACGACAAATATATAGCTGCCGAGATTGGGAAAGAATTTGGCGTGTACGGTCGTACAGTTACTCCATGTGAGCCCAACTTCTTTTCTTCTTCTTCTTCTTTTTTTTTTAATTAAGACTTCGTTTCATGTTCAAGTTTAATTCCAACTAACTAAAATGTATTTTTTCATCTCAGTTTTTCTCATTTTTCTGAAAAGTCAATAAAATTTATAACTAATTTTTAAAAAGTCAATCAACTCAACTTGCAACAAATAATAGGCCATTTCTTAAAAATATTTTCTAAAAACACTCGTGAAGATGGATGAGATGATAAAAGATCTTGATATTTTACTACACGTCTCCCCTTTGTTTATTCAGGTTCGAGTCTCATTGTCTTCCCTTTAGATCCCGCTCCAGTTTTGACTGCTGAAACTTAGGTTGATGATGACAAGATAAGTTCTGAATGGACAACTAAGAGAAATTAATACAAAGAATCTGACTCTATTATGCTTGAGAAGTGTTCCTACATGTGAGGCTGAAAAACCTAAATTATTGGGTCACAACTATATGCCTTTTTATTTATCAAAGATATATATTTAAAAAAAGTATTTTAAACATTTTAGCTGAGCAGTATATTTAAATAAGTTATTTGTGAGGATATTTATGAGAAAATTATGTCATAATATTACTCATAAATAAATAATTTATCTGAAAAATATTTTACAACATGTTATTTATGATAAACTTTTTTTGAAAAATGTTATTTCTTCCTTTCTCCAATATTTATTTTGACTATTGTTATAATCAACATTTAAATCATATATTGTGTCTTATATTTGTCCCTGATGCTTTATTTTACATATCACAATCCTATATTATTATGCTAGGGATCTATTTGTCAATATTCT
Source organism: Ficus hispida (assembly GCA_025413025.1). Lineage (NCBI taxonomy): Eukaryota > Viridiplantae > Streptophyta > Magnoliopsida > Rosales > Moraceae > Ficus > Ficus hispida. The sequence continues at coordinate 26,174,743 of CM046374.1, read as the reverse complement.
ATTAAAAAAAGTTAGATAAAAGTTGAAAAGTTGTTCACATGTTTTATTTATTGATAAAGTCATATTTTGGAGGTTAACTTCAATAAAAGCTCAAGTAATTTTAGTGTGTTTAATTTTTGTCCAATTTTTTACCAAAATACCTATACAAGGGCCATATGTATAACAATAAAATTTTTGAGGTTAACCTTAATAAATATGTCGTGTCATGAGACAATTTCGAAGGTTAACCTTAATTGAAGCTCAAGCAATTTGAATATATTCAATATTCGTTCAATTTTTTACCACATACCATATTTTAACAATAGATTAATTTGAGATAGTGTAGCGTGTAAGATAAAAAATCGTCAACCAACAGAAGACTAAGTATATATATAATTCAATGATCATTTACGAAAATGACCTTTTCTTATTGACATGCATTTTCTAACATTTCATTCTATTTTTAGATAATGGACTATTCGGATATGCGTTTTGCAATCTCCATGTCAATTGGGAATGGAATGTTTTGAAATGGACCAAATGTCAATTTTAATACAAATCCGGAATGGGATTCACCTTAAATTTTGAATCGTTTCACTATTATTGCACAATGTTTCACTTCATATCATTTCTAATGAATAATTTTCTCTCTTCTCTATTTATGTTTCAAACTGGCATGGAACTTTTTCATTTTAAATTGAATATTGAGATTATTCTCGTTTTTATGCATCCAGAACAAAATGATGAACAAAATCTTGTATCTATATCCCATAAATATGCCATGAACATAGAGGTTTGATTATTTGCTAGAATGTTTTCAATGTCTATCCAAACCCTCATCTAGTTGTTTTTAATTTAAATGTTTTCCTTCAAATATTAATTTGGATGGCATTGGAATATTTTTGTTGAAAAATTGGCATTCAAATGTTCTTCTCAAAGGAATCCGTACTTTATAAAAAGTACGTTATTGGTATAATTTTTTTTAAAATTGGCATAAGTATTTATTACACTTTACTGATTTGGTGCAGTTTCACACAGTCAAATCTTTTTTTTTATATTCAAATTATCATACTCCTTCTTTTTTTTTAATTTTAGTACCATTTTATTTTGACGTGATTTAACAATTAAAAAGAGCACAACAATAATCAGAGTGTTTATATATTTATTTAAAGATTATGTTATGATTCATTTATTAAAATGAGGATGAAGTTCAAGCTCAGCATTATGATAAAGTGATCATGTATTAAAATTGCCGAATTTAGCTACCCAATTGATGTTAGATATTATGTTTGATAGGAGGGATGGAAAATATAAGGAAGAGTAAAATATCTAAATGAAGAAATAAAAAAAATGAAAATTTTCTTTTATGTTATTTGGTAGAAAATAAGGAAAGATAGAGAAAATACATTTGCAATTATAACCTTATAGAAGTTAAAAATATAACGAGAAAGTAATGATTAAATCGTGATTTTACATAGTTTTTGGTCAAAATTTTATGTCTTATTTTGTTTCCAATGTTGGAAGAGAGGCGATGATGAGCTAACCCAGATCGCGTGATAGAGACATATAAATATATATATATATATATATATATGTGTGTGTGTGTGTGTTATGGCATCGTCGACGTTATGGAGAGAGACATGGGTTTTTTTTTTTTTTTTTTTTTTGGCAAATAGACGGTTTCATTAGTTGCATATGAGATGTGCTATGTTTTGATTTTTTTTTTTTATGGTAAATACTATAATAAATCATAGATTACTGTTATATTGATAATATATCATGATCAATTTTTCGGTTAATCAATAATTGATTATGATAAGAAAAATTAGAAATTAATAATATGATCAATTATATAATTAATCATGATCAAATTAATTATATTATATGATCAATCACTAATAGATTATCTAATAAAATTAATCGATCATTTTGATAAATATGTTCTTTTAACTAATATTTAAAATTTTGGCCGTTTGTTTAAAAACGTAAAAAAAAAAAAAAAAAAAAAAAGTTAATTGTCTCAAAATCCCTTTATCGTAGTTGTTAAACTTTACATTTATCACTATTATTTTGCTAAGAAGTATTCATGTGTCTCTCGTCACTATTATTAATGTTTTGTTTGTTTTTTTTTTCCCCCTTCTTGTTGTTTTTGTTTTTATTGTTTTTCTTTCCTTTTTTTTTTTTTTTTTTTTTGTTTACACTAATTGGAAACTTCATAATTGTAATTGAGTCAAATGTAAATGGTACGATAAAGAGATTGTAAATTGTCCCATGGGAGACTATACAAAACTAACAATTAATAAAGGTTTTTTTATAATTATTTTAACACTTTACGTTTTGAGGTTATTATAAAATAAATAATAATAATAATAATAAAAGCATACTTTATATTTTGGATTGTATCACATTTATAACTTTAGATGTTGAATTTATGTCCAATTCTTACACTTTCTCAATCGATATGATCCATTTCAATCACAAATAGATTTAGATGCCCTCAAAGAAAAAAGAATAGGGAAAATGAAAAAAAAAAAAAAAAAACAAGAAAATGAAAATCCTGAAATATGAAAGATATTTAGTCGTTTCAATAATAAAATCGACATTTAACGGAAAAAAAAAAATATATATATATATATATATATATAAAAGGATGCATCAATAATTTAAATGTGGAGAGATAAATGTGATATAATTTGCAAACATAAGTTGATTTTTTTTTTTAATAGCCTCAAAGTATAGAACGCCAATGAACTGTTATTGACCTCCATACATTATTCTTAAACGATTATTTTAGTTTTGACTAGCAATTTTAAATCGCTTTAGGACAGATATTTCTAAATTAACTGAGTCACCATTATTTTATGGAGTCCATATATAAAATTGATTTGTGCTTTTATAATTTTTGGTAATTGTGAAAAGCGAGAAGAAAGAAAAGAGTTCGAGGATTCATCAAGGGAAATGAAGTTATAAATATATATATATTTCTATATACATAATAATGAAGTTTATATAATTTTTTTTGATAGGAATGAAAAGGAAAAAATATTAATAATAATAAAGAATGTAAAAAAAAAAAAAAGGGTAAGATAAGACTTTTTTTTTTCACCAGTACACCCTAAACTTGTCTCAAAGTTGCAATTTGCATTCTGAACTTCAGGTATTAGTAATTTGTACCATAAACTTACAAATTTATAACAATTTACCCTCTTATTGATAACAATATTAATCTTTTTAAGGAAATTAATAGGTGATTGCTACAAAAATCATTAATAAATAACATGAATGATTATTTTTATCTATTTTAGTCCAAATTTATTTAGATTAAGATTTTTAATTAACTATTATCAAAGTAGAAAATGTTGAATTAATTTTGTTTTAAATATAAATTTGGGTTAGGGTTGATTAAAATTATATTTTATATTTTTAATTAACAACTTATATGTAAGACGTGTGTCAATTTTAAAAAAAAAAATCAACATTATTATGAATGAGGAGTAAGTTATAACAGATTTATAAATTCATTATATAAATTGTAACTATATGATAAATTTAGGATTATTGTTAAAAACTTAAACATATTAAAATTACATAAATATACAACCTTATTAATATATATATTTTATCTTTCGGTTGAAGGAACCCTCTCATTGAGCACTTTTTCTTTAAGGTGCTAAATTAATACTTGAGTAAAGCTAGTAAATAATTATTTCCCCATTAAAAAGTAAATAATTCTGAATAATTTAAGCACAGTATGAACTTTATCTTTATGCAGTGTCATAAAAGAGGATACGGTTCAATAAATATATGTATCAAACTCAATTCTTATTTAAAGCACATTTTGGACCAAATTTGAAATTTTCAAACAAAAAAATTATTTCTTTTAAGATGAGCGGGCCCACCTTTCTTGCTCTTGGCAATTTATTAAAGGCTAGTCTCGAATTATATATGAAGATATATTTTCGTCTTCAATTTTTTTTTTTTTTTCTTTGTTTAAAAGCACTCGGAACTCTTAAAAATAGTTAGTTTTGAACCTTTATATTGACTTTTTTTTTCTTTGTTTAAAAGCACTCGGAACTCTTAAAAATATTAGTTTTGAACCTTTATATTGACTTTCCAACGGATAAGTTACTGATAATAGTGGATGTTTGATATGCAATAATCAGTAATAATCATATTACTGAGAAAGTGATATAGGTAATATGATTTTCAAAAAAGTTACATTGTCATATTTGATTTCAGAAAGGAATCTTTACTCAGATTCTTAGGAATAATATATTACAATGTTTGGTTATGCATAAGAATGGTGTAAAATACACAAAAATGTTTTTATATATTTTTTTAAAAGAAAAAATATTTTCTTTAAAACAAAACTGAAATTTAGGGTTTTTTTTTTTTTGGTGAAAGTGGTGGAACATTGAAACAAAGCCACTGGGCAAACGCAAGCTATGATTTTTCATTTTTTATTTTTTTAACTACAAGTTGAGGTTCGCCTTCATGAGACAATCTGAAATGAAAATTAGGCACTTGAAATCTTATATTGGATACATAATCTCTTGAAAAATTTCAAAGAGATGACGGCAGCAAGGGTGTGAAATTTTTTTAAAAAAATCTCAAACACATAAACTATAAAGGCAAGAAATTAAGAAAAATCTTACCAAAAGATAAAAGGTGGCAAGGGCGGAACTCTGGCATCCAGTGGGTAGTGGACAAATATGGTGGACGAACCTCCGGCAATGACGGGGAAGAGCATACCTAGGTGTTTGTGGCTTGGAAGATGTGAGTGAGAGTTTAGGGTTCCATGATTTTAATTATAGGATTCATATTTATAGAAATGTGAATACACCTTTTGGGAGGGTTAGGATTACCCCAAAGTCTAGAAAAATGAAACCCATGGCTTCACTTTCCTAGGTTAAAAAAAAAAAAAAAAAAATCAATACTTATATCAAACATAAGAATCTTCATATTCTCATTCTCATCCTTTGGATTACCTATATAAACACCTTATATGTCATGTGCACATTTCTTTTCACCCTCAGCCTTCCCCACAACACCCCATTTCCCTGACATTCACCCCCCCCTCCCTGCCCTGCCACCCCCACCCTCTCTTCTGGCCGTCCCCCCCCTCAACACCCGTGGAGAAAGAGGAGAGGGGATTCACGGGTGGGGGGCGGCGGAAGAGGAAAGCAAGAGAATAGAGAGGGGTGGGGCTCTTAGCCGTACAGAGAAAAGAAGAATAAAAAAAACGTTGTCGGGGGGGGGGGGAGGGGGGAAGGGTGGGGGGGGGGAGGGGGGGGGGTGGGGGGGGTGGGGTAGGGAGGGGTGGGTAGTGTAGGGGGGGGGGGGGTTGTGATGGAGGTGCAGCTATGATAGAGAAGATGAGAAGATAATAGAAAAAAGTATAATAATAAACAAAAATCAACCGTTCGATTATTCAACGTTAAAAGATTTATTGGTAAGATATAGTTTACCGTCCCCCATTTTAAGATTAGGTTTTTTAATCATAAAAACAACTTCGTATATAGTTGGAATCAATGATCCGATGAGATCATAGATTTAAAACTCATAATTCAAATAGTACGTTCACATTTTTATAAGAGATAACAAGGTAAAAAAAATTGGTATCCCATTTAGATCATAGGTTGCATTTGAATTTCATTTAAATTAAAATGTTTGCATTGAAATGTAAAATTTGAATTGTATATTCAAATAAATATGTTTTAAATAGTTTTAAAGGTCAATATGAAGAGAGAAAAATGAGTATGGTTCAAATTTCAAAAAAGTAATATGTGAATTTAGATTTGAGTTAATTATTGTAAAAATAAAAACATTTTCGAACACCTGTTCCAATGGAAATTTTGCATATTCAATTTCAAAACTTCCAAATCTACATTTTACTTTCTCTTTTTTAATGTTCATAAATTCAAACTTTAAAGTCCATTACTTTATAACTTTAATATAAATGAAACTATTCTTATTCTAAATGCTCATAACGAAAAAAGTAACAAAATAATTACATATTTCGTATACTTTTACTAAACTCATTTCAAATTTTTTACACTAATTTATATATTACAGTTTATTCTCAATTCACACCTCAACCAAAAACACATTTCAATTCCAACTTACAAAATTCTAAGGGTGTTTTGGGGATTCTTCAGATGGTATTTTGCCGTTTGGTTTCCAACATGCGTTTGGGGAGTTTTGGGTTTCCAATGAAACTTTTACAGATATCTATAATAAATCAAACTTTAAAGCCATAACTTTGTTTCTTCAAGTTGAAATAAGGTGATTTTTTTATAACTACATAAAAATTGATTGGTATAAAAAAGATCTATATGATTTTTTTTTCTATTCAAGTTTTAAATTGTTCACTCTAAAAAAATTTTCCAATACATTTCAAAACTCAATTCGACTCCAATCAAAATATTTTCAAAATTCCATTCCACTTATCTTCCCACATGCCTCTAATTTCAATGATTATTTTGAACTGACCCTTAATACTTTTTTTCTGTTTAATATTTAGCCAAACATATATTATTAGTAAACTTAAATAATAATATTAAGTCCGTTTAAGGGACGTCTGGAGATAGTGTTTTGGAGATTGGATTAGAAATGTGTGTTTGGGGAAGACTTTTAAAAAGTTCTATGATAAAAAAATAGTGTAAAAATTTGAAACGTGTTAGGAAAAAAAAAAAAGGTTTGCCTTGTTCTCTTATCGTTATGAGCATCTTTACATAAAAATCATCTCATTTCTATTTTTAATGAAAAATTTATGCATTTTTAAATTTAAGTTTTTGGAAAAAAAAAAAAATTAATGTATAATTGAAGTTTTAGATCAATGTTGCCCCAAATAGCTCTTAAAGATGGTGATTCACAAAAAATAAAACAAAAATAAAATTAGGTGGAGAGCCATGATTTGATGCTTTTTATAATTTTATCTACTCTAACATTGAATTTGATAATTTTAGTATTATAAAATATTAAAATTATCATTTTAATATTATGATAGGTATAAATATAAAAAGGTGTTAACTTTATAACATTCTTATATATAATCCACATAAAGTCTTAAATCTGGTACCTGATGGTATCCGACAATATGAATTTAGTTATTATAAATATAAATTTAATTACTAAGAATGTGAATTCATTCAAAAGAAAATATTGTTAAAGTGAATATTAATTTCACTTATTTTACATTTATTTCTTCATAAATTCACATTTTTAGTAACTGAAGTTTACATTCATAATAACTGAAATTCACTCTGCCGGATACCATTAGGTTTCAGATTTAAGACCATTCGCATAATCCATCCAAAAGACAATCGAAATATCAGACATGAGCAAAATGAACAATTTACCTTATTATTGAGACCTCCCCATTTTAGCATATCAATGGGGTTAAAATTTTTAACCGTCAGATAAATTTTAAATGATTGAGATTAAAAAAATGCCAAAAAAAAAAATCATAAACCCACCCACACAATAACTTTAGTGTATTTTTTTAATCCATACCGTTCAAATGGGATCCAACGATCAAAAAATTTTACTCCATTGAATGGAGTAAAATAATAGGTCTCATTATAGAAAAAGGAAGGATGACAATATTCCCGTGGAAACGGGGTCCTCCGGGGATCCGCCTTGAACAGGACAGGAATGAGGGACAAACTTCGGGGATGGCGATGAGGACGGGGACATGAATGAAATCTTATCCCCGAAACTCAGCGAGGCAGGGACGGGGAAAGCACTCCTGGCCCCACCCCCGTCCTCATATATATATATGTGTACATATATGTGTAATTTCATATATATATTTACAAGTATGTAATATATCATGAAAATTATTTTTGAAAGTGTATAATCCATAAAATGAATATTGAAACTATAAAAATAGACAAAAAAATTATATTTATTTTTTATGGTTTCAAGTCACTTTTAGCTTAAATGCTTTATAAAGATTTAGTTTTAAGACTTTTATAATGTTTTGATGAAATTTTTTAATGACTTTATTTTTTAATATTTTATTTATATATTTTAAAGTTGATTTATTTATAAAATTTTGATTTTGAACTAAATTTATAATATATTTTATTTTATTATTTATTTTTATTTTTTATATTTTTAAATTTATATTTTAATAAATGAAAGCAAGAAATTCTTCGACGAGGAATCCATTTTCCGACCCTATTCTATTTAAGCGGGACGAAGACATGAAGAAGGATGATTTTGACGACGGAGACGGGGTGAAAATGTATGGCATCATATATTAAATGCAACGGCTGAAATTTGTTGCCCTCAACTCCCTTAGTTAAGACAAGTTCACATTAAGCTGACTACGAAATCAATACTTCCATCATCAAAATCCCTTGTGGGCCCCCGAAAGGGCCCCATATAGAAGGTCCACACCGTGGTGGGACCCACAACATGGGAAAGAAAAAAATGAAAAGGAAAGGGGCTGAATTTCAGGAGTCGTCTTTGCACTAAAACAAAAATCGGTTGTTTACATTCATTGGCTCCGACTCCCAATAAATTCTGAACCCAATGGCCCCACTTTTTTAAGCCACCTTCACTCACAACCATCTGATCGAACCGGACAACAAATCAGATGCGTTGAATCGAATCAAGCCGCAAGTCGAGGAACGATCGTGATGGCGTTGGTTTGGACGGCTGGGATCGAACTTGATGGGGGGAGAAAATGCGTGAAAGTAAAGGAAGAACACAAAAAAGAGGAGGAAAAAAGAAAGACAGATGAAATGACTAAAAAGTCCTCACTCAGTGGGCAGCGAAAAGCGAACTTTTAGTGGCTATTTTAGTCAAACTGCCTGGTAGGGCTACGCGACAATTGGTCACGGTGGTCCTCTTTCATATTCGCATCCGTATTGAAAATTTCGCACGCGCTGTACGCGCGTGTGGTCGACTTTCTCAAACTCGCTCCAACATAGGCGTTAGAAAAATAGTAAAATATATTTCTTTTTTTTTTTTAAGACAAAATTTGATTAAAAAAGAAAATTATGTCGTGTTCCAATAGAAATGGAAACTTTATTTCTTCGTATCTGGATTTAAAAATGTCCTGAAAAATAGACGTGGAAAGTGAGATTTTTTTTTTTAATTTCATGTTTTAATTGTGCATTCTTTAAAAAAAAGGTATCTTCTTTTTTATTTTGTTATTTCAAGTGAAGATATTGTATATATACTTCCTTGTAACAGTCAAAAGGAGTAAAATAAAGCAACAAGTATAGATTTTCCTCGTAGTAACACTATACTCGTGTAATAGCATATGTATCTCTATGAATTATTGTAAAAACATTAATTAGCATTAATCAAATAATAGTGAAATTCGACTTCAAATCACTATAGTGGGTGTTTGGTGGAATAGTTTGAGTTGAGATTTTTAAGTTTCAATAGTAAATTTTTTTAATTTTCAGAAAAGACAAAAAACTTTTTAGGAAAAAGATAAAAAAAAAAAATTTGAGTTGGATGGTTTGAACCATCCAACCCTTATTTTATTTTAAAAAAGAAATATTACATTTAGAAATACTTATAATAAGACTTTTATTTTATGTAGAGTATAGTAATTTGTTGTCTTATTTGACTCGATGAAATTTTAGTCCATGCAACAAAAACTGCCGAAGCTTAAACAACATATTTTGTTCAGAAATTGACGGAATACTAAAAATTAAGTTATATCAACTAGATACATTTGAAATACATTTGATTCATATTAGGTTAAAAATACTTATTTCTCTCCTTATTTGTGACTTTCTTAGTTTACCAAGTATGCCATTAATATTTAAGAACACATATATATTTAATATTGAGGTTACGTGAAGTTTTTGTATTGTATTTAGAGAGTGATGCTTAAACTCAGTCATATATATAACATATTTTATAGCACTTGGTCAAATACAAAGAAAGCCGACTTGATCCTACTGAAAGGATGAAGACCGAGTTAGTATGTTCAATTATTCAAAACCTAAGAATCACAGAGTTCACATTAGAAGATTTATTTCAAACAGTTTAAAGCGAGAATTAAAGGTGTTTGATGAATAAGTTGAGTTTGAGTTGAGTTGAGATTTTTAAGTTTGAATAGTAATTTTTGTTGACTTTTTAAGAAAAGACAAAAAATTTTTTCAGAAAAAGACAAAAAACATGATGAAAAAGTACAATTTAGTTTAAAAATTCTTCTTTGATATTTGCAGACATTTAGATTTTTTTAATTGTAATTAATGAAACAATATTGTACGTATTTTGAATTTTTAAAAAAAGAATAATCTTATTTTGGTGAGTAGTTTGAGTTGAGATTTTTAAGTTTAAATAGTAAATTTTTTTGAATTTTTTTGAATTTTAGAAAAGATAAAAAACTTTTTGGGAAAAAGACGAAAAAAAGTTTGAGTTGGGGAGTTTGGATGGTTATGCCAAACTCCCCTTAGAATGATATAAAAAAACCTTGTATGCCTATTAGGAAACCTAATTGCATTGTTGCATATTGGGCTTTCTTTGTTACTCTTTTTCGAGTTAAATCCCCAGTATCATAGTGAAAAAAACTCTCTAATTAAGGGTGAATAACTCTAAGTTCTTATTTTCTTAACTTTTTTCACTTACTTTAACTATTGTCACATGTGAGTAATCATTTCTTATAAAGTTACATGAGTATATTATCTTTTTAATATGAATTTATTGATATAACAAGTGGAATAGAAGAAAGACTGACCCATGTGTCCAATTTGCAGGTCATTGAAGAGGTATTATTGTAATCTCATAGCAAACAATAAGATTTGATTCCTAGATGCTAGATAAAAGAGCTTTACAGGTCTTTTTTTTTTTACAATTATTACATATTAGATGAATTTTCATTGGCAACACTAAATTGACTTTTGAATGACTAGTTTTTAAAACTACAAGAGAAATAGAAAATTTTGTCTTATTGTTTGGTGTTCCATTCATCTCCAACTAAAATGTATTTTTTCATCTCAATTTTTATCTTTTTCTGAAAAAGTTTTTGTCTTTTCTGAAAATTCAATAAAAATTTTCAACTCAAACTTAAAATTTTCAACCCAACTCATTTACCAAACGAATCCTAACTTTTCTTCATGCTTGGTGAATAGTATATATAAATATATTTTTTGAAGAAAAGAAGTGAATAGTTATTTTATTTCAGTTAAAAGCTTAAGGAAAAACACATTTTTTAAAGGGTGAGTCTGTGGAGGGTCTCTACCGGTAAAGTCCTTTTTTAGGCCGTTAGATTAAATCAAACGGTTGAAATATTGTTGGTGTACTATACTTATCATACACCTTACCTCACATTACCCTTCCCACCCAAAGTCTTCTCCATTGCCAACGATCTTCCTGCAGCCGATGACGGACGCCGACGACCCATCCCGACGCCGGCGACCTACCTCCGGCTCCCTACCACCGGCCCCACCCCTGCTGGCTGGCCGCCGGTGACCTCCCTTTCTCTCTCTTCCCCCTTTCAAACTCTTATCCTTTCTCTTGTGGCGACCCACCTCCGCCCCCCCACCACCGCCCCAGCCCCAGCCTCAGCCGGCCGGTCACCGGCGACCCCCCTCTCTCTTCCCCTTTCTTTCTCTTCTCTTAGTCCCCCAGCTTGCCTGGCGCGCCCCCACCCAGCCCCCCCCCCCCCCCGGCATCCCCCCGACCCCCTTTTTCTCTTCCCCTTTCTCTCTCTTTTCCTCTCTTCTCTTTCTCTCTTCCCGGCCCTCGACCCCCCACCCCTGGCCGCCCGGCACCCCCCATCCTACCCCCACGGCGACTCCCCCACCCTACCCCCGATGTGAGAAGAGAGAGAGAAAGAGAGGGGGAGTCGCGGGAGGGGTGGGATGGGGGCGTTGGGCGGCCGGGGGTGGGGGTGGGAGAGCCGAGGGCTGGGAAGAGAGAGAGGGAAAAAGAGCGAGAGAAGAGAGAGAAAGGGGAAGATAGAGAAGGGGGGTCACTGGCTATCGGCCGGTCAGGACTGGGGCAGGTGGTGGGAGGCCGGAGGTGGGTCACCGCGTGGGAAGATCGTCACGACGGAGAATACTTTGGGTGGGAAGAATAATATGAAATAAGATATTGATAAATATGATATATCAATAATTTTTAACCGTTCGATTAAATCTTAAAGATCTAAAAAATGACTTTATCGAATGAGACGCTCTGTGTCACAGCTCACCACTTTTTTTAACATAGGGTAGGAAAAAGAGGAAATTAAGAAGGAAGGGAGCGAGTGAGAAGGACGCGCCATTTTTTATGTATTGGGAATGGCTTTTGCGACTGGAAAGGGGGGGGGGGGGGCCAAGTGATAGAAGCAGAAAGAGAGAAAACGGGCAGCAGGCAAAGCGACACGCAAGCCCCATTCGGGCAGCGGGCAGCACCAAACAGACGCCTCTCTCTCTCTCTACTGACGCCGAAGACGAGGAGAGAGAGAGAGAGGAAAAAATCAAAAGCAAAATAATGATTTTTTTTTTCATTATTTAATCCCGAACCTCAGGTTCGGATTTCGGCATCTCTCTGTTGTCTAGCTCCGAGCTCCAGGCTCGGGTTCACGAATCTCCACCGAAACAAAGCTTTCGAAAAAAGCCAAACCCAGCGAAAAATAATGGAACCAAAGCAAGAGAGAGAGAGGGAGCATTTCTAGAGAGAGAAAGTGGAGTGAGAGAGAGAGAGAGAGAGGGGGGCGGGGAGAGAGAGACAGAGTGAGATTTTCAAGGGAGGATGGGTCAGATCGTGAGGAGGAAGAAGAAGGGGAGGCCATCGAAGGCAGATCTGGCGCGGCGGTCGGCCGGCGCGTCTCCGGCGGCGACGGCGGAACCGGAGATCCGGCGGAGTCACCGGCGGCGGAATGTGAGGTACAACATCGACTACGACGATTACCTGGACGAGGACGACGAGGACGAGGAGGAGGACGAGCGGAGGAGGGAGAAGAAGCTTAAGCTTGTTGTGAAGCTCAGCCACGAGGAGGCGAGTCCGACTGGTGCGCGTGAACGGCACGCGCCGGAGACCGCCTCCGAGGACGACAACGAGGACGACGATGACGAAGACGACGGCGGGGAGAGGAATCGCAAGAAGAGGCGGATTAACGGCGGCGCTGATGAGGACGAGGAAGGCGACGTCGTTTGCCGCGACGGCGACGGCGACGGCGACGGCGACGATGAGGAGGTACGTCTTCTGAAAACGCCGTCGTTTTGGTGGATCTGAGGGACCAGAGACAAGAGGTTTGAAATGGAGTGATGATTGCAGAAAGAGAGAGTTAGAGAGAGAGAGAGAGAGGGGTTTAACCGCGAGAGTGTCCAGCTCAGCTGATATCACTGAGATTTTTCCTCTTTTTTTGGATTTTGGATTTTCCATATATATATATTTTTGGTTTGCCTAAATCGTCTCTCAACTTCTATATTACACTCTCTCTCCCTCTCTATCCAAATCTTTCTCTCTCTAGCCTTCTCTCTGTGTCGGGAATTAGAGAGAGAGAGAGAGAGAGATACGGTTTCGTGAGTCAAACTGTCAAAACACAAAAAAATAAAAACTTAACAAACAACACATCCACAGAATCTGATCAAACCCCAATCCCCACTTTCTCTCTCTATATCTACATCTTTCTCTCTCTAACAACATACGTATCGTTGTCTGCCTTGTCTGTCTCTGTGTCTCTGTCTCTGTCCCTTTCTAATGCTCTCATTTAACGCAGTCTTTAGCTTTAGGCATTTATATGCTGTACTGTGATAATTTACATTTATTTTCGTGCTCCGTTTTGGGGACCTGTGGATTGTGACAGGAAAGGAGTCGAAAAGTGGACTCAAAGAGGGTCGACTCAGTTCCAGGTTCGTTTCGGTTTATGGGTTTTTATTGTTTTTCGTTTTCAATTCTTTGATTTCCTTGTGAATTGGGATATGGGAGTTTTTCATTTTGGTGTAAAATGTGGGAAATTTGAAGTGGGTTATTGAAATTTTCTTGTCTTGTTTTGATCAGGAACGCCTACGGAGCCTCAGTCTGGAATTCCATTGCCTGAAAAGAAGACATTGGAGCTGATTCTTGACAAACTTCAAAAGTACTATAATTTGCTTGCATTTTTTTAGTTTTGTTTCCCGTCTCAAAGCTAGGAATTTTCGGATGTTAACATCGAAAACTGTGGCAGGAAAGACACTTATGGTGTATATGCAGAACCGGTTGATCCTGAGGAGGTGAGTAAAAGTGATTAAATGTATCATGCTTTTAGAAGCAAATTACTTGTTACATTGAGGAGTGAGATAATGTTTTCTTTTTCCATTCTAGCTGCCTGACTATCATGATGTGATCAAGCATCCGATGGATTTCGCGACGGTGAGGAAGAAGTTAGCAAATGGATCATATCCTGCATTCGAGCAATTTGAGGTGGGTGCAGTGTTTTTGTTTCTTTCTAAGCTGATTTTTGTCTCGGCCACATTACTTTCTGAAATGAGATTCTTGGAAAGAACGTTGAGGGGAATTCCCTTTTTTTTTTTTTTTTTTGTATTTGTACGAATCACCTTCTTTTTAAAGTGAATATTCCAACTTTTGGTGACCTTCACTGTTAAATTATTCGGGGTCAAATTCTACTCGTTGATTCCTTCTCCTTTTCTGCTAAGTATCCATAAATGTCCATATTTGGGAGAAAATAAGTTATAACTTTGATCCATAAACTATTAACAATTTTTAGTTTTCATTTATTAGCGTTCAACCTGTTGGGTATCTATGAGATACTCAAAGTTCTTTATAGAGTTCTCGAGTGTGGAATTAATTTCAGTTGCATTTATAATGTCTAACCAACCTTGGCGCTTGATCAGAAAAAAATTTGGTTTATGGCCATTTTTGGAGTGGCTTTGTCATGCCTTTTGATGTCTATTTTGACAAAGTAAAGGGTTATATGTTTTCTGTAATTATGCATGACTAATACCTGGTTCTCAGATATAATTTTGGACCTTTTTCGTTTCCGTCCACCAATCTTAGATTTGATTACTTATTTAAGAATACCTCCTCGTTCCAAGAGACTCTGTTCAGAAAAAGAGAGATTTTAACCGGTCTTTTGAATGCAGAGTGACATTTTCTTGATATGCTCAAATGCAATGCAATACAATTCCCCAGAAACCATTTACCATAAACAGGTACAAAGCCTTTAAAAAAACTCGTCAGATTTTCCTTTTCTGCCTGTCTTGATTGCATGTTTATTTATGATCCCTTTATTTTTGGAAGGCACGGGCTATCCAAGAGCTAGCAAAGAAGAAATTCGAGAAATTGAAGATTCAGTATGAAAACTCCGAGAAAGAGCTTAAATTAGCACAGAAAATAAAACCAAATTCCACAGTCAAGAAGCAGATTAAAAAGCCTTTGTACCGAACATCACAGGAAACTGTAGGCTCCGATTTCTCCTCAGGTGCCACTCTTGCCACCGCTGGAGATGTACTAAACAGTTTGAATCTAACTCAAGGTGGTGGCTCCGAGAGACCTGGCAATAATGATGGGCCTATTGAGGGTAATTTGTCTTTGAATGATGCTAGTCTAGAGAAGGTAGAAGAAACTTTATCAGGTACTTATTTTCTCTGCTAATATGCATCTTTTTTAAATAGATTTCAGACAGATTGCAGTTTTCTTTCCCTATTTTCAGTATATGCCGATATATGAAAGCATCCAATGTGTTGTAAATTGCTAGCTGCACTGTTGTTGAGCAGTCCTTTTGAACAATGCGTTAAATGTTATTATCAACTGGCATCACACTGCTCTCGATTAGATGTGAGCATGGCTTTTTTTTTTGCTTTCTTTTTTTGTTTCTGCTAGAATTCTGGGCGAGTGTTTTTTGTACGAATGTGACTCACACACACAGGAAAACTGTCTTTAATTGCTTCTCTGATCTAACATTCCAGCTAAGAGTCTCCTATCTAAATTGGGAAGGAAGCCAGCTATTTGTGAAGAGAATCGTCGTGCTACCTACAACATTTCCAATCAACCAGTATTAAGAGCAGAAACAGTATTTACAACATTTGAGTCGGAAATCAAGCAGCTGGTTGCGGTATGGGCACGGAATCTGCTTTCCTTCTTTTAACTTGCCTTGTGCACATGTTGTACTTAGTTTAAAATATCTGAAACTCTATTGGAATCAGGTTGGGCTACATGCAGAGTATGCGTATGCTAGAAGCCTGGCTCGTTTTGCTGCAAGTCTTGGACCTATAGCTTGGAAAGTTGCCTCGCAGAGAATTGAACAGGCACTTCCTACTGGGTGTAAATTTGGCCGAGGTTGGGTTGGAGAATACGAACCACTTCCAACTCCGGTATTAATGCTCGAAAATCATAGCCAAAAGCAATGTGGTTTGGTTACAAAGCGTAACTCCACAGGTGAAACGAGGAAGGATGAGAGAGCCTTTAAGCCTCCAATACCTATCAAGGAACAAACTTCTGGTGGGCATTTTTCAGAAGGAAGACAATCTTTGTTTGCACCTGCTAGGGGGCCTCAAGCAGAAGTGAAACCATCTGTGTTTAGCTCGACTGGTCCTCAATCAGAGGCCAAACCATACGGGTTTAGATCTATCGGGCCTCAATCAGAGGCCAAACCATCGGGATTTAGATCTACTGGGCCTCAATCGGAGGCCAAACCATCTGCATTTGTCTCTGCAGGAATGAAATCCACCGTCAATGCCATTCATCAGCAACCAAATGCGCAATCAAGGAACTTCTCTAAGCCTGAGATCAATGTGCCGAAACAAGTTGAGCTGAACTCTTTACCCGCGGTTAGTCCAAAAACTGCTGACCATACTGCTGAAAAGAAAATTTTAAGAAATGCAGAAGCAGCGGCTTCTAAGTTGAGAGATACATCACCTAGACATATGAATCTTCCTCAATCTGGACCTTTCAAGCTGCCGGATAGTAATGGCGTTGTTGCTGGAAGTGGAGGGTTGCCAAATGGGAAAGACATTAGGACTTCCGTAGACCGCCGGATGAGTAGTCCGTCTGATTGTGGTCCAAATAACATGGCCAAAGGGGGACTCCAATTTCCGCGTGGACAAGAGCAGGGTCTCGGTGACCCAGTACAGTTGATGAAAATGATGGCTGAGAAGACACAGAAGCAACAAAAATCTTCTGATCAATCAACAGTTGATACTCAACAAGGTATGCCTTCAATGCCGTCAGTAAGGAGAGACAACTTAAACAATGCTGCAGCTGCCGCTGCCCGTGCATGGATGTCCATTGGGGCCGGAGCATTTAAACAGCCAACTGAGAATCCGACGACTCCTAAAAGTCAGATATCTGCAGACTCACTATACAACCCTGCCAGGGAATCTCAATCACAAATTGCACGAATTCGTGGTGAATTTCCTCTTTCTGCTGCAGTGCAATTTCAACCCGAGAAGAACAATTTCCCAGTTCCAGCCTTCTTCCCGCAACATGCACGTTTCGCAAACGAAGCACACTTCCAAAACCGACCTATAATTTTCCCTCAACTAGCGGCAGCTGACTTGTCCAGGTTCCAAATGCAGTCCCAATGGCGCGGTCTGAGCCCTCATGCTCAGCCAAGGCAGAAACAGGACACCCTTCCTCCGGACTTGAATATCGGCTTCCAGTCTCCAGGGTCTCCAGTGAAACAGTCATCTGGTGTTATGGTCGAGTCTCAGCAGCCAGACCTTGCTCTACAACTCTGAACACAGATTGGTACTCTGAGGAGTGGGATGAGTTTAATAGAGATTGATCTACTCATTGATCCCGACACGGGATGTCAAATGTTTGGTTACCGGTGCATAAGTAGCATCAACCATCAAGCGTAGCGTAACAAATCTCCCGAGTCGAAACAACTGAGAAACGTTGTGCATTCAATAAAGCAGTTGTGGAAGGAGGTGCACACAAGATTCTAGTCATTGGCAGTTGACTTTTCCGGCGAGAAAAGATGAGTTTGCTTAAACAGAACAGCGGATTTTTGCCCAACAATAGTTCCGAGGGAAATTCATGAAAATGCTTATCGTGGCGGAGGATTACCGACGTCCAGCGGTGCGCATTTATGTCAAGAAGATGTCGTTTGAAGCTAAGAAGGATTATTGATTCTGTGAAAAGAGAATACACAAAAAAATTGTTTAGAAGCTCCTAATCCGAAAATTTATGCAGAAAAATCTAGTCGAGGCCTTTTGTACATTGTCACGGGTGGTTGAGGATTAGTTGCGTAGATTTTAGTCACCTTTGAATATGCCTTCATGAAATTGCATTGATAATTCCACTTTTTATACTTATTTTAGTGTACATGGTAACTTATATAATCTCCTCAAATTGAAATTTTCGTCTATTTCTCCTTCAAGAAGGAAAAAAAAAAAAAAAACACACACACACACACACACACATATACACGCACACAAGGGAAAGGTAGTATTTTGATACATTATAAAATTATATTCCAAGTCGTTGAGGGTAAAAATGTGGAAAAAAAAAAAACAGTCGTTTCAGTTTAATAAAATTTATAAAATTTATAGAAACATGGATTCATTCATTAAATATATATTTGTTTTCATGTATTGTTGCTCAATAATTGTCAACTACGATTCGATTCATGAAAACAAATGTCCCCTCATTGGCCGGGTGTAACTCTTATGGTTCCATTGGAAGACATTTATTATAAATTGTATTCCCATATAGTATATGAAATACAATCTGTATTTGGATTCCGTTTTATACAATGTTTTCAAAAGTAAGATCATCTCTAATGCATTGAGTCATGTTAATGTTATATTTCTATATACATATTTAAAAGAGTGCATAAGATTGTACTGTTCATTCTTTGTAGCCAAAAATGCACCGTTTGGTGTTTTTTTTTTTTTTTTTTTTTTTTTCATGAAGACCATTTATCTTCTTTTTTTTTTTCCTTCCCTTTTTTCTTTTTCATGGAAAACCTTTATTTTTAATTTTTTTTTGCCTTTATGTGTTTTTTTTTCCTTTTTAAAAAAACTTTTTGTGTTTTTGCTTTCGTTTTACTTTATTTTTTTCTTTTCAAGTTTTTTTTTTCTTCCAAACTTTTTCTACTTTGCTTTATCATCGTCATCATCAGTATCATTACTATCATTATCATTATTATTATTATAGTTGTTGTTGTTATTAATTTTTTCAAATTTTTACTTGTCTTTTCCTAAATTTATGCTTATATATTTTCAGTAGAACTTTGTTTTTTCTTTTTTTTTTTTCTTTAATTTCTTTATTAAAAGCTCAATATTTTATCATTTTCTCTCTTATATATTTTTTTAATTACTATTTCAACTTTTTCACTCAAAATTCTAATTGTCTTAACTATAATCAGACCTAATTGTGATAATTTTTCTTTTTTTCGTTACATGATCAAACTGGTTTTTTTTTTAAAAGAGTTTTCACGATGGATTAAAGGAGGTTCTCAAGTTTCTACTTTATTACTTTGGATAACATTTATGTGATTATTTTACTTTTTTTGACATGAAAATTAATTTCTATTTCATTATATTTCCTTAACATTTAACAGAATAATAAATTTGGTTATAAAATATGCTCCTTATTAGTGTGTTTTTGTTTTTTTGGTATTTTTGGGAAAACTATTTAAATATTGTTGTTATTGGTTTTTTTTTTTTTTTTTTTTAACGAAACTATTTGGTTTTTCATGCCATTTTTCCATATTTTGCTTTTCTGTCGTTAACTTTTTCTTATTTCCTTTTATACTTTATTTTACTTATATTTCATCATTTTTCTTAAATTTCTGACTTGTCTTTTTTCAAATTTTTTTATACTTCTTCCTGCAACTTTTTTATTTTCTTTATTTCTACTTATTAGAAGCTCAACATCCCAAATTTTCTCTCTTAAAATCTGTATTATATCAACTTTCTCATTGATAATTCTAATATCCTTAATTGATTGTGGTCAGTCTTCAAAAATATATTATCAGATTACTGTTGTTTTAAATAATCATTTGCAACATAATGGTATAAAATTTTGATTTTAGATAACATAATATATATTGTAAATATTGTGTAAGAACAAAATAATCAATATTATTATGTGTTTTATATAATAAATATTAAGTTATCATAATTTTATGATGAAATGTAATTTTTGAATATAGATAATTATTTTTGTATTTTTTTTTGAATTAGTTTTTTATTCATTTATTTTTTATAACGTTGTTTATATTACACATTATTAAAACTACAATTACAGTTTTATACATGCATTGCACGTATTTGATAACTAATGTTACAAAAAAGTGTGAAAAATAATATTATTTGCTTTACGCTATAATGCATAATGCTATTTCTATTTTTTGCTATTATTATTGTGCTTTGAAATTTTTAAAAACGAGCATCTAGTAGTTAAATAATTTAAAAATGAAACTAGTGTAATAATTACATAATAAAAGTAAAGACAACAACCAATAAGAATCAAATGTCAAATTTGACATTGGTTATATATTGTGATAAATTTACTACAATATTTAACATTTGGTAAATTTGACATCAAATATAGCACTACATTAGAAAGTACTTTTTTTTTTAATCCAAATGTCAAAATTTACCATTGATATAACTTTTTTGTATTGCATTGGAGATGCTCTAATATGTGTTTGAGTTGTTTACATTTGAATATCATCCTAATATGTATTGGTGAGAGAGAATAATATGAGTAAATATATTAATAAAATAAGTTTGTATACTATTTAAAAATATTTGTATTAGAATAAAATATATGAAGCACTCAAATACATATTGTATTGCATTGAAATATAATATATAACAAATGATATTTTCAAATGGACATGGCTGTGGTAGAGACCCTCTGAGGGTCACTACCGGTAGAGCCATTTTTTGGACCGTTAAGATTTAATCTAACGGTTCAAATATTAATGGTGTACGATATTTATCATACACCTAAACTCACACAATCATTCCCACCTAAAGTCTTCTCCGTCGCCGGCGATCTTCTCGCCGCAGGCGACGGATGCCGGCGACTCATCCCCGACGCCAGCGACCCAACTCCGGCCACTCCGGCCCCTAGCCCCGGTCGCTGGCCGTCGTCGCCGGCCGCCGGCGATCCTATTTTCTCTCTCTTCTCTCTTTCTCTTCCCCTTTCTCTCTCTTCCCCTCCCTCCCGCCGGCCTCCCCCCACCCCCGGCCGCCATCCTCCCCCGGCACCCCCCCCCCCGACGACCCCTTCTCTCTTCCCCTTTCTCTCTCTTCCCCCTTCTCTCTCTTCCCCTCCCTCCCGGCCGGCCCCCACCCCCTGCCCCCAGCCAGCCCCCCGGCCCCGCCCCCCTCCCCCCACCCCCGATGACCCCCCTCCCCCCGGCCGCCACCCTCCCCGGCCCCCCCCCCCCCCCCTCTCTCTCGCAATTTCGCGAAATCGCGATTTAAATACAACCAGTTTTTTAATTTTTTAATTTTTAATTTTATTATTATTGTTATTTTTTTTTCCATGTTGTTTCTCGAGCCCAAGAGACATTCGTTTCTTACAAACTTTTCCAACCATGGACCCCGATTCTGAAAGTCCTCACTTGTGTTGCAAAGTAAATAGTTATACTATTTTCACATTTTCCTGTCGAATTTTGGGCTTTGTAAATAGTTGTACTCTTTTCACATTTTCCTATCAAACTTTGAACTCTGTAAAGGAAAATGCCTCCAGACTTCGAAAGGTAGATCAGAAACAGAAAACAATCTTCAAAAAGTTTCATTTTAAGGCTAATGGTGCTATCCTTGTTTGGACTTTTTAAACGATCTTATTTTGAAGTAAAAAAAAAAAAATCTTAAAACGAGGGATTTAAACTCTATATCTTAAAGATTAAAAAAAAAAAAAAAAACCTGATTGCAAGAGGAAATTTAATTAGTATGATCCATTTTTTTCTTAATATTTTATATATCATTTTTGTAATTGTTACAAGACCAACAACAAAAATTTGATCATAGATGTTCATAGACCTGCTCAGCTATATTGCATTGCCATATATTTTATTCTAATAATTATTAACACAAACTTTTTGTAAGAGTTAGGCTCAAGAAAAATATATGAAAAGGCTTCTTACTACACAAAGAAATTACCCTTTTGGCATGAGAGGTTTAATCTTGCAAAATTGCAATGTCTCTCTTATTAGCCACACTATTTCTTACAATCTCTGAACTTCTCATAGAAAGAACAAAGGGTTCGAACCTTGTCTTTCTGCTTGCTCAGCTTATTGTGATTTCTAATGCTTTTTTTTTTTTTTTTTTTTTTTTCTTTTTTTTTTTTTTTTTGCTTTTGCTTCGGCTTGTTTGATTTCTAAGAACACAAACATCTCCGTCGCATATGTACCTCTTCGACTCCGACGCTTGCGAGGGCTCAAAGAAGCAACCGAAGATGTTTGGAAGCAAAGCCATGGAGGTTTTGAAGCCTTGACAATATATTTTTTTTTTGGGGCCAAAAATGTTTGTTCACAAGTTCTCTCTTTTGCACACCCCTCTATATATATATGTGTATATATATAGCATATGGTTATGTTGAGGTCAATATTGGTAGGCCTTCCTTGATGTTGGACGTTAAGGCACGCTTTGTTTCTGCCCTCAAATTTATGGAATTGTCAAATAAAGCAAAACAAAGGCGTGTTCGCTTTTGGTCCATAGCCATAGGTGGAATTTCTGTAAAAATAAGCTTTGTTTGACCTAACATCGCCACATATTTTAAGATATTTTATACAGCTAGAACAGGCTCAAGACCACAATTTATATTTAATTATTAATTTTTTTTGGGTTTTTTTTTGGGGGGGTCAAAGAATTTAGATGTAAAATATCATGTACGAGGGAAATAATTATATGACAACTTCAATTGCAATCCCGTCACGACTAACTCAACGGATGAGAAAGAGAGATTTAGGGTCTTAAGTCACAGCAGGTTCATTAATTGAGAGATTGTTTTTTTGTTAATATATAAATAAATTTATAAAGTGAATGCTAATAATATTTCATATGAAAATACACGACAAATGCACTTGTATTTCCTTCGTTGTGTTTTAGTTGGACTGCCATTGGCAAATTTTTTTCTTGCATTGTAACTAACTAAAAATAAAATATTCTTTTCATACCAAGACATGATCCAAGTCAAAATTGTAAGATAAGAAATTGGCAACGTTTCCTAGTCAATATATATATATTTTTAGGTGGATTTTCTTTTAATATTGAACACTTCTTAATAATTTTATCAATTGATTAATTAAATGCTTAGGCTCATAATAAACAAATCGACATAAATCAAAAAACGAATCCTCAAAAAAAAAAAAAAAAAAAAAAAAAAAAAAAAAAAAAAAGAAAGGTTAAAATCTTGAACCAAATATGAGAACTTTAGATTTTGTTTTCTTTTTTTCATCACTTACAATTCACGTCCATTTCAAATAAAAGTGTCAATTGCGTACACTATTGTTTATATGAGGTGTGCTTAGAAGATAAACTTTTTTTTTTTTTTTTCATTTTTTGTACCTTGAAACTTTGAGATAACCGAATTTAAACTCTTCACTTTATTGTAGAATTCTCGGTTGTTAGATTATGTCGGTGGACATGAGAAACAATTTCTCTTACTTGTTTATTTGTTTGACTTTGATGGAAACCCCTTCAAATAGCCAACCAGCAATCTGTCGTTGTAAATTGCGTTTTAATTACAACTTCCATGTTATAAATACGGTTATATGTAGCTATATTTGTAACTTTTCTTTATTTGCTATAACTAGGGGACAAGAAAATAGTAAAAGACAGAAAGAAATATATGCAAACGAAAGGGTTAATAAAATCAATATCCTCTGCAGCAAAAGTGGAAATGAATGAAGGCTATAATATAATGAACCAAAATTAGCTTGGGTTAAGTAATTATCTTGGTTGAATGAAGACTTTCATGTGTTGTTGATTAATTATAAATAAATGATTGGTTTTATTGCAAAGTCCCCCATATATTAAAGTTTTCATTTTTTGTATGGTATTACATACTCATCACCACTCAACAATTTTTTTTTTTTTTTGCACTCCTGAATTTTATAGTCATTTTTACTTTTTCTTCTGAACTTTAAAAACTCACTTTGACCCATGAACTTTAATTTAACTCCACTTAACTTCTTCTATCAAAATTTCAGTAAAAAACAGACAAAAAATATGAGTTCAATGCAGTCATGTGCTTTTTTTTTTTTTTTTTATAGCAGAAATCCTAATAAAATAGGCTTACTAAGGCTAATTCCCCAAATTTCTATCTCTTTTTAACTAAGATTCTAATAGAAAGGGTAAAATAAGATTAAATTCAAAGTTTAAGGGGGGTAAAGTCAGAGTTTTAAAGTTTAGAGAACAAAATAGAAGTGATTCTAAAATTCAAGGACATAGATGAGAATAATCTATTTTTATTTTTTACTTAGAATTTATGATGGAGTTATATATAGAATTATTTTTAGACTACATCCACAATAATAACATGAATTTTAAGTAGAGAAGGGAAATCGCCCTTTTGGTTACTCCACGTAAATTTGCACCCCTTTTAATTTTAAAACTTTAATAGATTCATAGACTAAGGTTTTATTTGGTATTTAAGTTTGACTCTAACTAAATAATATTTTTTCATCTAGTTTTTATCTTTTTTGAAAAATCAACAAAATTTATAATTAATTTTTAAAAATCAATCAACTCTAATTTAAAAATTTTATCTCCAACCAATAAATCAAACGTAGGCTAAATTTTCCCTAATTTTCAAAGCTACCAAAATTTTTTCTTATCTCTCTCTCTCTCTCTCTCTCCTAGTGTCTCCTATAGTGTGAATTGTAACCTGTCTGAAGTCAGCAAAATTGGCCCAAGTTGAATGGATCTAAAGTTGTCAAATAAACAAGAATGCAAATGAGTAACTTGGTGGATTGGCAATAGCAGAAAAACCGATAGTCTCCCCACTAATTCCGGGCAATGAACAGTTGCAGATGATAAGTGGTCTCATGTTTGACTGAAGCGGCCAGCTTGGCGCGGATGACCGGTGGTCACCTATTGATTTATTCCGGCCGTCGAGTGTGTCGCGTCACTAGAAATAAATAATTACGACAACCAAAAAAACGACTACTAACGGAGATGGAGTCAGGATTTTACTTCAGTGTGGTCATTATTAAGAACCTCTTATTATTATTATTATTATTATTTAATTCTCACCATTGTTATTTTTTTTCTTTAGGTACTCACAATTTTTTTTTTCCTTTATATTTTTCATCATTATTATAAATATTAGTGGGATAGATTCAAGAAAAAAAAATGAAGACTTACGAAAAAAAAAATAAAGGAGAATATTTGAGAAATAAATTAATAGGGGGGCACGTTTGAAAAAAAAAAATAAGTAGACTTATGGATTGAAATTATAGATTTTAAAAAATTGAGTCGTGTGTCCATGCTAGCTTCTACCTTTCCTCCATGCTGGCTTACAATAATATGAGTTTCATTGAAAAATAAAAGAAAATACGAAATTCCATTGGTGATAAATTAATGGATGAGAAGGATAATTTAGGATCTTAAGTATTAGGTTTGAAATGTGTAAGATTTTTTTTTAATTAATAAAATTGTTGTTCATAGATTTTATTGAATAAAAAACGAAAGAAAAGGAAAAGGAAGAACGAAAATTAGTAGTCTTTGATTAGGTGTATATCCCTTTCATCCCCTTATAGTATTAAAGTCTTAAATTCAAATTCTCGTTTTATCGTTCAAAAAAAAAAAAAAAAAAAAAAGAGTAAACCAATAATCAACCCATCAACGGCAAACAATGGCTTGTTATCATACCATAAATTAATGAGGGGCCATACTCTTGAAAACACAAGGATCATAATTTTTGCTTTGTTTTTACTTAATAAAACTGTATTAAAAAATATTAAAAAAAGAAGAAGCAAAAGTTATAATTTTTCGATAAATACTTGCAATCATATTTTTAGAAGAGTCTAATATACCAAAATGAATATAAAGTTTTTAAATCAATAAGGGAGTGTTTGGTTCACCCACTCAAACCATTCAATTCAAACTTTTTTTTGTTTTTTTCCTAAAAAGTTTTTGTCTTTTTTCCAAAAAAATTTTTGTCTTTTCTGAAAATTCAAAAAAATTTACTATTGAAACTTAAAAATCTCAACTCAAACTATTCCACCAAAAAATTTACTATTGAAACTTAAAAATCTCAACTCAAATTGTTTGAATAAATTTTATAATATCTAATTCAAATTCTTGAAATTTTTAGCTCACATTTTGTAGTTTGGAGTTTAAGCTTTAAAAAAAATACTAATAAATAAGGATGAGAGAATTGAATTATTCACCTTTATAATAGTGTCAGATATGAGATTATTGCTAGATTATATCTGTAATTACATTTTAAGTACTTTTTGAGGACTCCTAAAAAAATCACCAAACTCTTTAAAGACAGCTTTTGATTCTAGAAAGCAAAAAAGGGGAGAAAGAATAAAATAACATTTTTGAAAAAAGTAATAGTAAATTATAACATAAAATTTTAAATATAAAAAAAAATAGCATAATCAAATCTAAAACTACACATATGAAATAAAACGTTTGTCCTTCCTACTCTCTCTCTCTCATATATAACTTTACATAAATTTATTATTAAAAATTAATCAAAAATATATATTTTTAAGAAAATCAAGAATTTTTCCGAAAATCTTAAATTTTCTCCAAAATATATATTATAATTTATTATCTTTTAAAAAATATTATATTTACTTTAAAAATATATGTGAAATATGTTATTTGTTATAATTTGTTGCTTAAAAAAAAAAATCTAGAAAGCTCAACAATTAATGCAGGCTAAAAGTACAAGACTCTAAAAATGGGCTTTTAATATCATGTCTCAGAGAAGCTGGGCCCCCAAGAGAAGACGCTGGCAAATTTACCCTTTTACCACCCTTCCCAAAAATAACATAGGGGAAAACCACCCAATTATCACTGTCTTGCCACAGTAAAAAAATAAAAAATAAAAAAAATACATTAGCCATAACCCTCTGTACAATTAAGCCTAAACAGTGAAGATTTTTTTTAAAAAAAATTTTATTTTTAGAGAGAGAAAGAGAGAAGCCAAAAAGAAAGAGAAGTGGGGGGCAAAAAAAAAAAAAAAAAGGTGTAAAAAAAAAAATCCCATAAAAAAAGGAGAAAAAGCGCGTAAAAAGGCAAGCCATTAGGCATGGAGAAGTAGTCGGAAAAACGCCTTCCATTCATTCGCTGGCCTTTGCCCTTTTCTTCTAAATTTGATCCTTCCTTTTCTTCTTTGAAATTCAGTTTCTCTCTCTTGATCTTCACTTTCCTTTTCATTTTCTCACCTCCCAATCACCACCCTTTCCTTCTCACACCAGACCCCCTCCTCTCTCTCTCTCTCTCTTCATTTCTGAATTCTCCTTTGTGGGTGTGTTTTTGTCCCACCAAAAACATACCCACAACCTAAATTCATCACTTCTCACACATATAAATATATATAAATATATATATGCACGTTTAGTAAACGCATTGTTGTTATCAAGTTAAAAAGAAAAAAGTTCTATAGAGAGAGAAAAAAAAATGTGAAAAGAAAAAAAAAAAAAAGGGAATATATTAAAAAGAAAAAAAGATTTGGTGTGGGTCCGGAAGAAACAAGAAACAAGAAACGAGAAACGAGAAAGTAGTAATGATAGGGAGCGGCGGAGGTGCAGGGAGTGAGGATGGCGGGACGGGATCGAACGGCGGAGAAGTGGCGGCGGGGCTGAAGAAGGGGCCGTGGACGGCGACGGAGGACCAGGTGTTGATAGAGTACGTGAGGGCGCACGGGGAGGGGAACTGGAACGCGGTACAGAAGCATTCGGGGCTGAACAGGTGCGGGAAGAGCTGCAGGCTGAGGTGGGCCAACCACCTCCGTCCCAACCTCAAGAAAGGGGCTTTTACACCGGACGAGGAGCGCCTCATTCTTGAACTCCACGCCATGTATGGTAACAAATGGGCTCGCATGGCCGCCCAGGTAAGTAAGCCACACCAATAGTAATACACCCCACTACCTATATATATATATATATATATTTAAGGAGGGAGCGGAGTCGGGAATGGGGATGGTTTTAAAGGCCGATAGGGAGATGGGAAAGCAATTCCTGTCTTCGTTTCGTCCTGTCGTGTTGCCATCCCTGAACTAAACAACTTCAGTACTTTGTTTTTTTTTTTTTTTTTTTTTTGGTTTTTGTCTTTTATGTTGATTGTTTTAATCTTTGTGGATTTATATATGTACATCTTCATGTGTAGTTTTCTGTGTTTCTTGTTTCTGCTTTTTGGTGATTGGTTGGTTTTCTGTGGATATATTTGTGAGCGTGTATATATATATATACATATATATGTATATATGTGTATCTGTATTGGAGGGTATCTCTTCATTGCATTTTTGCTTTTGCGTTTTTGGGTTAGGATTCTCAGCTAGCTTAACAATTCTCTAACAAGTTCCTCTCCCCCCCACCAACCAAAAAAAAAAAAAAAAAAAAAAACTTTGCTGTTACTTGGGAGCCATGCAAGCTCGCTAACATTTTTTTTTTTCAATTGGGTTTCTGAGTGTGAAAGGAATATTAGCGTCCTGTTCAATGATTGTTCTTCTTTTAAAAAAAAAAAAAAAAATTATTGCCAGTTATTTCATACTTTGTTTGGTTCCTTCAACATTTGTCCTTCAATTTGCGTATCAGATTATATTTTTTGTTCTCCGATTCTCCGTCCTTTTTGTCTGTTGATGTTTAGGCTCTCTTTTGTGCCTTCCTGATTCTGAACGTGCATGTCTCCCTATTAAGTGTTTCCTGTTCGGAAAAATGATCTGTTAATTTTTTTTTATTTTTTATTTTTTTTTAATTATAACAAAACAGTCATTTTCAGAACCTTTTTTAGAACATATAGTATTTTGATACATGTGCATTCATTCATGATTTTTAAAAGTTTTATGTTTCATGCATCATGAAACTGCAATACAACTTGTTAGAGTCGCAGAGTTTTGGCAAACGGACGTTCATGATTATCGTGATAATATTTTTCACGATGTGTATCATTGCTCGTTTTGGTTTGTTTTTTTTTTCTTTTTTTGTTTTTGCTTGTAATTTCTACTTGGAATGTTGCAGTTACCTGGGAGAACAGACAACGAAATCAAGAACTATTGGAACACGAGGGTGAAGAGACGCAAACGGCAAGGCCTACCTCTTTATCCGAACGATATTCAGCTATCCCAGACTCAGCCTGCGACCCCGCCTTCTTGTGGAATGACTCCAACAACCCCCACAACTCCCGCATTCCAATTCCAAAACCAATCCCCGATCGCCTTCTCCCCCACCCAGCCACCGCCCTCGCACTCACCCCTGTCCTCTCCGCTCCAATCCACTCCAACACTGACCTCTCCCCACCTCTTCGAGTCTCACTCTTACCCTTTGACAAGCGCCTTCACTTTCCACCGCCCTGTCCCGGTCCTTGCAACCCCACTCCGCTTCAAGTCCCATTCGCAGTGTTTCTCTTCCGCACCGCCACCAACCCAATTGAGCGATGCCTCTTGTTATCAGTTCCCGATGAGTTTTAACTCCCCTGCTTTGCCACAATCGGTTGGACCCCAGTTCGAGTCTGGCTCTATGCGTTCGGTTAAGTCGGAGCTCCCTTCAAGCCAATTTCCCCAAATGCAGCAACAACAACAACCGCAGCAGCAGCAGCAGCCCCAGATTCCGTGTGATGACAAGGTGACTGCAAGCCAGAGGAATAGCGGATTGTTGGAGGACATTTTGGAGAACCTGTTGGAGGAAGCTCAGAGGTCTGTTGAGAGCTCTTCAGGTGAACTTTTTAGTATTTTTCTTATTTTGTTTAAGCTCTGCTTTTCGTAGTTTGATTCGTTTTGGTATTTCTAGGCCTACGAGTTTCGGGTGTTTTACGCTCTTCGTTTCTATATGTTTGCTTGTTCTATTCGTTGTAGGCATCGTATATGGATACAGGGGAATCGGACAAATTAACACTGTTTTAAACCGGGAAAAATGCTTTGGCTGATAATGTAGTTGCTTTACCTTAGGATTAGGCTCAACATTTTCTTAAAACTGATACAAAAAGACTTCGTTTATTCTTTTTCAACCCGTTAGAAATTGTCGCATAAAACTGTTTGTATACCAGTTCATTAACATGTTGGTTTCAGAGTTGAAAAGTGAATATGTGGTTGGTTAAAAACTAGTGGTGATATATTTGTATGCGCATAGTGACAACAGTGCATTCTTTTCCAACATACGTAGAAATTGTCCCAAAGGACAAGACCGTTTCCTTAAAAACTGATACCGAAAAACTATCTTGTCGGCTCTTTTCCATGTTTCAGGGTTAACATTGTGAATATGTGATTGGATAAAACATGACATGTAATATCTCTCATTGTTAATGACAAAAGCGTTCTTTGCGACATTATGTGCAGAAGTGGTGCCAAAGGAAGAAGCTAAAGAGCAGATGAATTCCTTGCCAGAAGACCTCTCGAAGCTGTTAAATTTTGCCCCGAACACCCTCCAACACGTCCCACATTGGTTCAGCGATAGCGGGGAACTCTCCAACAGTCAATCCTTAGGTGTAACAACCGATACTGGCAACACCAACGGTAGTCTCGACGTGCAAAATTTAGCTTCATTATTCCCCGTTGCCTCCGCAACATCATCAGACTATGCTCAAACCCCTGCCTCTTGGGACGCCTTGCCCGGAATTTGCAAAGGGTGTTGCAAGCACACATGAATATGTCAAGCCAATACATGTACTGAAATAAAATGAACTCTTTTTTGTTTTTTGGTTTTGTTTTTTGTTTTACCTCCTTTGTATAGTTCTGAAGTCTCTTTTGTTTGATCTTTCTCTTATTAAATCAGAATTTATTATACTAAATTTCTTCATTTGCCAAATTTGGAGTTAAACTTGACAAAACCATTTTGAGTTTGCACATGTGACTAGTCACATTAATAGCAGTTGCATTATTTCTTGTAGTATTTCATTACGTAGTATATATATATTTTTTTATGGAATTATTTGATCTCCTTAAAATATAATTATTCTTTAATCACAGCTTGCTTGTAAATGTAAAAGTTGATTTATTTGTGATTTGTGATCATATGCTTTCTGAATCACTTTCCCATTTGGTTATTAAAGGAAGTAGATTTGTATTCCAAGTTAAGAATGAACTTAATCAATTCGGGGTCGTTCTATCGTGCTAGGGATCGAACTCACGATGCCAGTGTTTGGATGGTTAAGGTCATACGTTTCGTCGTCGATCTTTGTAGACATCTCATGTTTAGTTTTCGCTTTTTATAACTAGTATCGCACATTTTACAGTGGCTTCCAAATAAGACTCTACACTTATCGTCAACTTCGCTTTTGTGTCCATAAACTTCACGTATTTTCTCGTCGTGTTTGCAAATTAAAACAACGATCGTTGTTAGAGGCAGTGCTAGGGATTTTCATTGCCACATTGTAGAACTTCCCCCTCGGGTTGATCATCGATTAGGGAAGATCGGTTGATGCAAAATGCGAACACGCACACGGTTTAAAGGATTAAAACCTTTTGCATTTGCCTTTGATTCTTCCAATCTTCGTTACCTCTTTTGAGGTTTTCTTCTACGTTTATCCTTTTCTCTAGATTCTTCCAATCTTCATTACCTCTTTCGACGTTTTCTTCTAGGTTTATACTTTTCTCTACATTTTAAGTAACTTTATTTCTTTTGGGTAATCCTCTTCTTTGAAAAATTTCCTTTTATGGCCATAGTCCAAGCCCTAAGTTCTTAGTCTTAGCCAATACTTTCAATAATTTCTTTCTCTCTCCACCAATCTATGCTTCTCTACCTAGATCATAATTTTTTGCTAAATTACCTACACCATAAGTTGAAAAGTTGACTAATATGTCCAAAGATACATTTTGGAAAAATGTTTCAACTTCTAAGTGGGGTTGTAAAATAATAAAGTGAACCCCACCTCTATTTCACCATTGAATTATTTAGATTTAAAACTAGTAATTTCTTCATGCGGCAAATAGCAAACTTTTTTTTTTTTTTTTTTTTTTTTTAACGTAGTTGAGAGCGTTTTAGTTTTATCATTTTATGGCTGAGATTTAGACTGCATGATAGAAATTTTCACCCTTTTTTTTTTTTTTTTTTTTTTTTGGGGCTCAAAATAAGGTCTTTGTCAATTATGCATCTTGAAGACGTCTCAATCTCATATGCATGTAGATTACGACTTGCTTTTGAGGTTTAAACACATCTTATCTCGCCAAGGTGGAAAGATTTCTCAAAACTTGGAAAAAATTAGAGCTGTTCTTAGAAATATTCCACCAATACTACAGAATAAAAGTAAACGATGGTTTTATCTTTTGCGCCATATAGCAAAATTTGGTTGCAAAGAATATCATTGGGAATTTTTAGCTCTTATTTTTGTAGGATTAGATATTTGCAAAATTGTAAAAGTATCTCCTTGATTTTAACATGATACTAATTGAAAAAACATAACAAGTTTATATTGAGTTTCAAAGTTCTTTTAGTATTTATACAATCAACAGTAATTACACATCTGATCTATCACAAATTATATAGTTCGAATCCCATAATTTCAGAGAAAAAGATAATTTTTTAAATTTCCATTATTTTGTTTCCTAATCTGTATTAAATACTATTCCAAACATTACTTAACCACAAAATTTTTCAAAAACATCCACTAATACTACCAAAATCTCCAAGGTTATAATCAAAACATTCTCATTCGTTCTCATTTTTTTTTATTGTGATTATTATTTTTTTTTAATTTACAAAATAGAAAATCCTCTGAATTTGAAATAACTTCAAATTTCTACCCTTCGATGATCAATTTGGTGGAAAAAAAAAAATTCAATATTTACACCACCGTCCAAACAATGAAATCCTATGTTGCAGTACATGAATAGAAATAAATGCCTTCCTTTCCCATCTCCTCTCTTTCTCCATCAATTCTCCCACGTTATTTGGTGAAATTCATGTCTGAGAAGTCTTGTTCATGACGGCCTCGCACAATCTGCGATCGGAGGGGAGAGAGCGGAAGAGAGGGAGAAAGAGAGGAAGAGCGGAAGAGAGGGAGAAAGAGAGGAAGAGAGAAACAATGACGAAAATATAGGTTATCTGGAGTTGGGCGTGAATACTACAATTTTTGTGTTCCTACTAGTTCTTTCAAGGGAAATTTGAAAAATCATCCAACTTCTTCATAATGTGACCAACTAAAGGGGAGAAATTTGAAAGAAAATTTCCAAGTATATACAATGGGTATTAATAATTAGAAGGGAAAACATATTAGAAGTTTCTTTAAATTTTTGTTTTTGTTTTTGTTTTTTTTAAGGCCAATTCTAAACAAAAGCGAGCAATGTTGAGAGCAAAACAAAGGAAAATTCTGTGATGTTTACACAAATTTTTGAAAAAAAAACAAAAATTGGTCGAGAACAACGTAGAAATTGCAACTAAATATTCTCATTAGGTCAACGACAGAATGCTACATTTTGTCGATGATATGCGGGCAGGAAGTGAAGTGAACTCATCTTCGCCATGGTGAATTCGTGAACTAATTATCTTCTTCATAGTGAATTCCTCCTTGGTGGCAAACGACTCAACATGTTTTCGTTAGATGCTGCGTACGAGAATTCAAACTCTACATATTATAGTAAGATCGGATGTGGACACACTGGTAGATTATGCTTTTTAAAAGTACCGGCTCCATTTTGCATAAAGAAATTTTGTTGCAGAGTATTTTAAAATTCTGAAATCCGAGGCTATAAATATATTTATTTCTGTTGTCAAGTGAGAAGCGTCGAGTGTATTTTTGCAATTTTCTAAAACATCATATGAAGGCCAATGCAATAAGAGACTTCAAAAGGTGTTATTATTCTTCAAAGTGAATAAACTGATTCCAAGTTGGCAACCGGACGAAGCCACCCTAAAAGTTTCGAACCCGAGACCTAAGACACTAACCTCTCATTCCAACCCACAGGGCTAGCCTCAGCGGGGTCTCCCTGACCTCCCGCCAACTCAAGCCTCTACAGAATTACATGGGTAATAATAATACTAATGCTAAAAGGTTTTTCCACAGAGGTACTAAATCAAGGTGACATAAACCAATATTTCAATAGGAATCAGTTTGTCAATGCAAATCCAAGTGCTTCTTTCTATTTTACCCACACAAAACCTCGAAGAACCTTCACACCCACAGGCAAACAAATCCAACTAAAAAGATGGGGAGATAGTGAATACAATTATGTCGACCGGCATCGAATCTAATTAATGGTCATTGAGAATTCTATGATGGGGTATGAGAAAATATCCTATTGGTCTGTTTTAAACCATCATATCTGTGAATATACATACACAAACGTAAAAAGCTCCAATGAAATGCAATAATGTACCTTGGATGATTGAATAAAACAGAAAACATCATAACCTTTATTGATGCATAAAACGACTAACAGTATAA
Organism: Ficus hispida; assembly: GCA_025413025.1. Lineage (NCBI taxonomy): Eukaryota > Viridiplantae > Streptophyta > Magnoliopsida > Rosales > Moraceae > Ficus > Ficus hispida. The sequence goes on along the minus strand of CM046374.1, from coordinate 26,140,340 downwards.
TATTTCCAGCATAGAAGTCTAGATACAACTGTTATCAACAGTTGAGTAAATATAAGAAGAGTAATTCCCACAGTTGCGCAAGCGTAAACAGGAGCTAAATCAAATAATATATACAATTCTCATACTGCTTTTTCTTCGAAAGTCTTATTTACAAACTTTCACTCTTGACTTACTCAGAATGATCCAAATGTGTTCTCTCCGCTGTAAGTCATGTAGAGAAAACCATCTTCGTCCTTGTGTTCCTCATAGATTGCAGACATCATGGCAGCTGCAATTGAACAAAACCGGATATGCATTAAGAAACCGAACTTATATATTTCAAATAACAACAACCAACGGTATATTTACATGCTACTTTTCTCACCAGTGGGTGGCAAAATGTTCTTGACAAATATAAATATGGCCTTCTCAGCACCGAGCTTTATTCTCTTCCGCACCACATAAACAAACTGCCCAACAGTCAAATCAGCCGGAACCAGATATCTGTGTTCATCATCATTCAAGAACTTAGTATAGTATAAATAAAGGATCTCTTTAACATGGTTAACACAGCTCACAGATAACCCAATGAAAAACCATAAAAAGATCTCGGATCTCGAATGACCTCAGACTTGTCTCAACAAGTTCAAAAACATATCTCCCATATTTTAAAGTTAGATTACCAAGTATCATGTGAAGATAGAGTCTAAAGATCATATTAAGAGATACAAAAAGAAAAATAACCAAATTCCAACTTAGAATCGTATAAAAGAACATATTAAAAAAAAAATTATTTCAGAATGGACCAACTTCTTCTTGTCAATTTCTGGTATGTCACTTCGTTCGGCTTTCTCCACGATAACCTATGCAGCACAACAAGATTAAATCAATGATCACCAGGCACAATACACAAGTACTAAAACGCTTAAGAAAATGTTTTCAACAATGCAATTAGCCTACTCTAAGCCCAAAAAATAAGAAAAAAATAATTGTAAACCCTCAATTAGAAATCAAAATAAACACCCTCTATAATAAGAACTTAGAACAAAATGAACAAAATAAGCAGTTTCTCAAGCCTTCAAACTTCTAATAAACTTATCATATTTCAGAGGAAAAAATATTTCGATTTCAAAAATACGATTTTCATACCGGAATTCTGTCAGGATACTTTTCCCTGATACGAGCAGCTTCTGCCTGCCTCCTCTCTGCCATTTCGGTAAAAAAAAAAATTTTTAAAAATAAAAATCAGCAATCTTGTTTGTACCGATCTAAAATAGTGTCATCAGAAAAACTCTTTAAAAAATTAGTGAAATTTTCTGCTCGCAGTTTTCCAAATCCAATTCAATTTTCCAAACTAAAATAATAATAATAATAATAAATAAATAAATAAATCTTTGAACGCAAGGTAAAGATAGGAAAACCTCTCAATCGAATCTAAAGGCACTAATGGAATTTTTTTCAAAGAAACCCAATTAAATAAACCAAAAAAAGACGGAGAATTTCTGAAATTATATCAAAATTGAGAGATAAGCGACACATATAAACGAACCCACATTACAAAATTCACATCTTTTCAAGAGAGAGAGAGAGAGAGAGAACCGAGTGGGTGTTCGAGCTTGAAGGAACTCTTGGCCATGGCGGAATTGAAGTCGAACGACTGATCTGCTCCCACTCCTGAGTTCCAAGTCGAAACGACTGATCTGCTCCCACTTCTGAGTTCCAAACAAACACAGATCAAGAAAAAGGAGAGGCGAACAAAATTAGGGTTTCTATTTTCCCCTTTGGAACCCAAAAAAAAAAAAAAAAAAAAATAGAAGAGTATGTAAAGAAAGAGAAATTTTGATTAAATATTTTTATCTCTTACCAAAGAAAATCCGAGAAATCAGAAAGAAACTGAAATCGGCGTAGAAAATCCGGAGGCTCTAGAGCAGAGAGAGAGACAGAGAGACAGAGAGAATTGGAGGAAAGTAAGGATTTTTTTTTGGAGTGTAGAATTTATATATGGAAAATGGAATTGGTTTTTACGGGTTTTTGGAAAGTTCGCTTGTTAACTTTGTAAAATAATAACAATAATAATTATTATATTAAAAAATATCTCCAATATTATCTCATATCATGTTATATTTATAATATTTTATTTTAAAATTAATAACAACTCATTGCTTTATATATAATTCCATATTTAAAATTTTATCGCATGATATTCTTTGGAGTCCTTTTAGTGAAACGGTTTGAGAGTTTGAGTTGAAATTTTTAAGTTTGAGTTGCTTGATTTTTTAAAAACTAGTTATAATTTTTATTGATTTTTCAGAAAAAGACAAAAACTGATATGAAAATTTTAAATTTAAACACATTCACTAAACGAGGCCTTAGATATTGATGTAAATCATATCTCATATCATGCTTTATTTGTCATTTTTTATTTTAAACTCGTTGCTTTATATGTAATATCATATTTAGAATTTTATTACATGATACTATTTAGATATTGATAGAAATGACAAGCATTACTAGAATATTACATTTGAATAAATTGATTGATATAATATAACATAAATCACGTCACAAGTAACATATAAAAAATGTGTCGTATAAGAGCCATATATATATGGGTTTAGGAATCGAATTTTGTGCCTAAGAGGACATCATTCAACTCATCCAATGAAATAAAAATAGTAATTTGAGCAACAACCTTCTAAAAAAAGCCACATCTTTTAAAAAAATTATATAGGAGTATTTTTTTAAAATGGCTAATCAAAAGTTAACTTAACATATCTAATTAAAACAATATCACCAGTCAAAATTATAATCTAGTAGATCACTATCAATAATCTGTCAGATGTTACCAAAATTGACACGGACTATTGAAGTTCTCTAACAATGATCGCAGTAAAGTAATGGTAGATTTTACAAATTATGGGTCGATCTCTGAAAAGTAAGTTAATATTTTATATGATGGGTTTATTGACACCCTCAATTTTACTTTTCTTACATACTTTTCAAAATTACTTGTTACACCCTTTGATTTTTCCAAAAAGCCCTTATAAATACATTATTTACTTTTTTCTTTCTTCTCCTGTTAAAGTATAAATCCCATGTCCCCCCCCCCCCTCCCCCTAAGAACAATATTCTATTTTATTGTTTTTTTTAAATTTATTTGAGGAGAATTTTTTTAAAGAGAATATTCTTTTATTTTGTTTGTTATTATTCCTATTTTTTAATAGTTTTTGTAGTTTCATGTTATAATTATCCTTTTCTTTTTTAAGAAATAACAAGCAAATGGAAAACATGTAAGTATAATGTGGATATATAATCAAATAAATTGATTTTTGGTTAGTTATTTATTTTATAAAAAATTGAGAGAAATTGTTAGAAATTCACTCTAAATTTTGAGTTTTTTCTAATTAGCTAATAAAAGTATTAACCAAATTCATAATATTTTCAATCATGCTTGTAGAATACTTAGCTTCAGCAATATATTATTTTCAAGTTTTTGTGATCTCAAGAATAGCGTACAAAAAAAATAAGTTCATAAATTTTTATCTCAATATATAAACTGATGAAGAATTTTTACTAGATAACTAAAAAGAAAAAGAAAAAACTTGTGAGAAGAAAATTAAAAAATAAAAATAAAACAAAATATATTAAAAAAATTGTGCAGAGTTTTATATTATGTGAAGAAAGAATAAAGACAAATAATATAGTTATAAGGTTTTTTTGAAAAAATTAAGGGGTGAAATAAATAATTTTTTAATTATAAAATTAATTTATTAATGATTTTAAAAAATAGGTGAGAAAAACAAAATTTGAGGATGTCAATAGACCTAACCTATTCTTTATTGCTTTCCATCATCAACATAGATGATTGACATGTGACCGGTGTTGGTTGTTAAAAAGTATTCTAATAGATTACTTTTGTTAATCTTATTCATGACGTTTATCACAAAAGAACTTGGTAGATTACTTTTAATAATTTATCATATTGTTTTTCCTTTTTAAATACATAAAAGATGTACGGTTGGTCGCTGGCACTAACCATTAGAAACTAATTTGGCAGATTAGTTTTTTAGAATATCACATTACTTTTTCTTAAAAAACAAAAAAATTCATATTAAGATTAAATTTTTGCATAAATTAAAAAGCTACCACAGAAAAAAAAAAACTAAAAATTACAAAATAATCATAAAATAATATATATATATATATATTTTTTCCTCTTTCATGTTTTTCTTCTATTCTTTTACGGGTTTGTCTTGTTTGTCTTGTTTCTGTTTCATCTTTGCCTGCTTGCAAATTTGTTAATTTTCTGGCACCTTTGCGTACCTTTGTTTTGGTTTTGCGTTTGTAAAACTTCTTCCTTTCTTTCTTAATTGAAATCTCCTTTATCATTCGGATGTTAATTATCCTCTGGTGATTTTTGTTTGGTGTTACGATCTAAACCCCATAATTACAATCTAATTTTGTCTTTTTCTCTCAATTTCACTGTTCACACAGTTTTGTAACTCACATTTTAAAAGCCAACTTTACATAGACAAGCTCAAATGATACGATTTTATTTTAATAAACTGTATAGAATTTCAAAACGAACGAAACAAGCTCCATATTCATTTTTTAAACACATTTTAAGTTTTTACACTTTTTAACTCCAGCAATTCAAACATCTCGCTAAACGCATAATCAATTCAGATATAAATTATACAATCCAAATCTTAACATCAAATACATGCTTAAATTTATTTATTTCTTAAAAGACAGATAAAAAAAATAAGCATATAAAAAATCAGATCAATAGCCAATAGCCAAAAGCCAATGAAATCTTGAAGTCCACATCTTCCCAATTAATACCATGTTTGTTGATAACATGGTATAATCTACGTCCAATAATCTACGTTGTTTTGGGCCTCGTATAGCTATGACCTGTCCGTGTTCTTTACCAAGAAATTGTGATAAATAGTATTTTGACAAAAATAATTAAAATAAATATAAGATTTTAAAATATTTGAAATAAATAATAAATTTATTAGATAATTAAAAATGTATTTAGTAAATAGTAAATTTATTAGGTGAATAACTTGTTTACAAAAAATAAATAAATTATTTGTCTCATAAATTTATTATTTATGGTTACTTATTTAAATATTTTTAAAACATATATTGTATACATCAATTATTTAAGTAAAACTACTATTTACTTCTTGGGAAAACTATCTGAATAATATAAATTTGAAGATCATTGCATTAATATAATACGAAAAAGTAATATTAGACCAAGCTGATATAATATTAAATTAAATAAAATTATAGTTTGTGTCATGTTAGTCAATATAAGAGAATTTATATTATGTTGATCAATAGATAAAAAAAGTGATTATTTGGATAATTTTCTCTTACTTTTTGTTCCTTTTTCTCTCGTTTGTGCATCACACGCTAGCCTAAATTGTCAGTTTATCAACTATTCTGAAACTGAATTATCATTTTTTTTATTTATAGTTGTTTAAAACATATATATTTTTTTTCTTTGAAATGTGTTTAAAAGATTTATACAACAATTAGTATTAAAAAATTACATTTACAAATAAGAAGATTTCAACTCACCATCACACTAGTAATCATCAAAAAGTTTATAGTGAAAGAATAATATATAAAACAAAAAAGTTCGAGATCTGTAATAACACTAATGACCATGATTTATTGATAATAAGTTTTTTTTTTGTTTTTTTGTTTTATTTCAAATGGTCCGTGAATTATACACTCAATCTCATGTTGGTCATTGACTTTTTATTTTATATATCATATTATCTCAAACTTTTCAATTATTACACAAATGACACCTATGTCAGTATTTTGTCAAAACTGAACGAAAATAAAAGGAATGAGAAAGATGGAGGGAATAGTAAAAGAATTTTGACATTCATGATTCTTTATGGTAGAGAACCCTGAAGGAAAGACTAAATCAAAGTGAAATATCTAGTATTTTACTTTCCTTCAGTTTTTGATATTCATGATTGTTCAAAATGAAAATTGAACATGTTCAAATAAGGTGAGCTTTAATTTTGACTAAAATCATAACTAAACTTTCTTCGCATCCACATTAGTGTGATTGGTTGGAGAGAAAAGTGAAAGGAATGAGAGAGATGGAGGGAATAGTAAAAGAATTTTGACATTCATGAATGTTTAATAGAAGAAAAAAGAGTAAAAAAAATATAATCGTAAATGGATTAGAAGAGGGATTCCAAATCATTCAGAATATCTGAATTTTGATCTCTCATAAATTAAAGAGATTATTAGAAGGATTGTATTCTAAACATGATAAAATAAACGATCTTTCTCTTCTTCCCTATTTCCCTAACTTAGATGTTGTACCACCCTCTTCTTTTTATTTTATTTTCTTCCTACTAAACATATCCTAACAAAGAGAGAGCGAGAAGAGAAGGAAAAAAAAAAAAGGAAAATTTTCATAAATTTCCCTTGAACTTTATCACTAATGTTAATATACTCATAAATTATGAAATGTACAGATGGAAATTAACGGATGGAAATTAATAGATGTAGTAACTTGATACACATGTTAAAGTTTAGAGGGTGTAATAAGTATGTTTTATAGCTTAGAGGACATATTGACACTAATGACAAGGTTCGAGGAGAATTTATGATATTTTTCTAAAAAAAAAAAAAAAAAAAAAATCTGTAGAAATGAAATTGCAGTGAAAAAATGTGCAAGCACTCGTACACTCCACTGAGCATGGTCTAGTGGGTATAAAAGGAAAATGGACAACAAGGTGTCGTCTTTCCGTGTAGTAGTAGGTGAGGTTCCCATTCATATTTGATATCAAAAAGAGAAAAAGTGGGGTAGGAAATATGGGCCAATAAAGGGATTGCTATCACATTATAGGTGAAGTTTCAATTTTTTTAAATATATTTTTAATTACCTTTTTCCATCTCTTGTCTTGTTCTATAAGTAATGGAGATGGTTAAGATAAAAGTTGCAACACTAATGTGAAAAAGGTAATATTTTATGGCTAGAAGAAATATATCCATTTTTGATGCCGTGATCTGCTCCGATCACAAAGTACCACTTCCGACTATCCCGGTAACATGAAAGCGTCTAACACCCGGATTGAATACCGGTGACCCGGGTATGGCAGACCAGATGCCGAGTATGGCCGACCAGGGCGCCAGTGACTCGAGTACGACAGACCAGATGTCGAGTACGGCCGACCAGGGTGCCAATGACTCGAGTACGGCCAACCAGACACCGAGTACGGCCGACCAGGGTGACCCGAGTACTCGAACCAGATTGTGCTCCGAGCACCCTATCTCGGGGAATGTGCACAGGACTAGTAGGAGTCCCCCGGGCCCACTCTCCCCCTGTCACCCAACGTCTGACACAAGTCCCATCACTGTACCCATCCACCACAGGTGCCGTCCACATACTCCTACAACACGTCACATCGCCACCCGCCGCCACCTACTCTAACAGGGACTGCCCTTGCAAGCGCCGGCGACAATCACCCTACTGTCCCCTGTGCTGGGTCAGAGATACGTGGCGCCAGTCCGTTGGACCAATGACATCCACCAGCCTAAGACCTAGTCATCTGCCGGATGTCCTAGGTAACCGACCTGGCCGGGTTACCCCGAGCACCCGGATCTGCGAGAGGCGCCTATAAATAGAAGAAGAGTCCATAAATCCAGGTATGGTCATTCTTGTCTTGCCAAAGCTCTGTCTCTCCCTTCGCTCATCAGTTTCCCAACTGACTTAAGTATCGGAGTGCCTGTGGCAGACACCACACCGGTGTCCCCATCATTCCGAGATGCTTCCCTTTTACAGGTGATCGACGGCGGAGCGACTGGCCGGTCCTAACCCGACCACCCGACCACTTTGGGTGTTGTTATTAGGCCGGTCCTGACCTGACTATCCGACCACTCGATCACTTTGGGTGTTGTTGCCGGATCAACATTTTGACATCAACATCCATCTATTCACCAAAAAAGGAAAAAAAAAAACACACACACACACATCCATCTACCTAAAACTTTTGTGTTAAGTTCATTAATTAGTCAATAATGAGTCTTGTTCTAATTGTGCATATTTTGTTTGTAGAAGTAATAATATTTTGGAGCATGTAAAGATAAAGTAAAAGAGTGACAAAAATGTTGAATATAAATGACTGGCTTTTTTTTTTTAATTTAAAAAAAAAAACGTGTCTAAAAGGTTGAAATTTTACCTTATGAACTTGATTACTAGCTTGCCAAGAAAAGGAGAAAAGAGTCAAAATAAAAAAAAAAAAAAAAAAACAACAAGCGTGGTGAATTGTTACAAACTATTATCCTGAGCATGAATTAGACGTTTGTGATTGCCACTATAGATGAGGTGTTTTGATGAGGGCTACTATCCGATAGAAGGCGAGATTGTAAAACATGGTAAAATGTTATTAGATACCAAAAGTCCAATATAGAATAACATAAAATGACTAATGAATTGTAAAACCTAGAATCCCCTCTCCTTGCAAGCAAGTTATGTAAGACTGAGCTTGTGTTTGGTTCGTCGGTTGGAGATGCAAATTTTAAGTTGGAGTTAATTGACTTTTCAAAAACTAATTATATATTTTTTTTAATTTTTTAGAAAAAGACAAAAATAAAAACTGAGATAAAAAAATACAGTTGAGTTGGAGTTGAGTTGAAATGCCAAACATGAATTTTATCAAACTTCCCATTTCAATATCACAGAAACAAAGCACATCATAAATTCTCTTATATAAAAATCTTTTACAAACAAAATCTATTCTTTTTTAAGTAATTTATTCTTCAATCTTCTTATCAGGAAGAGAAGGAGGTTCAAACATGCTAAAAACCCTGTAAGCAGAGATGACAGCTAAAACAAAGAAGCAGAAGAAGGCCAAGGCATGAAGAACCAAGGCCACCTTCATTCTATTGCAGAATTTTCCATAAGAAAGGCAGGCTTCACTCCATGAAACTTCCTTATCGCCATTATACGTCAAGTACATAATCTCCATTACTGCGGCCCCGGATGTAACCATTAAATACGCTGCAATCTGCACATACGAAGATCTCGTTTTATTCGTAAGTTTGAACAAAAAATTTAGATTTTTATGAGAGAAAACACTGCATAAAAAAATTGTAGATTCGACCCATTTGCCAAATGAACTAGAAATGCACAAAGAAAGAGGTCAAGAAGAAGAGGGAGAAAACCAAATCACATAAAGAAAGAAAGATATTCACACAAATGAGTGGTAAAAGTTAACTGTGGGACCTTGGTTTAACTAACTGAGAAATAGGAAATAGCATTGAAGAATTTATTGATAAGATACGAAAATAATACCTAATGTCGATATAGGTTTTTAATCGGATTTTTATCTATCATACTATTGTTAATTTGATATAATTTCAGTTTGATCTTACGATTAAAAACCGTGTCTGATTTGATCATGATATAAAGCTATAATACCCTATACAAAAACTCTCAATTTTCTTTAAAAAGAATGGCAATAAAAGCTTTCCATCTTAGTAATCTTATTCATAAGCAAGGGGAACTTTTTTTTAAAAAAAGCAAACTCAACAAGAAATTTTGGAAAAAACCCAAAAAAGAAAATAAACAGAAAAAAAAACCTGGTCAGAGACAAAGAAAAACCAAGCTTTGGAAGCTAAGGATCTGATCCATGAGGACACAGCAGCAACAAAGGCATACACAGCAGAAATGGAGCTGATATAAACCATGTACCTGTGGAAGAAAAAACGACCCCTGAAAATAAACCAACAACTCTACAAGAGGAAGAAAAACGACAGTGAAAAAAAAAAAAAATGGGGGGATAAATTTCATACTTGAGACCCATGAGATCGCTGAACTTGAGCTTCCCATAGTCACTGTTATCCTGGTGGTTTGTGAGAGTCAGCCAAATGGTTGCAATACTGAGAGGAATCACAGAGATCCTCAGAGAACAATCTAGAAGCTTTAGAACTGGAATTTGGTTGCTGTTTGAGTTGAGAGAATCAACATCTTCTTCTTGGTTATTTCCCCTCATTTTGGATGAGACAATAGGAGAGAAGTTATGCGTGTATGTATATATATATATTTTTCTTTTCTTGAAAAATAAGGACCCCTTAGATAAAATATGACGTATCCTGATAATTTTATAATTAAAATAATACTACATGATAAAGTAGATTGTCTATATATTTTGATAATTATGAGAAGATAATTTAAATCTAAAATTTTTAGTTGAGAGAGTATTTCTTTATTTTTTATTTTCATTCTTTGATATTTCTATAATATAAAAATTAGTCCAATATTCTTGCTTGAAACAAAATAATTAGACTCCGTTTCACGTTAACACTCCATTTAAATTAAATTATATTTTTTTATCATATTTTTTATTTTTTTTTATATTTTTTTTTCTAAAAAAATCAAACTCAACTTATTTATTAAACATTCCTTATAATTAGTCGGTAGGTTTGTCGTTTACTGCTGAGGATTCAAAAGAGTGGGAAGTGCTTGGAAGAATACGTGGAGTTTTGTGCCTTTTTTGTTTTAGTGGAGAAGAGAAGTGGTGGGGTTTTCTTTCTTCATGAGACGAGAGTCAATAATTACAATGATGAGTTTGGGAAGTAAATGAACAGAACCAGAAGATAATATAAGGTGTGATTGGTCCACTTGACCCTTTAATACTTTCTTTTAGTTAATAAAAAAAAATTAATGTTGTGTTCACACTTTCACACCTAATCCTTAGAGTCCGAAATCATCAAGCTTAACCCAGCCAAACAAGTTTGGAGAGAGATATAATTACAGTCCATAGTGATTAATAATGGGATGTTTGGTGAATGAGTTGAGTTTGAGTTGAGTTAAAATTTTTAAATTTGAATAGTAATTTTTGTTGACTTTTTCAGAAAAAACAAAAATTTTTTTTCAGAAAAAGACAAAAAAAAAAAAAATACAGTTTAACTTGAGTTAAACTGTTGTAGCAAAAAGTACAGTTTAAGATTCGATTTTTAGATATTATGAAATTTGGTAAGTCATCTTCTTGTAGTTATGTTAATAATTAAATCTTATCCTTAGAAGAAAAATAATATAAATTCCCACTGTTCTCAAAATTGTTTCAATTGGGTTGAAACATTTGTCCTCGCCACACTTCCTTGTGAACTTCTTCTCTTTTCTCTTTTTTGTTTTTGCTTTGCTTTTTTTTTTTTTTTTTTTTTTCAAGTTTATTTGTGTGTTGTGAAAACCAACTGAAACAAAGGAATCTACTTTTGAAAGTTTATGTGCCAACCTCATTACTGACATAAGCTTTGAGCTCATTCCACTTTAATTTCCATATTTCTTGCTTCTGACGGTCACCTTTTTCTCCTACCATGCTTTTTCCGAATTTGATATTGATTTCAAATAAAAGTATTAATGGTAAAACCTTCTATTTGCCATTATCGCAAGAATTATTGTCTTTATCATTGGATTAATCTTTCATAATATCGTTTATGATTGGAGCAATTCTCTATTTCTTACTGTAAATTATTAACATAAGCTTTCATACATTAAACCATTAAATATCTAATCTAACAGTTAAAAAAAATTCTAATCAGTATTGTAAAACAATATATTGACACAATAACATATTTGAACTTGGGAGACATTATATAAGGCGTGGATTTCAAATAACTGCATAAGCCCGTTTGTTGGGTATACTTGAATTAACATAAGTTCTTAGAATTAGACCATTGAAAAGCTAATCTAACAATTAAAAAACAGCACCAATCAATATTATAAAATAATATATTGATGCAATAACATACTTGAACTTGGGAGATAGCCAATGTATAGGAATGAAATTTTTACCCACTGGTGCAGGTACCTAAGCATAACTACCCCTCATGGGGCATGCATGAGAGATAGTATATGGATACGGGCACGGGTATGGGGTTAAGATTAACCACCCACGTGGGCGCGGGATGAGATGGGGATGGGGGAAGCTCCCCATACCTATACCAACCCGCATATGTTCCCTTATAATAGAAGAAGAATAAAGTTAGTATTTTAATATTTTAGCTTGTTTTATGAATTTAGTTTTGTGGATTTCTAAAGTTATGATTTGTTTTTAATATTATAATTTCATTTTCAATTATGACTGTATTGTTAGAATTTATGAAAATTTTTAATGGAAGTTATTTTATTTTATTTTAATTAATTCTTGATGGATAAATGGGTAGGATATGAATATAACACCCCAACGAGTATTACCCGCCCCTGTATTAAATTAAGCAGGTATGGGAGAGGGTATGAGAGGTAAAAAGGGAGGGGGATAAGGATGGGGGAGGCATACCCGTACCTGCCCCGTCCCATTGTCATCCCTACCAATGTAGCTTGGACTTCAAATAACTGCATGAACCCGTCCACTAAGTATACTTGTACTTGGGAGGCAATCCATGTGTTTTGAACTTCAAATAAATGCTTGAACTCATTCATTGGGTATGCGCACGACTCCTTGTAATGAGGGCACAAATAAATAGTCTTTTGGATGGATTTTCGAGTTTGGTTTTGCATGGTGTTTAAAGGGTTTAATTTTGCCTTGACCCCTCCCATCAGGTGCAATTTTTTAAAGCAATAATTACATCACTCCTGCTTTAGTGGATGATATAAAAGAATGAACAGTGTAAAATAAGAAATCCTGCCATAAAAACGCTCTTGTTTATTTGCCGGATGGTAAGACTTCCAAGATTTGCTAGCATGGTGAAACTTCACCGGCAAGCCAAGCAAAATAGTGCTTTCTTTGAGACCAAAAAAGAAAGAAAGTGATAATAAGTATGTTCATAACCATGACTTAAATATCATCATTTTTGCTTATAGCCGTGAAAATCTGATGAAAGTTTGAAACCCCACAAAAAGTCGAGCAGAAAAAAACGGCTTTTGGAAAAAGGGCACGTAAATGCTGGCACTTATTGTGGATCTTCATTAGCCATGGCAGGCTTACAATTTTTTTTATTTTTTATTTTTCAAAAGCATTTTTAAAAAGAACGATTTTCACTACAATATATAACCTTCTAGCTTCTTTGAGGGATTTGCTATTTTTGGGTCTTTTCTTCTCATCTAAAACGGAGCAGAAATCCCCAAAGGGCATCAAATCCTTCTATAGCTTTTAGGTCAAATTTTACACTTAAAACAAAAAAAAAAAATTTAAATAATGTTACATACACAACATTTCTCTGTACTGATGTGTTACAAAACAAGCTCACAGCAATCTACAATTCCTTCGTCCTGAGTATGGAAGAGAGAGAAAAAAGAAAACAAAAAAGAAATTGTGTCAAAACTCTGCACTCCACAATGCATTCTCGCCTTCTCCGCAGCGCCGGTGGACCTCCTTCATCCTCTCCACAGATCTGCAGATGCCGCTGCAGGTCCAGTCGAAGGAAGCAACGCACACATTGCCTGCTTGAGCCTTCCACTCGCAATCTACGGTAAGAGTTGATCAAATCAGCATACGTATGTTTTGTTTACGTGTATAAAGCAATTGTCATCGTATCATGCACATTTGACACAAGGCCAAGTTTTGATAAATGAAAATGCAACCAAAGGAAACAAAACAACGCCCTAAAATGTTTTTAAGTGCTTTCTTTGTGGCATTGTTTAATTGTTTTAGAATGATTATGCCGTGCAAAACAAGGCCATAAAAAAACCATAATCCCATGGAGAAGGAAGATGTAGAATTATGAGATTACCGGGTGGTGTTCCGCAGCATAATCTCCGGTCATCAATATGATCCACATCCAAGCCAATAAACCACGATCCTAGAGAAACATCCTCGTTTGCGTATCTGTGCAATACATGCCTAGATGATTGCCATAACAAGGAAACAAGTTAAAGAGTTAAATATATATATATATATATATATATATTTATATATTGTAAGCAAGAAGCTAGTCGATTGGCTGCACTAGATATGAAAACGTACTGGTTAATAGATATATACGTAGCCAAGTCTTTGGAGATAGCATAGAGCTGTCCCGTGGCATGGCGGAAATACTTGTTACCATCCTCACCGAATTTCCAATGTTCTGGTTCATGGTACCTTACTCCCCTATTAACGACGAAACAAAAGAAGATCAAGAAAAACTGTCATAATTTTCTTTGAGCTAAAGAGCAACTTTAAGACTTTATAGCTAACGCTCACTTTTGAGCCAGGACCGGCCCTGATTTCATACACCCAATATACACTCTGGATTTATCTCTATGCCTTGCTAAAGTTGCTCCAAGTGTTGCTGCAAAATTAATGATGTGTAAGAAACATAGAAACATACAAGAACAACTAGATCAAAGGTCGATTTATCGATGCTTTATTCTACCTATATTTACATGTACATCATCGTCAACTTTAACATAGAAGTCTGCATCCCACAAAGCAACGGCGGTGGCAAAGTACGTCTTTGTCTTGGCTGACAATTCAAGATACCCTTCAACGTGTTCCTGTTTCATTTTTTTTTTTTGGAGGTGAAAACATCAATGTGGTTAGCTGACTTGGCTGTTTTCCAAAACATTATGATGCACGAAGACTTTCCAACAGTTTGTATAAACATGCCATTTTCTTTTGGAGAATTCTATGGTTGGGTTTGAGCAAATACCCTACAAATAGGACAGTTTTTAACCGTCAAATCTTCATCTAGTTCTATTAAATGATGATACTTTCTTTTTTTTAATTATTATGATGTTTGTATGAAGTTATCTTACAATTTAAAGTAGTATCCGACGAGCAGCGTAATTTCTCATACCCTACCACATAATTCGCTTTTTCTTTTTGATAAAAGATAGTAGAACAAGTTACAAGGAGAAAAAAGCTCTACCAGCCTGAGAAAGTCACCGTGCCTTCTATCCTCCGCTTCAATAGCTTTATCAAGGATACCACCTGATGTAGCACTAGCAATCCAAGGGACGGGTATGAAAAAACCGCAAATCAGAATTCTTCACTAGAACTTGAAAAACACGATGAGTATTCCACCTTTTACAAGGTACCTACCTGTGACCTATCACAAAACGCATTATAATGCCTTTTTCTTCCTCGAGCTTCTTCCTCTTATCACCTGGTTGTAAATAAAGAAATTTATAATAGGAAAAAGAAAATTGTCAGAATCCCATAAAACTAAGAATCTAAGTTATATATGTATCTCAAGCAAAATCCACAGACCATGAGGCATCCAAGTCGCACGAACAGAATCTCTTCGCTTTCGGCTGCTAAAAGCA
Organism: Ficus hispida; assembly: GCA_025413025.1. Classification (NCBI taxonomy): domain Eukaryota; kingdom Viridiplantae; phylum Streptophyta; class Magnoliopsida; order Rosales; family Moraceae; genus Ficus; species Ficus hispida. The sequence goes on along the minus strand of CM046374.1, from coordinate 26,125,126 downwards.
GTGTTGATCCCTACAACCATCAAATATTTTCTTTTCTTAATTGATCCAGGTATTCTTACGTTATCTTCTATGGGTGAACCATTGAGGATGGATTCCTGTGCAGCCCTCGCAGCCGATAACTCCATTTCCAAATTTGAAATGGTTTTATCTAGTGTTCTGCAGTTTTTAAGTACTGTAAGTTTAGACGTCGTAAAAATTGATAAAACATAGATTTTAGTAGCTATGGAGTTAGCTTACTGTATCGCATCATGAGTCCTTGAAACTTCTCCATAAACGTCCTTTGATTCATGGTCTACATCCTTCTAAGTAAAGAAACAACACGAAATATGAATAATTCAGCAAACAACTAGGTGAAAGCACATTTAAAGGGGAGAAGGCAAGAAGAAGAAAATGTCAGCAAAATGTGCTTACAATTTTCGGATCGCAACCCGAAACTAGCGTTTGCATTTCTTCATCCACCCTTGTCGTCCTTGATATGTTCTTTTCAGGTACCAGCGACATTCTATTACCAAAATCCTTGTATCAGTATGGCATAAACAGAGCAGTGACTTTGTTGCTTTGGTTTAGATACAGCATTTTTTTAAAAAGTGTATCAATGTTCACCTCGAAATAAAAATTCAACAAAAAAGAAAACAAAATGTGACAAAATAAAGAGTGCATAAAGATTGCGAGCACTTTCACACCTCATTTCATCTTTCCTAAAAACACCCCATGGACATACGCAGAGGAAAGGATGAGATTACAATGGGCTAGCTATTCAAATTCCCTTCTGGGAACACAAAGCATAAAGGAGAAGAAGCGTAAGCGAGGCCATAACATGAATAGGAAATTCGGAGTTTTGAGTTACATGATTCGATAAAAGATTACTACGACTTAATAAGTATTCAGAATGTTGTTCAGCCCTCTAGTAGATTATACAGTTCCTATCAAATGGCAACTAAAAGTCGGTCCCGATACTCATATCCATCACGGAAGGAACCAAATGAGAGACAAAATGAGGAAAACGTTGACTTAGAGCTAACTCCAATCGGGTGCATCCGTAAAGCGCAAGGACAAATGGGCCACTTACTCGGTACGGTAAGAAAATTCCACTAAAATAAGACAAATGAAACACATAATGAAAAAGTAGTTTCATGACACATTATAAACTTCTCACAATGTGTATCGTTGATCATAATATCGAAAAAATAAAATTAAGAGCTTCATTCCACCCTTCATTCCATCACATGTGGTAAGCTTGAAGTCCAGGCAAACCGGCAAGCGAGGTGATGAAACAAAAATCAGTTTTGAGTAGTTTAGGGAAAAAAATTACACTAGCAAATAACGAAGAAACTGAATAAGAACAAGTTCATCTTTTGAATACAAGAATTACATAAAACCAGCAAAAGAACTATTATATATGATATATATATATACACACAGGAATTTAACCACATCCACACCAATGGTATCTGAATTCAAGCATCACAACCACAGAAGTATTCAAAATTAAACTATATGTGAAAATTCAGGTCAAACACTACTCCAAATCACATCTAAAAGAAGAGAGAGAGAGAGAGAGCTTCATGGTCCAACAAAAAAGCTACTCAAACCACTCATTACACTACTATATAGCTATATATACAATTACAAACCCAACAAAAAATAAATTAAAAAATTAAAAAAGTCCACCACTTCTCAATTCTAAATCACGATTGTTACAAACTAATGCCAGAAAACATAAATGACAACAATTTTTTTCCCCAAATTCACAAATCCCATTTCCTCAAACCCAAAAACAGTCCGAAATTTCTCTTCGTACCCACCAAATTACGACTTGAAAAAACAGAAAAAATTAAATGAAAAATAAAAAGTTTGAAAATTTAGAAAATTTACCTGTCGGAGAAGAGCATCCCAGCACAAAAACAACCGATACAAAGCAAGAGAGTCCATTTCCGAGACACAACACTCTTGGAAGCTGACTCTGTTCCTCCTCTGTTCTTCCAAGACATCCTTAAAATCCTCAAACTTTTGTAACCCAACAAAAAAAAAAAAGAAAAAAAAAAAGAAGGAAAACTAAATCTAAAAAATACCCCTTACAAATCCCAAGTCCAGCAAGCCAATTGAAGCAAAACCCAGATCCAAATGAGGCTATAGAAGGAAAAAAAAAAAAAAATTTCTTGGCAAAACTCTCTCTCTCTAGAACCTCTGTTTTTGCGTGTCTCAACCTACCAGGAAAGTAGAGAGAGAGAGAGGTGTGCGTAAGGAAGAGAGAGAGAGACCCAACAGCTATCGCGTTGAATATGACCATATACGTGAAGAATATTTCTTTGAAAATATTAAAGGAAAATTGAATTAAAATTACCCAACCGACATTAACAGACCTTCCAAAATGTCCCAACTTTGCTGCCAAGTTGTATTGTTAACCGGTCTCTAATTCGACATCTCAACAACTCTTTTTTTTATTTTATTTTATTTTATTTTATTTTGCGGTTCTTTTCTAACGCATTTTTTCTCTCTCAAAAGCCAACTAGCAGCCAAACGACTATCAAGTAAAATTTTAGAAAGATTTCTACTGTAAGGTCCTGAAAAATGACATTATTATATTGTAAGATCTATATTGGAAGCTATTTATCTTATTTTGGAAAAAATTAAACCAGGTGGTGGGAATTTGACCACTCATTTAAACAGTCAAATAGATGATATATATATATATATATTATATATATATATATATATTTTAAGTTAAAAGGCCGAACTATGCTTTTGTGATTAATCAAATTCTGCCCCAATCCCGATATCGGAGAGATAAGCGTCGACGATGTTGTAGAGAGAGAGGATAAATGTGATAGAGAGAGAGAGAGAGAGAGGTGGGAGATTGGTTTATTGTATGCATATGAGATTTGTTACATTTTTAATATTTTTTTTAGAAAATGAGTATGAAAAAAAAAATTAATGACTTATATTATGATCAAAGATACTGATTTTTATTATGATTAATAAGTGATCAACAAAGAAAATAGGTGTATAAGAAGGAAGATATCCTAGAAGATTTAACAATTTAAAAAGATGATTTTATAATTCTTAAAAATATAAAACTAAACGTTACATCTCATTTTAATGGGTCCAACAACTCACCAATACTCCAAGTTTTTTTTTTTTCACAATTAAATCAATTTAATATCATATAAAGTATATAACAATGGCCAAACGTGATAAATAATAATCTAGGAATCCAATACAAAATAATACCGGTAGAAGAATTTTTCCTGCCTTAATTTCAAATTTGAAAAGAAGATTTAATTTAAGAATCCAATAAATACCTGTTGAAGAATTTTTCCTGCCTTAATAAAAAGCCTTTAATTTGAAAAGAATATTTATTTTATGAATCCGCGCTACAAAATAATACCGGCTGAAGAAACTTTCCTGCATTAATTTAAAAACTTTAATTTGGAGAGAATTTTGTAGTATTCACAATTTAAAATTTTTTAAACAATTTTATCACATCTAATCCCATTTAAAAAAATGTAAAATTCAAATATTTTGTCCCAAATTTTTTTTCTCTCTCTATAAACAAGAACAACTTTAAACCTGTTGATTAGATAATGTAGTTTTTATTTCTCCTTTTTTTTTTTTTGTTGTGGATGATTCATATGGTTGAAATAATTATTGGCAGCTTAGATTCTTCTAATGCACAGCATGGCCCGGGGGTGTTGACTCAACAGTTAAAAAAAAAAAAGTCAACTCTGAAAAAGTTTTTACTTTTTCTTGTTGTGAAAAAGTTTTTTTTCCCCCCTTCTGTAACTATGAAAAATCAACATTTTTTTTTTTACTTCTTTTCCTTCTGTGGTATTACCAAGGGAATATCACGGGAAGAATGTTTCACTTGAATTCTTTTGTCTTTGGTAATTTAAGTCCTTTTTTTTTTTTTTTTGTTATTCTTATTGTCGTTTGTGGTAAAGTATAGCTCATTTCTTACTTTCGTTTCAATAATGCTCGCTTTACTTGCTTGGTAACAACTCATATGAATTTATAATTTTTTCTCTTATTTTTCTGTACTTTTTTTTTTTTAATGTGGTTGCCAGATGGCTAGAACTGACATGAATGAAGCATTTACATTTTTTTTTTTATTGGTTGCAGGAAGTTATCTTGCTTGTTATGGAATAAAGTATATGTTAAGACTGAAAGGGACATGACTTGACTAATTCTAGCACAAATGTGTCATAATCTAGACCCGTAATTTTTTCTGTCCATGAAAAAAATAAGGGAATTATTGGTGTTATTTCTTAAACAGCAAAAAATATGATAATTTTACACCCATAAAGGTGGATGGATTAATAAGGGTGGGTGACTTTGCTACCTTCTCCCATTTGTCTATCCAGGTTTGACTCCCGTTGTCTTTCTTTGGGCATCGCTTCAATTTCGACTATTACAGTATGGTTTGATGGGTAGGGTAGATCTCGGATGACCAACCGAGAGAAACTAGTATAAAGAACACGTCTCCCTACCATACTTAGGGAAAGGGATTCCTGTTTGTTCAACTGAAAACCTGAACACTACTACAGAATGTCGCTTCCACGACTGAGATTAGACGACCGTTTTTTAAAAACCGTCGTGGAAACGATGGCAAAAACACGGAACAGAAAAGCGGCATCCGAAAACCGTCGTGGAATTTTAGATTTCCACCACGGTTAACAGAAACCGTCGTGGAATATTGTATTTCCACGACGGATGTGTAAAACCGTCATGGAAGTATATATTCCACGACGGTTTATGGGAACCGTCGTGTAATAATCTAGCTATTCCACGACGGTTATATACAACCGTCGTGGTAGTTCCGTGGATTACACGACGGTTGTCTAAAAACCGTCGTGTAATCTCGTTCTTACACGACGGTTCCCATAAAACCGTGGTGGAAACATCGTACTTTTTTTCAGTTTTATATAAAAGGTGTTGCCCTGTTTTTTCCACATTGGTAGAGCTGCTGCCGTGAACCAAAATCATATCAGGTCGCTCCTTCAACAGTTCCATACACCGCAAAGGATTCTAACCACCGCCTCTACTGCTCTCCCGTCGTTTTTGTAAGTGATGATGACACAAATTAACTAAACAAGGAAGTTGTTTTCCTCTATATTATATTTTTATTTACGAACCCGGCCATATTATGTAAATTTTAATTTGAAATTTGTTGGATTGCTTTTGATACGTTATATACTGCAAAGTGTTTAATTAATTAAGTGATCTCATGACGATCAATGTATTTTTAATTTGGTTTTATTTAAATTAGTTTGGATTTTTCAGTTAAATAATTAAAAAAATTTATTTATATATAAATCCTATATATTACCATGTATTTATAGTTTGTTTTTTTTAAGCTAAATAACCCGGGCCGGTTTTTAATTTATAATGGTACTTTTAGTTTTTGTTATGTTTTTTGGAGTTTTAATTTAGTAAATATCTTGTTGATTTAATTAATGCATGAGCAGGGGTCTTTGTATATAACTAGCTATGAATTAAGTGCATGCAATTAATGATATTCATGCCAAAAATTAAAAAAGATGCACACCTTATATTGACTTATCGAGAACTTTTATTGATTGATTTAGGATTTGCGCGCTAATCATGGATAGGAAATGGATGTGGTTTGATAGATTGTCTAAAGCATATGAAGATGGTGTCGAAGAATTTTTGTCATTTGCCAAAGCTCATACGCAAGACGATAAGATTCGGTGTCCGTGTCAAGCTTGTGGTAATCATAGATCCCATTCAATTGATGATGTTAGAGGCCATTTGCTTGCTTATGGGATTATTTGTTCTTACCAAACATGGTATTTACATGGTGAAGATTTCGTCGGTTTTAAGTATAGTCAGACTAGTACTAAAGATAAGGATCCGATTGTGGAGGAAGACGGTGGTGAATCTATGTACAATATGATAAATAATTTGGAAGAAAACTTTGTGCACCGTCCGGAGTTATTTGAGGAAATGATTAATGATGCCGAAACACCCTTGTACGTCGGGTGTACAAAATATACAAAATTAGGGGCATTGGTTAAATTATGGAATATGAAAGCGTCGGGAGGGTGGACGAATTCTAGTTTCACAACTCTTTTAGCTTTTCTAAAAGATGTTCTACCGGCGGATAACAAAGTGCCACCTAGTATGTACGAGGCGAAAAAGACTTTGAGCACGTTGGGAATGAAATACGAAAAGATACATGCTTGTCCAAACGATTGCGTACTTTATCGGAAAGAAAATGAAGATTTAGATGAATGTCCGGTTTGTAATGAGTCAAGATGGAAGAAGGGCAAGATTCCATCGAATGGTAGTAAAGGAGTGCCGGTGAAGGTGTTATGGTACATTCCACCAGCTCCACGTTTCCGCCGTTTATTCCGTAATGCAAAACATGCTAAGAGTTTGACATGGCATCACGATACACGTGTAGACGATGGCAAGCTTAGGCATCCGGCCGATGCACCGCAATGGAAGACCTTCGATGACAATCATCCAGACTTTAGTGCAGAACCAAGGAATTTACGTCTCGGTTTGTCGACGGATGGAATAAACCCGCACAGTAACATGAGTAGTCGGTATAGTACCTGGCCAGTCATACTTGTCAACTACAATCTCCCTCCAGACGTTTGCATGAAGCGGAAGTTCTTGATGTTGACATTATTGATATCAGGCCCTCAACAACCAGGGAATGATATTGATGTTTACTTGGCACCATTAATCGATGACCTAAACAGGTTGTGGGATGATGGTTTACAAGTAAGAGATTCTTACCGTCAAGATACGTTCAATCTTCGCGCAATGTTGATTTGGTCAATTAATGACTTTCCTGCACTTGGCAACCTCTCTGGTTATCCTGTGAAGAGTTCTATAGGTTGTCCCGTTTGTATGAAGGAAACATCTTCCATCAGGTTGAAATACGGTAGGAAAACCGTTTACCTTGGTCATCGGAGGTTCTTGCCGAAAAATCATCGCTATCGCAAACAGAAGAAGGCTTTTGATGGTAATACCGAAGAAAGAATCGCTCCTCAGATTTTGTCTGGCGAAGATGTTTTTGAGATGGTTAAAGATGTCAACGTAGTTTTGGGGAAGAGAAAACGTAAGGATCCAGCTGTCGATGGCCCTTGGAAGAAGAAGTCAATTTTCTATGAACTTCCATATTGGAAGTCACTTTACGTACGGCATTGCTTAGACGTTATGCATATTGAGAAAAACGTCTGTGAGTCGATAGTGGGCACGTTGCTTGACATTCCAAATAAGACTAAAGATGATGAAAAGGCACGGTTGGATCTTAAAGAGATGAAGATTAGATCGAATTTGCTCTCCGATAAAAGATCGAACGGCACTTACTTACCACCGGCGAAGCACACATTATCTAGGCACGAAAAGAGAAAGCTTTGTGAGTGGCTTGCTTCCGTGAAAGTGCCAAGTGGGTACTCTTCTAACTTCAAAAGGTTGGTTTCGATGAAAGATTTGCGGCTCGTTGGAATGAAATCACATGATTGTCATATCTTGATGCAACAATTATTACCACTTGCTTTGCGGGGAGTTCTAACCAGAGATGTGAGATACGCAATTACAAAGTTATGCTCATTCTTCAATTCGATATGCTCCAAGGTAATTGATCCAATGATGTTAGATTCGCTACAATCGGAATTGGTTATGACCTTGTGCCTGCTTGAGAAGTATTTTCCACCATCCTTTTTTGATATAATGATCCATCTTTGTGTGCACTTAGTTCGGGAAGTTAAGTTATGTGGCCCGGTGTATTTGAGGTGGATGTATCCTTTTGAAAGGTACATGAAGGTTTTGAAAGGATATGTGAAGAACCGAAATAGGCCGGAGGGTTGTATAGTGGAAAACTACATATCCGAGGAAGCTGTTGAATTTTGTTCTGAGTATTTGTCCAACGCGGACCCAATAGGGTTGCCAACGAGCGGCCCATTTATATCGAAAGGACTCTCTGCGGCCGTTCATTCACCGGTATGTCAAGATGAATGGGAAAAAGCATGTTTGTATGTTCTGCACAATGCTAAGGAAATGGAGCCTTTCTTTCAAGTCCATATGGCGGAATTAAGAGTTGCGAATCCAAGAAAAGGAAGAAGTGAGAAGTGGTTTCAAGATGAGCAGAATCGGTCATTTCTTGAGTGGATAAGAAAATACTTGCATATGAAGCAAGGCGTTTCACAGGACGTAATGAAGCTATCCAGAGGTCCATCATCGATAGTCACAAGATATACATCGTATTTGGTGAATGGCCACTCCTTCTACACTCGGGCAAGAGATGAGAAGCATCCCGTACAGAATAGTGGTGTCACACTTCGGGCCGAGTCTATGCATATTTCATCCGCAAAGGACAAGAATCCGGTATATAGTTCCATGAATTACTTTGGATTCATTGAAGATATTTGGGAACTTGATTATTGTGGCTTGCGAATAGCCCTATTTAAATGCAAGTGGGCTGACAATAATTATGTTAAGGTTGATAGTGACGGCGTGACAGTAGTGGACTTTAGGCGATTGGGCTACAAAAATGATCCTTTCATCATGGCGTCACAAGCGGTACAAGTATTTTATACAACGGATCCTGCAAATTTAGAGTTATCTTTGGTCGTGCCAATGAAGCCAAGATCAATCCGGGATGGCCAAGAAGATATTGAAGATTGCACCGAGATTCCACCTTTTACAAAGGGTTTGCCACCGGTGGATGAGATTGATGATTTTGACGACGACGTTTCACACTTACTTCGATTGGACGTCGAGTGGACATGTGTCGAGAAGCCCAAAAAAAAGAAGGGAAAAATTGCTTAACATACAAGTTCACGTTTCTTACGTTGTAAACATTTCGACACGGGTTTTTATTTACGCGATAAATATGTATCATTGATTATTTATACATGCAAAAGTGTATGGAAGCATATAGCAACAGTGGTGAATAATTGCACAACTATCAGGATTGGCCGCTTATCTGGATTACGGTATAATTTTGAATACAAATTTTGCATGTTCGAAAGATACCACGACGGTTCTTTTCATTTACCGTCGTGGTATCTAATATACCACGATGGTCTTTTTAAAAGACCGTCGTGGTATCTCATATACCACGACGGTCTTAATGAGACCGTCGTAATATATTGCTATACCACGACGGTCTTTATTATGACCGTCGTAATATATTTATATACCACGACGGTTTTATTAAAAGACCGTCGTGGTATATTCACACCCTTTTCGATTTTGCCAGCCCTTTAATTCTATACCACGACGGTCAGTAGTAAACCGTCGTGGAATCAGTCCATGAAGTCTACCACGACGGTCTTTTTAAAAGACCGTCGTGGTAGGCAAGGAAATTTGAATTATTTCCACGACGGTTTTTTAAAGACCGTCGTGGTAGGCTCCAGGCGGCTCTTTTAAAATTTTTGGGAATAGGTTAAATTTTTTCCGCATTTAATAAAACCCAAACAGACGCCATTTTTCCCCAACACATTTCATTCGAAACCTCTGCTCATCTTTTCACTCACTGCTCAAATCGCAAGTTTGCCCAAAAAATTTTCTGTCATCCGACTCCATCGACTGTCTTTTACAATCTTCTGAGACTCCATTCCTCGCTCAATCCTCCACCAACGCCAAGGTTTTTCGGTCATTTCCAAGTTTCTCTCGCCGGCCACAACCCGTGTTGGCCCAGACTAGAAACCATTCTGCCCGTGCCCACGCTCTACACGCCGGTAAGTTGAACTCTATATTGCTTGTCTAAATTTCAAGTTCGGTGAATGAAATTTCTGTTTGTTACAGCATAAAGCATATGAATGTGGTTTGCGAAAATATTCATTTCTTGCTGTTGATTGTCTCAGTCATAAAGTTTATTTTAAATAGTTGGGTAAGGCTTAGGTTGATAACACGTTTGATTAAATGCCTCTTAATTTGTTTGATATTTAGTTTTAGAGTTCCTTAAACTGGATGTGTTTGGCATTACTTTGGGCATTTTAAGGTTAAAAGGTCATGATTTTGGTTCGTTAAATGTATTTGTTCGTTATATGTTTGGATAGTAATGTGTTGCAGAACCCCGGCTCTTTGTAATGATTTAATGTCAATGATGCTTTGTTTATAACGGTTCGTGTTGCAGTTTTTTTCCAGATTGATTAACAATGTCAAACTCTCACGAGGAGGATTGCTCAACCCAAACTCAAGCTTCGAAACCACGACGAACGAACGCACCAAGATTCAATGCTGATGAAGATGGAAAAAGACGAGCAACTCTCCTTAAAAGAGTGCACGTTGTTAGGACGAGGGGAGAACGAATTCCGGTTTCCTTTGACGCGAAAGGGCAACCATTAGGCAAGGGAGGTGATGAATTACAGAGTTGGGTTGGAGTGCTTGCTCGGGAGCACATTCCCATTTGAATTGCTGACTTCAGAAGTGCTGATTTGGAAACGAGGAAAGAACGAGTGTGGTTGGAAGTAGTCACTTCATTCACTGTTGACGAATCGCACAAAAAACAGGTTTTGAAGTCATGTGGGGAGTCGGCGAAGGGTTTCAGATATGATCTGTACCAAGCCTTTGTTAGGGATCATATCCACGAAGAATCCGTTTGGCAACGACCGGCCAAAGTGGTTCGAAATTACCCAACCATCAGCCAGGACGATTGGGAAAGGTTTATTACGTATCGACAGACGGCTGATTTCAAGCGGCTTTCCCAACAAGGAACTGAGATCAGGAAAAAGAGCGTATACGGATCTACGACAGGCCGTGACGGATATAGGAAACGCGATCAAGAAATCGTACGTTAATTACTTTGCCAAACAACTTCAACTCAATAATTGGTTAATTCACATTACGTGTTTTATGTATGTTTCTTATGTTTAATTGCTAAACTGCAGTTCGAGAAGACGGGGGAATATGCTGCCCGACATGTTATTTGGCGGGACACGCGTCTCAAACCCGATGGACAGTACAAGAATCCGTCGGTTAAATTATTGGCGAAACAATAGTAAGTATACGAAATATTATTGATATTCGGCCACGATTGTCTCCATTATGTTTACGGGCTCAATAACATATTGTGTATTTGTTATAGGACGATTTAACACAACAACAGACGCAAGGCAGCTTCGAATCCGTGGGTACGGAGGACATTTTGACCAAGTCTTTGGGCAATGCCGAGCATTCCGGTCGTATTCGTGGGCAGTCAAAATTTGTCACGCAGACGCAATACTACAATGCCATGAATATATCGAGGGAGAACCATGAAGTCTCCAACATGAAACGACAGTTGGCTGCCTTGGAAAGAACGGTGCAGGAACTTTGTGCAAAGCACGGTATCGACCGTGAGACGATGGCTGAGGAAGCATCCCAACCTGCTGTTGATCAACACAACAGTGTCAAGGCTAGTTGCACCGTCAATGAGAAGGAAGCCGGCCCGTCGGATCAGCAGCCCATGCCTAATGAAAGTAAGGAATGCCAGCTTTTCTTGACTGATGTCATTAATGGTGGAGAAGTTCTGGTTGCAATTGGCAGGGCATACATGGACTGTGTTCCAACCGACACAGTCCATGGGGTTCCATTAGGCGAGGGGAATGTGCGTGTGACAATCAGCGTCCCAAAAATTAAACGTGCACTCCTTCCGATTCCGACGGATGAAGCCACCTATATTGAAGAGGCCATCGGGGGGTTTGTTGCGTGGCCCAAAAAAAACATCGTCCTGCAAAGCAGTTTAAGCCAGGCCAGCCGAGGTCCCAGTCAAGCTCCCGAGCCAAGTGCCAAGCGAACCAAATTTATAAAGAAGAGAGCCGGGAGGAAGAAACTACACTCAGAACCGGAGGTACAACAGCAAACCGGTGAAGAAGAACTGAGGTTTGACTTTGATCCCATTCCGGTTGATATGAGACGCTTGGCGAACTACGCACAACGGTGCTTGACTGACGGTACCCAGATCGCGTGCCCACAACAACAGTCTGTCAATGCTGATGACATGCCCATATATATTGGGTATGAAGATGTATACCATTTCATTTCTTTTCAAGAAATTAGTGCAAGCAGTATAATGGTTTACATCAGGTAATGTCATTTTTCTTGTTCCAATTAGTACCGTGATACTGTATTACAATTATTTTCGGGCTGCAAGTTTGACTTAATTATTTTGCAGCTATCTAGCGGATTGTTGTGCAAAAGCCGGAATGGAGCAGCGTTACGACTTTGTTTCTCCATTCCTTGTCTCGCCAGTGCAACAGAATGTAGATCGCGTTGCGTACATTAGAGAGAGAGCCGACAATATCATCCGGATCATAACAAACACACCAAGGGAAAGGCTTGTTCTCATGCCATATAACAGCGGCCAACATTGGATATTGGCTGTTGTTAATCCGTGGGATGACTCGGTCATTTATTTTAATCCTCTTGGAAACGATCCGGGTGAAGATTTTCAACAGCTAATTACGTTGTAAGTATTCTTTGATGTTGGTATTAATGATTAGATTGCTATTCTTGTTGTTGTAGTTCTGGATGTATTGATATTTGTTGGTTTGTTAGGGCACTAAACGATTGGAAGTTGCTGGTGGGACGAGGAATAACAAAGCGACGCAACTTACAGACGTTGATTCAGACTGCTCGCTGCCCAATACAACAAGGAAATGTGCAATGCGGCTACTTTGTATTGGGGTTCATGCGAGAAATATGCTTGACCGTCGATGGCCTTGCCCTACTTCAAAAGAAGACGTCTTATACCGAAGCTGATTTGAATTTGGTTAGGCAGGAGTGGACACAATATATCATGCGCTTCATACAATAAACCCGCACATTAGCATGCTGTTGAATTTTGTATAGGCGCTATATTTAATTTTTTTGTACATTGTGACATTATATTTAAGATATCAGTTTTGTTATTTTTTTTTTCTTGGCTGTGTAATTAATCCGTGGGATGAATGAATGAATTGGTATTCAAAATGAACGATTTGTAATTTGTTTTGTTCACTTGACAACATACCACGACGGTTTTCAACAGAAACCGTCGTGGAATTATAAATAACACGACGGTTTAGAAAAGAACCGTCGTGGTACATAACCTACCACGACGGTTAAATGTAGCAACCGTCGTGGTAGAGCAATATACCACGACGGTTTTATTATACAATAAAGCCACCGTCGTTGTAAGGAGAACTACCACGACGGTGGATGTTTAGAACCGTCGTGGTATATTGGTATACCACCACGGTTTCTAACAAAGACCGTCGTGAAATATTAAAAGATTCCAAGACTCTGGATTCCACGACGGTTGGAGAACCGTCGTGGATTTCTTCCACGACGGTTAAAAACCGTCGTGGAATCCACATTCTGTAGTAGTGGAAAATGATGAAGTCGTCCCCAGATCTTTTTTATTCACAAAAAAAAATGGCAATTTTATTTAAATAATGAATTTAAATTCACACAAAATCACCGTACCATAATGCCGCACAAGAACAAGACCATTGAATTCAGAAACAATTATCTCAAATTGGTTCTCCACTTATAGTAAGCTTATTGCATTTGTATATACCGGATTAGGATTAAATTAATCTTCCTTTTTTTTTTTTGGGGCCATGATATGAAATCTTACCATAAAAACCTTACAGCTGTATTAATGATGCACCAAGAGATTATGACATATATACATATATTATGTATGGATATTATTTGGTAAGTTTTGACTACATATTTTATTTGGTAAGTTTTGACTACGCCAAGAAATTGCAATGCCAAAGAAAACACACAAATATCTACTACTTGAGACAACAAATTATGTTTATACTTAATACGGAAAACTAAATTGTCTGGCCGCCCGTTCCCTCTAGCAGTACAACTCGCAAAAGAGAGCGACGCAATCTGATAGAAAGAGCAATACAACCAGCGAGAGAGAGTTTGACAGTGCTAGAAATTTCGACAGCTGAATACACATATATATACACACAC
>CM046374.1:26004559-26111094 GCA_025413025.1 Ficus hispida | reverse complement strand
AAAAAAAAAAAGAAGGAAAACTAAATCTAAAAAATACCCCTTACAAATCCCAAGTCCAGCAAGCCAATTGAAGCAAAACCCAGATCCAAATGAGGCTATAGAAGGAAAAAAAAAAAAAAATTTCTTGGCAAAACTCTCTCTCTCTAGAACCTCTGTTTTTGCGTGTCTCAACCTACCAGGAAAGTAGAGAGAGAGAGAGGTGTGCGTAAGGAAGAGAGAGAGAGACCCAACAGCTATCGCGTTGAATATGACCATATACGTGAAGAATATTTCTTTGAAAATATTAAAAGGAAAATTGAATTAAAATTACCCAACCGACATTAACAGACCTTCCAAAATGTCCCAACTTTGCTGCCAAGTTGTATTGTTAACCGGTCTCTAATTCGACATCTCAACAACTCTTTTTTTTATTTTATTTTATTTTATTTTATTTTGCGGTTCTTTTCTAACGCATTTTTTCTCTCTCAAAAGCCAACTAGCAGCCAAACGACTATCAAGTAAAATTTTAGAAAGACTTCTACTGTAAGGTCCTGAAAAATGACATTATTATATTGTAAGATCTATATTGGAAGCTATTTATCTTATTTTGGAAAAAATTAAACCAGGTGGTGGGAATTTGGCCACTCATTTAAACAGTCAAATAGATGGTTATATATATATTATATATATATATATATATTTAAGTTAAAAGGCCGAACTATGCTTTTGTGATTAATCAAATTCTGCCCCAATCCCGATATCGGAGAGATAAGCGTCGACGATGTTGTAGAGAGAGAGGATAAATGTGATAGAGAGAGAGAGAGAGAGAGGTGGGAGATTGGTTTATTATATGCATATGAGATTTGTTACATTTTTAATATTTTTTTTAGAAAATGAGTATGAAAAAAAAAATTAATGACTTATATTATGATCAAAGATACTGATTTTTATTATGATTAATAAGTGATCAACAAAGAAAATAGGTGTATAAGAAGGAAGATATCCTAGAAGATTTAACAATTTAAAAAGATGATTTTATAATTCTTAAAAATATAAAACTAAACGTTACATCTCATTTTAATGGGTCCAACAACTCACCAATACTCCAAGTTTTTTTTTTTTTTCACAATTAAATCAATTTAATATCATATCAAGTATATAACAATGGCCAAACGTGATAAATAATAATCTAGGAATCCAATACAAAATAATACCGGTAGAAGAATTTTCCTGCCTTAATTTCAAATTTGAAAAGAAGATTTAATTTAAGAATCCAATAAATACCTGTTGAAGAATTTTTCCTGCCTTAATAAAAAGCCTTTAATTTGAAAAGAATATTTATTTTATGAATCCGCGCTACAAAATAATACCGGCTGAAGAAACTTTCCTGCATTAATTTAAAAACTTTAATTTGGAGAGAATTTTGTAGTATTCACAATTTAAAATTTTTTAAACAATTTTATCACATCTAATCCCATTTAAAAAAAATGTAAAATTCAAATATTTTGTCCCAAATTTTTTTTCTCTCTCTATAAACAAGAACAACTTTAAACCTGTTGATTAGATAATGTAGTTTTTATTTCTCCTTTTTTTTTTTTTTTTTGGATGATTCATATGGTTGAAATAATTATTGGCAGCTTAGATTCTTCTAATGCACAGCATGGCCCGGGGGTGTTGACTCAACGGTTAAAAAAAAAAAGTCAACTCTGAAAAAGTTTTTACTTTTTCTTGTTGTGAAAAAGTTTTTTTCCCCCCTCCTGTAACTATGAAAAATCAACATTTTTTTTTTTTACTTCTTTTCCTTCTGTGGTATTACCAAGGGAATATCACGGGAAGAATGTTTCACTTGAATTCTTTTGTCTTTGGTAATTTAAGTCCTTTTTTTTTTTTTGTTATTCTTATTGTCGTTTGTGGTAAAGTATAGCTCATTTCTTACTTTCGTTTCAATAATGCTCGCTTTACTTGCTTGGTAACAACTCATATGAATTTATAATTTTTTCTCTTATTTTTCTGTACTTTTTTTTTTTTAATGTGGTTGCCAGATGGCTTGAACTGACATGAATGAAGCATTTACATTTTTTTTTTATTGGTTGCAGGAAGTTATCTTGCTTGTTATGGAATAAAGGGTGAGTTTGGTAGACACACTCAAACTCAAATTTTTTAACTTAATTTTTGTCTTTTTCTGAAATTTTTTTTTTGTCTTTTATGAAAAAGTCAACAAAAATTACTATTCAAACTTAAAAATCTTAACTCAACTCAAACTGAACTCATTCACCAAACACCCCAAAAGTATATGTTAAGACTGAAAGGGACATGACTTGACTAATTCTAGCACAAATGTGTCATAATCTTGACCCGTAATTTTTTCTGTCCATGAAAAAAATAAGGGAATTATTGGTGTTATTTCTTAAACAGCAAAAAATATGATAATTTTACACCCATAAAGGTGGATGGATTAATAAGGGTGGGTGACTTTGCTACCTTCTCCCATTTGTCTATCCAGGTTTGACTCCCGTTGTCTTTCTTTGGGCATCGCTTCAATTTCGACTATTACAGTATGGTTTGATGGGTAGGGTAGATCTCGGATGACCAACTGAGAGAAACTAGTATAAAGAACACGTCTCCCTACCATACTTAGGGAAAGGGATTCCTGTTTGTGCAACTGAAAACCTGAAAATGATGAAGTCGTCCCCAGATCTTTTTTATTCACAAAAAAAAATGGCAATTTTATTTAAATAATGAATTTAAATTCACACAAAATCACCGTACCATAATGCCGCACAAGAACAAGACCATTGAATTCAGAAACAATTATCTCAAATTGGTTCTCCACTTATAGTAAGCTTATTGCATTTGTATATACCGGATTAGGATTAAATTAATCTTCCTTTTTTTTTTGGGCCATGAAATGAAATCTTACCATAAAAACCTTACAGCTGTATTAATGATGCACCAAGAGATTATGACATATATACATATATTATGTATGGATATTATTTGGTAAGTTTTGACTACATATTTTATTTGGTAAGTTTTGACTACGCCAAGAAATTGCAATGCCAAAGAAAACACACAAATATCTACTACTTGAGGCAACAAATTATGTTTATACTTAATACGGAAAACTAAATTGTCTGGCCGCCCGTTCCCTCTAGCAGTACAACTCGCAAAAGAGAGCGACGCAATCTGATAGAAAGAGCGATACAACCAGCGAGAGAGAGTTTGACAGTGCTAGAAATTTCGACAGCTGAATACACATATATATACACACACACACAAAAACACTAGACACAATCCAAGAAAAAGAGCGATACAATCTGAGAGAAAGAGAGAGTTTGACAGTGTCAGAAATTTCGACAGCTGAATATATATATATACACACACACATAAACACTAGACACAATCCAAGAAAAAGAGCGATACAATCTGAGAGAGAGAGTTTGACAGTGTCAGAAATTTCGACAGCTGAATATATATATATATATATATATATATATATATATATATATATATACACACACATAAACACTGGGAAAGTTGCACAAGGCAAAAAGACTACAGTCTCTTGAGATACATAATAGTTGGTGAGCATAAAAAGTAGTTAGAAAATCAAAAGAGGGTCTTAAAAGGATATCCCATTGGCCTTTTGTAATCCTCACCAAAAAAAAAGCTGGAGACAACACGTGGTGCACATGCATAGAAGAACATGCAATGACTCCAACGATTGGTTTTACAGATCATAAAGCAATGCACCAAAAGACTTGTCCATATCTTTGTTTCCACCAAACAATATTTATATATGTAGTATATTAGAGTACGTCGTACTTATCTCATAATCATTTACGATACCGTTAATGTAGTTACGTACCATAATAAATAACATCTAATTTATCACGTAAAATTGATAATCTATTATGTAATATTGATTATAATACGAGATTATGATAATACTATGACATTAAAATGAAAACAGTAATTTAATCATTTAGGCAGGTACGATAATTGATAGTCAAGGCAGTGAACATATACTTATTTTTTTTTTTATGATACTGATAATAACACGAGATTATGATATTACACTCGATCTAATTCTAATGACTTTAAATATTTTACGATATGATTACCGTAACTAAAGGAGCCTACTCAATATTAGACAATGTGTAGTGTAGGACTATTGCTCTTGTAAGGTTATACTACCTACTTAGAAGCAAGCTTCTTTTATTCCATGTATTACTGATAGGACTTTCATGTCCGAATATGTTTTTAAATCGTCATGTTTATATCTAGTTTTCTTAAAAAAATTTTTACATATATTTTTTTTTCTATTTCAGACAACACACAAACCAGCTAAAATTTAATTGGAGCACAAATAGAGGCCTTTTTTTGTAATGTCGTTCAACATAGGTCAAAAGACGTAGGAAAATGTTACGGAGCGACCTTTCGGCCCTCTCAACATTGAAAATCAAATCCCCAGCTTATTTTTCCTTTTTAAGGGTCCGTTTGGTGAACGAGTTTGAGTTGAAAAAGTATAGTTTGAGTTGAAATATTTTTTTTACTTTTCAGAAAAAACAAAAACTTTTTCAGAAAAAAACAAAAAGTGAGATGAAAAAGTACAGTTTGAACTTGTTCACCAAACAAGGCCTAAGTTGTTCTTTTACTTTAGGGTTTGTTTGTTTGTTTGTTTTTTGAGTTTGGAGATTGAAGAATTTGAACTTAACACCTTATAGTAAAGTCAAATGTAAAATTATTACTAGATTATGTCTACAATCACTGTTACTAAAAAAACATATATTTCAGATAAAAAAATTTTTGAAGTACCGTTAGTATTAAATACCATCATAAATAAAAACTTTAAATACTACAATATATTTGGAGGACCTATTGGTATTAAATGCTGCCATAAATGTGTGGACATCACAAGAAGCTAGTAAATATATTATACAATTGATAAATTTATTATTTATTATTGTTTATTTCAAAAATTTAAAAATCCTGTTTACCTCTATCTCCACATGACACGCCACACTGACCTATATTATAAGGCCCAAAATACGATAGCCCAAGAAAACTGACCTCATAAGGGAAAATTGTTGAAAAAGCCACTCTATTAAGGAATTTTGCCTATCTTTTATATGATTATGAATTTTGACGTTTGAAGATATTTAATATTGTTTTTTTAAAAAGACATTTCTATCCTTCATTGTATTATCAGGTTGATCCCTCCCCCCTCTCTGTGATCTCTGGCCATCACTGTCACCTCGCCCTCCTTCCACGCCCCCCCCCCCCCATTGAGATCGCTCTCTCTCTCTCCGTGGTGGACGGAAACCCACATCTTCTGTCTAATTTTGATGTCCCAAATGATATATAATTAAATATATTTTGACACACTATTAAATGAAGTTAGATTTTAAAACATAAAGTATTTCGATCGAATGGATGATCTATCTTCGGTGTTGTTTCAGCTTTACGGATCTCTCTCCGGCATTTGTTATGCTTTGCGTGATCTAGAGGATCTCTCTTCGACGTTGATTCGGCTTCATGTGATCTCTTTCTATGAACACCGCAATGGACAACGTCTCTGGTTGGCGGTAGGAGCTACCATTTCAGATGAATATCTCGATATTGTGTTCAATTTTTTTTTTTTTTTGGTTGTTGAATATATATATATATATATATTGGAGGTTAGGGTTTTTTTTTTTTTTTTTGGTAATATAACTTTTATATATACATACTTTGGTGAAATTACAAATTAATAAATTACGATAACTTATCCGCTAGAGTATTATGAACAATTCGGTGAATTGTTAAAAAATAACCCGATGGAATACATTCTAGCTAGGGGTGGCAATACGGGTCGCGACACGACGACACGACTCGAAAACGACATGAATTTCACGGGTTCGGGTTGGAAAAAATAGTGAGCGGGTCGTGTTCGGGTTGAGAAAAATTGACACGAAAAAAATTCGTATCGTGTTCGGGTTGAACCCTTTTTTTTTTTTTTTTTTTGTGTCAATTTCGTGTCCACTTTTCGGGTCAATTTCGGGTCAATTTTGGATCGCGTGTCAATTTCGGGTCAAATTTCGTGTCAATTTCGGGTTAATTTCGTGTCATTTTCGTATTGCGGGTCAATTTCGGGTTTGCGTGTCAATTTCGGGTCAAATTTCATGTCAATTTCGTGTTGCGGGTTAATTTCGGGTCAAGTTCGTGTCATGTCGTGTTAATCCATTACGAGTTCGTGTCGTGTTCGTGTCACGGTTTCGTGTCGCTTTCGTGTCACGAGTCGTGTTTGGGTTGGGGAAAAAAAAATTCGACACGACTCAAACACGACACGAACACGACACGAGACACGAATTGGCACCCCTAATTCTAGCGACGATGAGAGAAAATGTTGAATCCCAAAAAGTATTCTGATGGACTACCAAAAGAATTCTACCAGTATACTCTCCGTAAAGTACTCTAGTAGACTACCGATGGTATTCTACCAGAAGACTTTTATGGTTCGTAGGGATAATTTTGAAACTACGTGTATTATATAAGGGATCAAAAATCCTGAAATCGTTTTAAATGGGGTAATATTCTAGAACAATCCTTAAAAAATCTCCTCCATTATAAAGTGCTGAAGCATGTCTAATGCATTGTTAAATTTGGGCTAATTGATTAACCCAATAATAGATGCTTAATTAACCCAATAGATGCTTAATTAACCCAATATATACTTTTGCATATTTTATTTGCTGAAAGCCCAAAATAGTACACAACAATGGACTAATTGTCTTGGTACCATGCTTGCTATCCTATTCCATCGATCGATATCCTACGGTAGGTTACTGGTTTAGGCCCCAAATAGATGGTGTTTTACCGTCCGATCAAAACTCTCAATTCTCGTATCATTTTTTCTCTCTTCTATTTTCAGAAAACTCAATTTTTAAAAGTCTATACTTTTCTCATTTGAAATTGACATGAGATGATTTTTAAATCAAAATACTCACAATGACGAGATGAACAAAATAAAATCTTTTTTACATATTTTTTTCTAAATACATTTCAAATTTTTGCACGAAACAAAATCTATTTCACATATTTTTTTTTCTAAATACACTTCATATTTTTGCACGATTTTCTATATCATAAAACTTTTCTAAAATTCCTCTCCCCAAACACACATTTCTAACCCAACCTCTAAATTCTATCTCCAAATATTCTCCGAAACAGGCCCTTAAATCCAAATGCTAGTTCTTGTGAACGAAAAAACGAGTTGTGGTTTAATTCCCTACCATGTAGAAAGCTATTATTTTCATATAAATAACTAAGGCTGTCACAATTGAGATGGAAATATTTGAATTGACAAATTTACATAAAAGTATTTGAATTACCATCCGAATTAATGTTTGGATCTTTTTAATATGAACATAAGAACTTAAACACTTAAATTTGCTTTTGATTGGTGCTTAAAACAGTTATTTACATTAATGATCTAAATGGTCCACGCACAAATGGTATTGTAGCTAATTTCAAATTTTGTCTAAAATGATCATTTCTAACATTTCAACTATCCAAATACTGAGTCCGTTTTTGAATTGCCCAATAACAATTCGAACATCTCATTCAAATAACGCCATTCAAATGTTTCAAAATAGATGAAATTAAACGATCCAAAATCTTACTATTTTTTCTTCGTTTATGTTTTCTTTAACGGGAATATTACTAACTTTTTTTTTTTTTTTTTTTTTTTTTTTTTTTTTTTGTGGGTTGAGGCAAGCTGAGAAAATCAAGCATCAAACAAACACAAAACCGACCACAGGACAAGGAAGCTAATTAAACAACCAAACCAAGCAAAGAACTAACGAAAGAGGTGAGAAACTCCGTTGGAGGTACAAAAACCCCCTTCGCCAATGCGTAACTAGGAGCCAAAAGAGCGTATATATATATATATATACATAAATTATGTGCAACCATATTGTCAGTCCTTCACGGTCAAATGAACGCAAAAAACTAACAATCTGGAATTAAGCACCTTCTCCTTGACAAAGTCCACCTCCCAAATTGGCGGTCCCACTTATCAGTACTAATGTAATACCTCGGTATCTGATTGCATGTCAGTATCCCATCCCTGCCATGACAACTCTAATAATCAACTTATCAAGAAAAGCTGCACAGCAGCATTTATGTTAGTTTTTTTTTTTTTTTTTTTTTTTTTTTTTTTTTTTTTTCTTCAATTAAAAAGGATCCGGTGTCTAGTCATTTTTAGATTTTTCAATCCAACATGAAAAAACACTTTTTTAGTTATGGTAAAGTCATGTTCTTTATATTAATTTTTTTCAGTCGTCTACTTGATACCCACACTGTCATTATCAACCCAAGTTTCAACAGCTGAAAGTGAAGTGGGACGTAAAGGGGATATAATGAGATTCAAATCCAGATGGATAAAGAGGAGATGTCTAACAAATTAAAGTATCAAGAGTAGTAGTTATTATTTACTAGATACCAATTTCATGTCATTCCATAGGAAAGTTTTCAAGTGAAACGTACGAGTAGTAGAAGGGATACGATTATACATGTGATGGTATTTCAACCAAAAAAAAAAGTGTACATATTCTGTTAAGGGTAAAATAAAAAATTCAACTCCCACATTGGAAAATCATTGAAACTATAATAGATATAGAAAGGTTATATTTGTATCCAAATTAAGAAGTTCACAATATCCCTTATCACATAATTAATCTTAATAAAATATTAAATATTTATTTATGTAATGCATATTTTAACCTTCTAGCACCCTTTCTCGCATTACAAACTTGAAATTGAAAGTTCAAATTGAAAAATAAAATTCAACCAAAAAAGCGAAAGA
The DNA here is from genome assembly GCA_025413025.1 of Ficus hispida. NCBI lineage: Eukaryota > Viridiplantae > Streptophyta > Magnoliopsida > Rosales > Moraceae > Ficus > Ficus hispida. Next base: position 26,102,267 of record CM046374.1, on the reverse strand, counting down.
AAAAATGGAATACCTACTGAAGAAATTTGATGCATAGATACTATAAAATAAGATAATATTTCAAAAATATATGCTATTTTCAAATCACGATAATTGTGATAATAAATGGATTAATATTAGATAAGAGTTAAAATAAGATAATATTGCATGGGTACAGGACCCCTACATGTAAGACCTTTTTTGTTATTTTCATATTTTGTAATATTTTTTAGTATTTAACATAGTATATACCTTGAAAACAAGCATTTTCATGGAAAAAAATAATAAAAAAAAGAATATTCTTATGATGTGATGCACAATTTACTTTGTTGTGCAAATATGCGTACTTTTCAATCTGTTCTATGGTAAGTTATTTGTGTGTGTTTGTTGAGTTTATCAAAAAATGATCACCCAAAATTTTCAACCACACAAAGAAAAAAAATTGTCAATAAAATTTTCTCTAAAGGATCCATTTGAAGCTAAAATCGTATTAATTTTTTTTAAATTAAATGAAATTTAATTTATTGTTAGATATGAAATGTGGTGATATGTTGCAATATAAGACTAGCTCGTATTTCAAGTATGGAAAGAAATTTCACCGATTCAATCATTCACATCCCTTAAAAAGGTGGTCTTGAGTTTAAACAGGGACGGAGCTATCCAATACTCGATAAGAATAGCTCCCTCACTCACTTTCTTAAATTTATTTTTAACCTTTAAAAATCTTATGATTTTTTTTTGTTTGATCCCCAGTAAAATTTAATATATATATATATATATATATATATAAATACACGTTTCCATTAAATTATACATTCTTCTAAATTTTAATCGCATGTAGATGCATATCTATATATTTAGTTGTCCTTAAAACCATTAAATTATACATTCTTCTAAATTTTTATCATATGTAGATGTATATCTATATATTTAGTAATTATTAAAAGGAATTTATAGCTAAATAGCCCTTTTAAAGAAATTTTGAATAAATGATCGAAGTTTTTAAAATTTAGTTAAAAAGCTTTTTTTTTTTCTTAAATGATTAATCATATAATAGTTAATCAATTATTGACATATGATCAATTACTGATTATCACTAAATTTTATAATCAATCATTGATTAACCATTAGTTAATCATCAATTTTTATAGACTGATTGACCAAATTTAAAAAATGACAAATGACCTTTTTCTTAAATAAAAAAAGGTCACCTATCCTAATTTTCCTTCTTAGATTAATACTATAAAGCTTATATATATTTTTATGTTATTTTTTTCTTATTTTTTAATATTCAAATAGAATGTTGATTCCATCTCGGATTTTCGAATTTGAAAGCTCATACTTAAACTCATGCTCTCTCCCCTCGTTGAGTTAATCCAAGCTATCAGAACTCATGACACGCAATTGGTTGGTCTCAATCATTAAATAAAACAAAAAAACAAAATAAAAATAAAAAAAAAAAACAAAAACAAGAAAAGATGCTAAGTTTTATATCTCTATGAACTTGTTTCTTCCTAGTTTCCTAGACCATAAATCAGGATGAAGAACTTAGTATGTGAGTGATCTTAATAATTTAATTGTGAGGTAACGTTCATTAGGTTGTGCCCTATTAAACCACATGATTTTTTCCTTGCAGTTCTAAATTGTTGATAATAGATATAAAGGCAAGAAGGAAAAGAACTATTCTTTTTAATAAATAAAATTTATTAAGAAGATAAGAAAAAAGAACGATACAAAATTATTGTCATGAAAATCCTTAAAGATATAAGAAGGAAAATGCAAACTAAACAAAACCAAAATTAAAAAGGGAAAGAACCTGAGATTGAGAGTAATACAATATTATTCCTAACTAAATGACTCTGTAGTTTTCAGTTTTTATTAATTTTTCCAGTCTGTGTAACAAAGAATCTAAGAGAATGTGGTTGTAGTTTTCAAGATTATTTTCATCTATACTCCACAAATTTTAGGGTCATTTTCACTTTACTCTTAAACTTAAGTTCATTCCGTTAAGATTTCAGCTATAAACAAATGAAAAAAGACCACATAACTACACATATATAACTCACTTTTTCTAGAAGAGATAAAATTCAAGGATTATAGATGCGAATAATCCTCGTTTTAATATTATAGGATTAGGGCACAATCAAAATTCTTTTTAGTAAATGAAATTTTATAACAATTCATAAATTCAGTAGATGAGTCCATTGAAAGGAACTTAACAGGAGGCATTAAAAAGTGGTTGGTCGGGGTTGGACTTTTGTTACAACTACTGCTACTGACATGAATATTGGACTTATTTGTCTCTTCAATTAATCCAAAACGGACCCATTTTTGGAATTTTTGTGTACAACTTTAATACACGACTATCAGGATATTGTCGTGGTAACTATACATGCATGCATGTAGTTGAAACCTAATTAATAAAACAAATCCAAAAAGACACCGCTCATCGCTAGCTCAACAAGATAGTTAGGAGGAAGGATTTGAATATGACTTTTATATTCGAAATCTAAAAATATTTTTGGTCCTCTTTAACAGATGAAAGAGCCATAAATTTTATATATTAAAATAATAATAACTCGATTGTTATTTTTTTATTTTTATTTTTTTTCATTTCATATATACCGTTAGGCTAATTTAGCAGGTGGGAAGAGGGGTTTAAGGTGTTGTGTACATCAAAATATCGAACTTCTAACGTTGAAAACTTCGTTAACTTCCATAGGTCGCTTGGTGCACCATTTTCATAGAGAGAGAGGGAAAAATAAATAAATAAACATCCTCGTAATATATCATAATTGATATGAATTAATAATGTCTTTTTTCTCAATACATAAATAAAAATCAACTGGTGTATCAAGATATTTTAACTGGATCAATATTTCTTCAGCACCCTTATCATCTATCAAATCTCACATCAAAATGATAATAAAAAATACAAAAAATTTTGATAAAAAGACGAAGTCACTCTAGAAAGGAGATAAAACACAAAAATTACTGCTACAATGTTGTTCTATAGGACAATCTATCCGGATAAACTAATGTCATTATTATTAATCGCCATTCATTTGCTAGCTTGCGTGTCATATATATATATGCATATACATAGGCGCGTATACATATATATGACAAATTAATTAATGGATATGTCGATCATAAATAAAACAAGTGAACTTTAACGTTAAGAATTTGTGGTAGTTTGAGGGTATTAACTAATGGAGTTGGTAGAGTGTTTTGTCTTGACTTTTGCTTTTTAAAAGGTTGGAGAATTACACATGAGAAAGGCACCGCAACATTGATTTTAAAAGAAAAAAGAGAATAGGAAAGATTATTAATTGCTGCCTATTCTATTGGTTATAAATTATTAGAGCTCGTAGTGAGATGGTTTTATATTGAGAAAACGTTTGAAGTTTTTCTTTTAGATTATTGTTTCTTATGATTACTTTCGTTTAGTTTGTATTAATTGGTTTGTGTTTTCTTCTTAATTTAGGTCTTTTATGACTTAGATTTTGTGTTAAGGTGTGGAAGTAGAATCCCAGAAAGGTCTACAACATTTAAGAGTTGTTTCATTAAAAGAATTTTAGAGATTTCACTTACAATTAATTTTGGTTGTCATCTTCTTTCTTTTTATTTTATTTTATTTTTTTAAGGGGCTGCCCTTATTAGTGATTATTATGAGTGGTTAGAGAAAAAAAAATGTAGAAAGTGTGAGTATGTGGATTTCTCTTATAAATTTCTTGATTATCATAATTACAATGGTTAAAATAGGATGTAGTCTTATATTAAAGGGAATCTGTATTAAAATTTACCTGTTTAATGATTATTTATTTTGCTATGAATTTTATTGCTTTCAGAGATATAGAATTAGGGTGTTAATTCTTAATGTTTTGTTAATTTCTTTTTATTCCTTTTTTATAACAAATTTTTGCTTAGTTAAAAAACAAATTGAAATATATTTTCCCAAATGCTAGCACCCTCTCTAACCAATTAACCTTTGTGATAAATATGACAAGGTGGTTTTTCAACTTCAAGAATTGGATAACTTGATAAATATCAGTTAGCGGAACAGAATTAGTAGATATATTTTTGGGGATAAAAAAAACAAAATATCATCGTGGTCGTCGTCCTCGTCGTCATCATTTAGAGTAAATTGGAGAGAAATTGATCGTACATAGAGAAACTTAACCATTTATTATAACTAGACAACAAATTGCAACTCATGAATTATTTTACAAAAATGACAGTTTAGTCTCATATTTTTTTTTTTTTTTTTTTGAAGGAATAGTCTCGTAATTTTTGAGACAACAATTTCTTTTCTTTTCTTTTTTTCTTTTTTTAAGAAAAAAAGTACAAAGAGACTGGTATTAGAGAAATGTAACACATTCTAACACGGCAACATATCTCACCTCATGTATATATTTATTTAAAAATATGACAATTGAGTCTCATATTTTTACGTGTACTATTATCATTCTTTATGTCACTATATATATATATAAATATTTTGGAGTTAGAATAGGAGATTCGAACTCAATAATTTTGTTGTGAAGTTATATCAAATTTCGGCCATAATACATTTGTAATCACTATGATTCACTATATATGATGCTCTATAGATGACATTTTTGACATTATAAATATTCGCTAACTCTCTTGTCTGATACCTCAATTTTGCCATACAAGAACTGTTGTCCCTTTGGGATCGTTAGATGTGAAAATGAATAGTACTGATAAAAAAAAAAGAGATAGTACCATCTCTCTCTGTCATGTACTACCTTTGTCGGAGTCAGTGCTGTCGAATAACATACTCTTCCAATAAATATTTATCGATGTTTTTGTTTTTTTGAAATATACATTTATATATGAGAACTTTTTCATATGGTTCTGTCAGACCGTTGAACGGGAGAGTTTTTTCTATCTCTCATTCTAGCAGGTTGTAACTCACTCTTCCTTAAATTATGTCAATCTCCAATACAGATTGTACCGCCGGATGACTGTTTCGCTGTATGGGAGAGTATATATATATATATATATAATAGATAGATAGATAGATAGAGAGAAAGAGAGAGAAGGTGGTCGATATTCAAACTGGCATGGCAGTTGGCACCGAAATGCATGTGGGCATCAGGTGAGAGCTCTTGTTACGTATTAATGGAGATGCATGTGAGGATTGCCGGAAAAGAAAGAAAGGTCAGCTTTTGTGGGTTGTACGAACCTAATTTTACCTTAGCTAAGCAAGCTAGTTTTTATTTATTTTTTAAAATTAAAATTAAAATTAAAATTATTTATTTATATGCTGAAAATAAAAATCTTGCTAGTTGTTGGTTGTTAATAGTTGTCTTGTTAATGAAAGCACCATATGTTAACAATTAAAGCCAGGACTCGTCACTTTCATATAAGAGCTTTCTTGGGTCAATTATCTCCATCGGTTGAGATTGATGAGATCTTGCATACCAATCTCATGTCAGTCCCGTATACCTTATTATTATAAACAAAATATATACACACACGCGAAGAGTTAATGCTTTAATAGAAGTACACCTCTTGGTTGCATCGTTACTGGTGCGTTTGGTTTACTGATTCAAGTTAATATTTTTAAGTTAGACTTTTTTAAAAAGTTAGTCATAATTTTTATTAATTTTTTTAAAAAAACAAATAAGAATTGAGATAAAAAATTTAAATTGGAGTTGAAACATAAAACGAAGATTACAGTTATGCTCTAATGGTAGTAAGAGACGATGCCACTCGTAGTCGAGACCTCTACCTCCGGTGCCCTTTTTATTTATACTAATTTTACATTGAACTTGACATTTATTTCACTTTACCTCTCTAAAAATTGATCGTTATTATTATTTTTTATATAAATTCCTTTAAAAACTTTGTTCTTATTAAATGCACTGATGTAACAGGTCGGCTATGGTAGTTCAACTTTAATGTAAGAGCTCGCTTGGGTTAGTAACATCGACTGCAATTGATGAGATCTTGTATGTACCAATTTCATGTCAATCAAGTATATATAAAATAGAAGTTATCCTCTTGGTTGCACCGTTATAGATTATGGTCTAAATGGTTGTTTAACTTTTGATATTAACATAAAATGTATATCTATTGATTAGTTTAACATCTGATATTAATATAAAATGTATGGTTTAAATTCTCACATACCAAGTTTTATTTATTCATTCATTTATTGTAAGAAAATGGAGTAAACATATATACGAAAAGGGAGAGAATTTTATTTGGTGGAAAAAATCCTACACTTTAGGGGTTTCTTTTCTTTCTTTCTTGAAATTTTGTAAACTATATATGTAAATTTTGATGGGTGTTTTAGTGGATACCAACTTAATTTCCATTCCAAAAAAGTGAGAAAAAAAAAAAAAAAAACTAACTTAATTGACTGTGATGGGCGAAAATATCTTGATACTAGTTAATTCCTTTCTTCAGTAAAGAACATAGAAATTTTGGGATTAAGGTTGAAGAAAGGACAAATAAATGAGATATATTTTTTTTATTTTTGAATAAATTACTTATTTAGTTACTAAATTTTTAACTTTACACAATTTTAATCCTTAACTTTTTTTTTCATAATTAAAATATCCATAAATTATTAAAATATTACTACAATATTCATTTTCCTTAATTTTATAACTCAATGAAGTTCTTCAATTTGAGTTGGCGTGTTCAACACCCGTAATTTTTTCCATAAGGGTTTTTGTCCAAACGTAATTTTGTCTTATTAAATAATTACAATATTGTGTCAGTTATTTTTGCCTTATATGCAGAGTACAGTCGTGTCGTTTCATCTAAACAGAGCGTTGATTGTCTCTCCGATCCAAACGACACCCAATAACTACCCCATCCTCTACCATGCTTCCACCTCAGTATTATTAAATAAATAAATAAATAAAAGGAAGATTAAATAAAGTAGCAGCCTGGACCACGATATGAAGACTACAATATGATCGAACGTACAAAAGCTTGGACACATATGCATATTTATAAGGTTTTAACAAAAGCATTAAAAGTTGATAAAAATGACTGGCGGTTGTTAAATAATTAGCTATAAAAATATTTTAAAGACTAAATGTAAGTGCAATTATATCTCCTAATATTTTTTTTTTGGTAAAACATAAAAGATAAGAACACACAATTTTTATAGAGCAGATCGACTACATGACCTGTAGGAGGATGAAATTAGTGGACTTATAAGTGAACCCTACTAATTTACCACTTCTAGACAATTTTTATTAAGAGTAATTGGCCTAAATAGTCCCTCAACTCTTTCGAAGCTAACAGTTTGATCCCTGTTCTTTTTTTTTTTCCCGAGATAATCCAAAATTTTTATTTCTTGGCCATTTCAGTCCTTTCTGTCAAAAAACTAACGGATTGATCACGTGAGAAGTACGCCTCATGCTTTTTGAAGGTCAGATAAATAATTTCCTATCCAAATTAGATTTGGTCCCTATCACCCCAGGCATCAGTGAGTTTTGGGTGTCCGCATTTGGGTTTCTAGCCCCTGCGATCTGGGTGTCAGCCCCCCACACCGGTGAGCTCTCGACCCCACCTCCATTTGGGTCTCTGCACCCCTTCCCCCTGTCGACAATCTGGTCTCAGATTTGGCGAGCACAATCGTGACTTTGGGGGGGCCAAGAACCAAATTGCAACATGCATGGGGGTTGGGGTAAGGGGGCACCCAGATTCGAACTCAAGGAAAGGGGTGGGGAAACAAGATTGCAAAGGTTGAGCGGGTGGGGGGGGCGCACTCAGATTAGAACTTGGAGGGTGGGGGGTAATGGTAGGAGATGATTTTGCGCGGGGCGGGGCCGGGGAGGGTGGGGGGAGAGCACCTAGATCGGAACTTGGTGGGTGGCGGGGTGACGACTGGAGATGGAGGCTGTGGGGAAGGGAAGGAGAGAGAGAGAGAGAGAGGGAGGGGAGATAGATGGACTTTTTAGGAGATTGGAGGGTATTTCAGTCTTTTTATTATAAAAAGATCATTTTAATAAGATTCCATTAAAATTTTAATGGAGTTTGATAAAAAAGATTGAAATGACTAAGAAATAAGAGTTTAGAATTATCTCGGCAAAGAAAAAAAAAAAAGAATAGAGACCAAACCGTCATCTTAGAAATAGTTTATGGACTATTTAGACCAATTACTCTTCTATCAATAATAGTTTGGTTGTGCCTAGCTAGGCATCTTTATACTTTTTTTTTTCTTTTTTAAATATGATTCAATAAGTGATCTACGGTAAAATATCGGTAAAAACACAATACAGGAAAAAAATTTTCAAGAATTTTATCGAAAACTACTTTTAAAATGATCAAATATATTTGCAAAAAAAAAAATAATAAAGAAATTAAACTAAAGTATTGATGTAGTTGGATTTAGCTTAAGGTCTAAAAATATAATAACCTTTTAAAATTTTGACTTACTAAGTAATTAAATCCATTAAAGACGTATACTATTTTTTTTTTGTATATTATATTAAAAAAACAATCAATAAGATATATCTTATTTTTTTATGTATTTAAAAATCTATCAATAAGATATAATTTTAAAACGTCATACAAAGTATATCAAAATCATATCAAGACCATTGTAGTTTACTAAGTGAAAACAAAATACAAAATACAAAATACAAAAAAAAAAAAAAAAAAATCTTAGCCATTAGATTGATTCAATAGGTGATTGAAGTAAAAAAACATTTCTTTTTCTATTTAAGTAAATAGAAATATAAACATGTTTGTGCAAATTATTAGTCCAATTGCAAGTTGACATCTGGTCCTGTGCATTAAGCTCGCCACGTGACATTGCATTATTCAACTAAAGAAAATTACAAGCTCACATTCAAGTGATAAGGATATCTTAGGTCGTCTTTGCCATGCATATTCATTACTCCCAAGTATGTAGAGACCTACTGAGATTCTTTAGAAATTTGTTTAAAAAAAAAAAAAAAAACGTGATATGTGATGAACATATGCGTACCAAAACCTCCAAAACAATTAATTTTTGAACGAATTTATACGTTATTTTTGGTATTATAACAAAAGGTCCAGGTTCAAGTCCTATGATGTATCTTGAAAAAGTATTTTGATGCAGGATTAATATACTTGAATTTGGAAGTTGATCTATGTAATTGGAGTCTCGAAAAAGTACATGAACCCATATTCGTTATATAGTAAGAGCCTACTCAAATTAAGAGCCCAAATAAATAATATTTTGGGGTGGATTTCAGAGTCTGATAGTGATAGTATTTAACGGAATTGATTACGCATTTTCCATCAATTGTAATTTTTAGAATAAATGATTGTGTCACTCATACCAGTAACATCAAATGTAACATATATCGAATCTTGACATTTGATTATTATTTATTGATATGATTATTATCATTCATAGATTATTTAACACTAAAAATAAAAAAATATATTTTTCAACCTAAAAAAATTATGTTTTCAAGTTTTAAAGCTTAATAGATATAGAAATAGATATAGTATTTCTAAATACAATATAAGTATGAACAAAAAATAAAGTCACATATTAAATATGTCATTTTCACTCTTTTTTGTTCGGTCTAAGATTTAAAACTTTGACACAAGTTTCAACCAAACAATACCGGCTGACACACGCATCTATATAAACGGGACCGATTGGCGGGGCCAATAGGCCATGTTAGTGCTTCAAATAATTGCACCATATATTTCCACTTCAATATCAGTACGCATAACATATATACATGCAAATATTCATACATGTAGGTACATATTTATGATACTTATGGGGTGTGTATATCCCTTAAGAATATATATATTTATACATATATAAATATATATATATATATCTATATTTATGGGGGTGTAGTAATGCACTGTGCACACGTATTGAAGCTGATATAATGATCAAGCTCCAAAATTAAAAACAGTTACCTCAAAAAAAAAAAATAAAAAAAAAAATAAAAAAAAAAAGAGGAAAGATGCCAATGCACCAACTACTGCTACCTTCATCACTCTCTTAAATAGTAGTAATCCCCAGTAACGTTTTTCTAAGGCACTTACTCATTTCTGTACATAAACCGCAGGGTAATATTCATTGTAAAGTTATATTTTAGTAACAAGCAATGTTTGGGACATCTCGTTTGTGTCTGATATCATATACTAATTTAAATTTTAAAAAAATCTTACTGTTCGGGATTCATTAATAAAATCCACTTTTAATTGATTATATACTAGTTTAAAGTATGTGCTATGCACGTGTTAGATATATTTGAAAAAAATTATCTACAAAGGAAAAAATTAAAATAATAAAGTTAAAAAAATAAGACCCTCACTATAAAAAAAAAAAAGGAAATAAAGGACCTAAAAATTAAAAAATAGAGGCATGAAAAAAAATTCAAAAAAGATAAAAGGACTAATATGGAAGAAAATTGACCAATACAAAAATAGGACTAAATTGTATAAAAAAAAAATTGGGCCGAAATAAAAAAATAAAATTGCAGGACTAAAAATTAAATACAAAACATTTTCATCCAAAACAAACCGTTTTGACGAAAACTCTTTGCACAGTAAAAAACTTTTGTGTTTTTTATATATAATTACAGATAATGAGATTTTTTATCATAGGGATAACCTTTTTTTTTTTTTTTTTTTATACAGATAATGAGATTTTTTTATCGTAGGGATAACCTTTTTTTTTTTTTTTTTCCAACTATTAGTAAGAATTGCAATTTTAATTATTTGATTAATTTTTTTACTGATTTAGTTGGAAAATTAATCAAACGGTAGGAATGGATCCAATAGTAGAAATTCTCTAATTATAAAGGTTGGTGTTGAGCGTTATGCTGAAGCATTTTCCCATTGACAGAAAGAGTTAAGAAGAGAACTTAATTTATCAGAATGAATATATGAGAGACTATACTATTTTCTTTTTTGGAGGAAGATATTGTACTAAATTTGGCCAAAAAAGTTGTGGGGGGAAATTTTGGTGCATTAAAGGGGTCCGTTGGGTTATTTTGTTATTTTATTATTTTATTTTTAATAGATGGGTTTGTTGGGTTAGTTGAGTTCATATATCAAGTTCTGCTTTTATATAATTTATGAACTCTCTGCTGGAAATAAATAGGGGAAAATTTCGGTTTTATGAAGTTACAATAGTAAATTTTGGAAAAATACGAGGAAAAAAAGCTAGAATAATTTATCTGTTAGAGGTCGGCCATAGGACCCTTTTATATTTTTATTTTTATTACTTCCATTTATTTATTTATGATAACTTGTTACTTTTGTTTTTCCCAAATTCACATAGATATTTCAAGCTTTTTGAAAGATACAAAAATTAATTTGTTACTAACTTGACTAATATTTTTACAGAAAACATGATGATTTTTTTTTTTGGGGAACGGGGAAAAAAAATATAAGGCTGTATCTGTTTCAATTTTTTTTTTCTGTCAAAAGTTTCATTTTTCAAATTCACCTTATTGTTTCTAACCACTTTATCTCTTTTGCAGATTTAGACAGTTTACTATTAGAAGGATCAAAACTTCATATGTTATCAACATCAAGATTTCTAGAGTTCTAAAATTGAATGTCACGGACCAAAATAATACAGGTCAGTGTTATATAAATTAGGGACCACCGATGAAAATATATAAAAAAATTTTTGGTTAAAAAAGAAGAAGATAAGAAGAAGATATATGCACGCATGCATGCATTTGATCAAATTAATACATAGAAACAATTAATAAGGAAATTTTGAACTTGAAAACGTGACTCATGACTGAATACAACATTACTTTTCCATTTCGTATTCAAGTTAAACTTCAACTAAACTGTATTTTTTTATCTTAATTTTTATTTTTATTTTTTAAAAAGTCAATAAAATTTATAATTAATTTTTAAAAAGTCAACAAACTCTAACTTAAAAATTTTATCTCCAACTAACTTATCAAATGGAGGCACATATATAATTATTATTTTATATAATGCCGAATTTTGTAATTTTATGATGTTGTCTTAAGTTTTTTTTTTTTCCAAATATCAGCACCAATACTTTTATATATTTTACCTCAATCTACATAAATATGTTTTACAAACTAATATATAAAAAAAAAAAAAATTAAATTGGCTTTGTTGTGTATGGATCATTTAATGACTGACTGTGCAGAATGTTGTACAGAGTGAAATATTAAATATATGTAGAAAGATTTATCAATGCGTAATATATTATTCTTTTATTAAACTTGCATTTGGTTTTTCGGTTGGAGATGAAAATTTTCAGTTGAAGTTTGTTGACTTTTCAAAAACTAGTTATAAATTTTGTTAACTTTGAGAAAAAAAGATAAAAACTAAGATGAAAAAAATACAGTTTAATTATAAAGTCTAAGGGTATGTTTGATGAATGAGTTGAGTTTGAGTTGATATGAATTTTTAGTTGAGTTGGTTGACTATTTAAAAAGTAGTTATAAATTTTATTGACTATTCAAACAAGACAAAAATTAAATAAAAAAATACAGTTTAATTGGAGTTAAATTTTGTTACAAACAAAGCCTAAGGAAAATATATTTCAATCATATATGGTGCCTTCACTGGTTTTGCCACTGCATAATATATATATATATATATATATATATTGTGAATATAGCACCACCGATAGTATAATGGAATTTTCTATAAAGATTACACGCTTTGTACAATGAAGATAATAGGAAATTTAACATGCATGGGTCATGTGCTATTATAATTACTTAGTAAAGAGAAAGATGTTTGTTGAAATACAACGATGCCCCATTCTGGTAGCTGTCGACGATAATGGCGATAGTTGGATTTCATTTATATCGCTAGTCAGGTGGTGTTGGAAACTCCATTAAAAGTGACTATTAAAAAAAAAAAAAAAAAAAAAAAAAAAAAAAAAAAAAAAAAAACCGTTTTCATTCTTAGTCTGAACCGTTGGTTGATCGGTTCCAACCTAAAATCTTCAACTCGGTAACTAATTTTTAAAAAATCAATCAATTTCAACTTAAAAATTTTAACGCAAACCGGTATTCTAAAAGGACCATAAACAACAACATAAATAAAGATAAACCTACTTTATTTATGAATCCCATATCGTGAAACTTACAGTTCTATTAGCTAGCTGAACCTATAAAAGGAGAACTATCTCTTTTCCCTTTCATGCACATCTTTGTCTTTCATGCAAAACTAGTTTGTTTTCTTTGCTAGCTTCTCGTTCTTCATCCATTCTTAGGACGAAAAAGAGCGGAAAAAAAAAAAAAGAAAAAGAAAAATAAATGGGGAACGAGAAGCCACAAGCTGACCATCAGAACATGGAAAACAAGCAAACATCTGTAAAACTCAAGTACGTCAAACTAGGTTACCACTACTTAATTTCCAACTTCATGTACGTCTCTCTCATTCCTCTAATTTTAGCCCTAGCCCATCTATCGGTGGAAGATCTCTCTCAGCTTTTTCACCGCCTCGAGCTCGGTCTGGTCTCCGGTACGCTCGTGTGCACATCGCTCACCGTGTGCCTCGCCACGCTCTACTTCTCGTGGCGCCCCCGCGACGTGTACCTCCTCGACTTCGCGTGCTTCAAGCCCGAGCCGTCGCTGATGTGCACGCGCGAGGTGTTCATGAGGCAGACCAAGCTCTCCGAGTCCTTCGACGACGAGCTTCTGGGGTTTCACCGCAAGATCATCGAGCGGTCGGGGTATGGGCAGCGGACGTACGTGCCTAAGGCCGCGCTGGAGGACCCGCCTACCGCGTCGATGGCGAAGGCGAGGGAGGAGGTGGAGACGGTGGCGTTCGGGGCTATCGACGAGTTGTTAGCGAAAACAGGTGTGAATGTCAAGGACATCGGCATCTTGGTGGTGAACTGCAGCTTGTTTAACCCGACGCCGTCGCTCTCCGCCATGGTCGTCAACCGGTACAAGCTCCGGGGGAACATCTTGAGCTATAGTCTCGGCGGGATGGGCTGCAGTGCTGGTCTAATTTCTGTAGACCTTGCCAAACGTTTGTTACAGGTATTTGTTAAGTAATACACTTTCTTTTTTATTTTTTATTATTTAATAATTTACTCATTTGGATTTTAATTAGGGACAATTTCATGTTAAAAAAATATTAGTAACGTTGCCAATTACATTCTAAAGATTTCACTAAAAATATTTCCAAAATTTATTACTGTTGATCGGTACTTTTTATCAAAAATCTTGTTAATTAATTTTACAAATTTATGTTATGTTTCTTGAAAAAGATAGATATTTTACTAAAGTAAACTGGTAATTTATATACATGTACATATATAAGTGTGCATAACTTATAAATGAAGATCACCCACCGGTCCCTGTCAATATATATAACTTCTCGACAAAATTAAAGTTGCAATTTATTTCTGCAACGTACAAGTTTATAGCATATTATTATTTGATATTTATGTTATATAAATTATTCTAGAGAAAAGTGTATATCTTGTAGTTTCTTTTTTATTTATTATTGAGGCTAGATTCATGAATTTCTTTTTTTTTTTTCATAAATTTTTTTCATTATTTTTAATAAATTTGTGTGGAAGATTATTTTTTTTCTCTCTATTTATTGTAAAAAGAAAACAACGTATATATATTATTTGCATTGGCATGATGCATGTGTCCTTTCGGAATATTCAACTTAAAACAAGACTGAAAATATTAGAATGATCCTTCTGTAACGCACAAAAAAAAGAAAGAAAAAAAAAGAAAAGAAGTTAATATATAGTAACAACAATAATGATAAACATGCCCTTTTCCAAAATAAATAAATAAATAAATAAAATAATAATAAACATGCATAAATCGAGAAACCCATGTCATGTTCTTCGCAACAGTTTTCTTTCAAGTCAATAGTGAAAAGATTAGAATGATCCTTGTGTAATTCAAAATAATGATACTAATAATAATAATAATAATAATAATAAATCGAGAAATGTACATTGTTACCCATGTCATATTCTTTGCAACAGTTTTCTTACAAATCACATGTTTATTATATACTTATTGGTTACTAAGTAATATACAATATTATTTACATTGTATCGAGCTTGTCATCGTCTTGAACCAAGGAAATTAATGTTTCAATTTAAGGTAATAATCTATCCAACTGTTAATATCAAAGTTAAATATAATATAGATAGGCAGTGGTGGAATCATGAATTTTTTTTTTAAAGGGGGCGTGAAATGAAATAAAATTACAATGTAAAAATTTTAACTTTCTTTATATGTTTGTATCTTTGATATCTTTTTTTTTTTTAATAACTAGTTTATAAAAGAATTTGGTTCAACTTTTAAATTTAGAGATCAAGAAATTACTAATGTTTATAATAATATAATGTGTTTTCTTTATTTATTTGAGATGTTACGTCTAAAATGTGAAACTTAAAAATAAAAACTTTAGTTATCATTGTAATTTAAAAAAACATTGCGCAAATTTTGTAATTAAAGAATCTCAAAGAGGGTGAATAAGAAAAAAAAGTTTGTAAAACTTTTAGGATCCGTTTGGTGAATGAGTTTGAGTTGAAAATTTTAAGTTTGAGATAAAAATTTTTGTTGACTTTTCAGAAAAAATAAAAATTTTTCAGAAAAAGATAAAAATTAAAATAAAAAAGTATATTTTAGTTTGAAATAAGATAACTTATCAAACAAAACCTTAAACTTTGGGGCCAAAATTGAAAGGAGCCCTTGGGACAAGCAACAACTAATATAAGAGATATTCCATACACATATATAAGTGTATATATCGTCAAAGAATAAAGTTAGGGACAATTCTGATGTCTTATACTAACTAAAATCTCTAAGCATATCCTCTACATGGCTTGCCATTTAGAGGTGAGGCCTATCTTTCAAAATAAAATAAAACAAAACAATTTTATGGTGAGGGCCCCAGCTTTATTCAGAGTCAAATCTCATCATAGTGTTTCCTATTTCCACGGAGGAAAAAGTGGACGAAGGGGCTGAGGAGCATTTACTTATGCATATGGTTTGGTGAAACACAAAATAAATAGCATGTGAAAATCACAAGTACTTAATGCCAACCATATACAACTGTTTGAATATCGTAGGCCGAGTAGGATTTCACTTCCATATCTATTTGATACCTTTTTTACCTCTTTGGGATTTTTTCCTACATATATATTTTTACAGAGAAAAAGCCAAATAACATATGTAAAAATTTTAATCTAAAATTATAAAGACCAGTAACGAAGAGCATATTTATATAAATTATATATGAAAATACCAAAATTATCTCTACAGCTCCTCCCCTTTCTCTTCTCTCTATTGCAATTCTCTCTCCTTAACTACGTCGATGCCATCATACATGAGAGCCTATTATTATTTACCCATAAATTATTATTTACTAGAAATCCAAATATTTGTTAAAAATATAGGTTTTTCACGTAGAAATATGCTATATCTTATCCTCCTTAAAAAATCTGTTATAATTTTTAAAAACATTTATAAAATAACTATAATTTTTCTTTTTTTTTTTCATTTTATTTAGTGCCTTTATTTGGATTGGATTGATCCTTTTTAATATAGTGTCTTTTCTGTCTTCTTATAGGAATTTTGGCTTAATTTGTTCTTTTTTAAAAGTTGATGTAGTTTTTTAATTTTGAATTCTTGGATTTATAATTTTATTTTAGTAATAAATTAAAGGGGAGGCGTTGATAAGGATATAGGTTTTTTTAATGAGGGTACTAAATATTCTTAAAGTTGGTAGTTGTTTTTTTGTCCTGTCTTTTTCTATTTACGATAATATTTCGAGCCGGTGGCGACTCTCACTCTGTCTATTTAGATAACTCATATTTTGCAATAAAAATAGTACCAATCTTGTACCATTTCTCTCAAATTTAAGGTCGCTTTAAAAAATAATTTGTCCTATTACTTTAAAACTACGAGCACTTCTATTTGTCCTCACATGTTAAATTTTAATAGATTAAAACTTTTTTTTTTTTTTTACTCTGAAAAAACAAGGGTATAGGGAAGCTTTTGTTATTAGGAGCAGACTTTAATATTATTGATCCTTAAAAGTACCTAGTACACATGATTTTGTTTATATAAAAAAAAAATGATAGTGATAAAAATCAAGAAATATTTTAAAATTTTCTGACTAAATCGATACGTCTTTACTACGTATCCTTATTGTACTAAATTTGACAACATTAATAGCATGATATATATATATATATATATATTTATATAACTCCCTTGTATTAAATATGTTTTGTATTAGGATCAACCTAACACGTATGCCCTAGTGGTGAGCACGGAGAGCATGACCCTAAACTGGTACGGCGGCAACAACAAGTCCATGCTCATCACCAACTGCCTGTTCCGCCTCGGCGCCTCGGCGGTCCTCCTGACGAACAAGTGGACGGACCGCCGGCGCGCCAAGTACCTCCTCATGCACACCGTCCGCACCCACAAGGGCGCCGACGACAAGAGCTACCGGTGCGTCATGCAGCAGGAGGACGACGGCGGCAAGGTCGGCGTCAAGCTCTCCCGGGACCTCCTCACCGTCGCCGGCGACGCCATCAAGACGAACATCACCATGCTAGGCCCCCTGGTCCTCCCCGTATCCGAACAAATCCTCTTCTTGGCCAACCTAGTGGGACGTAAACTCCTCAAGATGAAGATCAAACAGTACGTCCCGGACTTCAAACTAGCCTTCGAACACATCTGTATCCACGCCGGCGGTCGGGCGGTGCTCGACGAGATCGAGAAGAACTTGTTCCTAACAAAGTGGCACGTAGAACCTTCTAGAATGACTCTTTACAGATTTGGAAACACCTCTAGTAGCTCCCTTTGGTACGAGCTAGCTTACACCGAGGCCAAAGGGAGGGTCCGAAAGGGAGATCGGGTTTGGCAGATCGCTTTCGGGTCGGGTTTCAAGTGCAATAGCGCGGTTTGGCGGGCGCTGAGGACCGTTAATCCGGCCAAGGAGAAGAGTAATCCATGGATTGATGAGATTGATGAGTTTCCTCTTGATGTGCCTGATATTCAACCCGTCATAGGGTACTAAAATTAGTTAATATATTATATAATTATGTCCTTATTAATATTATAACTAGTCCTTAATTTGTTTTTTTTTTTGTTTTTTTTTTTGTTTTTTTGTTTTTTTGTTTTTTTTTTTTTTTGTAATTAAGTCCTTCTCTTAGTGAAGCTATAGCTAGCTGTTGGGAAGGGCTTGGTTTGCAGTACTAGTAAAAAAACATGCGAATATATGTGCATGTTTCTATCTATTGTTCTTGTTTTGTTTAATTGGAGCCAACTAGGGGGAAAAAAAACGTAATGAAAGCTATTATAAATATAAATATAAATATATATATATATATTATATCTTGTCCTTGTTGCTTTATTGACTGTTGGCCGCTTTGTTGATTATGACTCTTTTTGTAGTTATTCTAGTAAATTAAAATTAATGGGATTTAATGTGGGATGAGATCGGCTTAAGGAGCTTAATTAACCTAATTGATTTTTTCTGTCTTTAATATGCCTTTAACTCTAGTTATATTCTCTCTCTGTAATATATATATATATATATATATATATAAAATTGAAGTAGCTCCACTTTCAGTATGGTTTTTTTTTTTTTTTGATATGTTTGGGTTTCATGTAATTAATTTAACGCATGTACACTCTTTTTATTTGTTATAAATTTTTTATTCCTTTGAGTTTTACTCGGAAGATTTTTAATGAGGTTTATCAAGGATTCTTGTTTCAAAAAATAAGAATAAAAAATCGGAACTCAACTTGTTATTTTGACTCCATAGATGTTCTTTCCGCGAAATTTAAGCTAGCTTCTTTTATTTGTGTTCCTACCTACGGTTGCCTTTTTTAAAAAAAGGATAATTGTATTTCAAATTAATAAAATACAAACATCAATACATAAGGAAATTGAATCCCAATTGCAAATCGGTTCTACTAGTAAATTATAATAAAACACATAAGAGGGTAAAACGTGTACCAAAATCTAATAATAAGAAATTGAAAAGGCACATTAAATATCGAGCACGCAAATGACTCTTTCAACAATACTGTTACAATCGATGAAAAACTTCAATTGATTGGAAATATGAGACTTATATTAAAAAGGTCACATTCAACACCGCATATAATTAATTCTAGTGGATTGGACACCAAAACAATACGAGAGCGTGGGGGAGACCACTTCCGTTATTACAAAATAAACACAAAAATATACCAACTAAACACAAGGCGAAAATACCATCGCCTTTATTTTAAACAAATAACTATAACAAAAAATGAGAAAAACCACTAATGCCATGGATAATTCCTCTAGTGACAAGCCAACAAACACGACCAAATAGACCAAAACGCATCTTATCCGACATGAAGCTATCCCTCCTATCAAAACTATCATCATAGAGTCCAAAGCATCTTCTTTATGACCGGTAATCCGGTTACCAACTAAGAGAAGGCACCGAACTCTGACCCTAAGAGAGAAATACGAACAGAGAGGGTGAAGTCTATAATCAATTTTTTTTATTGGCCAGTTAGGAGCCACTTAGAGCCATAATTTCGTCGCCTAGATTTGATCTAGCATGTGTAAGAATAACACATAAAGCGCAATGTTAATTAGTAAATTAAAAAAAATGAGAACACAAGAATTTATAATGATTCATCCGCATATGGAGAGTTAAGTCCATGATAGTTTTTTTGTGTTTTTACTATTAGAGAGAAAATAGTACAAGAGATGCTCGAGAATAACAGTAGAGAACTAGACGTTTCTCATGCCATGATTGAGAATTCCATCGAGTAATGGTGAAAAGGAACCTTCTGTGGGAATGATCCCTATTTATAGAGAAATTCATGTCACCCTTAATTTCTCGATTTCTTCTGAATAAATGTCATTTTTAGTCATAAGGTTGTGACTAAAACTTATATCATGACAAAATTGCATGGCTAAAAATTCTAATCACAATAAAAATTTGTGACTAATTGCATATTAGTCATAAGATCATTGTGACTAAAAGTGACGTTTAGTCACGCAAAAATATTGCGATCACAAAGTGTTATAAAACAGAGCTTTAATAAATTTAAGTTAATCGGTTGGTGTCGAACGGATTTCACTATTACAAATTGCGCTTCCAACTTCCTTCAACGTTTTTAAAAACGTGTCGAAAAAAATCAAAAACACGGAGCGGAAAAAATTCCGAAACCGTGTGGAAGCGCAACTTGCACGACGTTTAAATAACCGTCGTGAAGCTTGCTCCACACGGTTTTGATAAACGGTCGTGGAAGCAAGCCGTTTCCACGACGGTTTTGATAAACCGTCGTGGAAGCAAGCCGCTTCCACGACGGTTATTTAAAGAAACCGTCGTTGTTTTGACAAAAGTAGAAAATTTTTTAAATTTCAAATTTTCGCGGAAACCGTGCGCGCGTATATTATTACGATTCAATTTGCCACAAATATATAAAAACAAACTAAACACCCATTTGGCTCCATTTCTCTCTCATGTTCCCCAATTCTCTCTAACTTTTGCTTCCTTCTCCTTTCTCTCTCCCTCCAAGCTCGCCCCCTCCCTCGCCTCCGCCGCCCACGCCCGAGCCCCCCTGCGCCCTCCCCGGCCCATGTCCTCGCCCCCCCGCCCACGGCCTCGCCCCCCCTCCATCGCCCTCGGCACCCCGCCCTCGCCCTCGGCCCCCTGCCCACGGCCTCGCCCCCCCCCCCCCCCCGCCCACGGCCTAGCCCGCCAGCCCTCGCCCTCGCCCGCCCGCCCGCCCACCCACGGCCTCGCCCGTTCTCACCCTCGGCCGGCCACCCCCGCCCTCTCCCGCCGACGCCCGGCCTCGGACGCCCACGTCGGCCCACGCCCGTACCAACATTTTTACGATCGTTAAATTAATTGTTGTAAATTATAAATTACAGGTAATCATAGGTTATTTGAGGAAATATTATTGCATGTTTTAATAATATCGTATTAAAACACGAGCTTTGCCACCAGCGAATAAAGAAACGAACAGAAGCCAAAAACGTCGGCTTTTTTTTCAAAAAAAAAAATCATAATAAACCACGACGGTTTCAAGAAAAACCGTCGTGGTTTCCTACGAAACCACGACGGTTTATGGCGAAACCGTCGTGGTTTCAGGTTGAAACCACGACGGTTTCGCCGGGAAACCGTCGAGGTTGATGTATTTACCACGACGGTTTTTTAAAAACCGTCGTGGTATGTCTTGCAATATCCAGTAAACAGTTTTTATTTTTCGCATTACACGACGGTTTAAAAACCGTCGTGGAATCTTAAAAGATTCCACGACTGTGGATTCCACGACGGTTAGAAAACCGTCGTCGAAATTTTACCACGACGGTTTTTAACCGTCGTGGAATCTTGATTCTGTAGTAGTGTTTGTGAATAGGTGTTAATATAATTAGAATGTATATATACTCCTTAATGTTAATTGTGCTCTCCCTTCCTTTTTGTTTTTTGGAACACATTTCATGTATCGTTACTGTTAGTATATTCAATGGAATCGAATGATGTGCTCCTTATCGAGAGATTAAACCCATTCATAAAACTTTCAACGAATATTTCTATCAGCGTTTAGAAAGCTCTTTTGACAATGTTCATGAATAGTACACTCCCCTGGACTTTATAATTGTAAAAATAAAATAAAAAATAAAAAATTTCAGTGGCTAGCTACTTTGGAATAACTCAATTGTTATTAAAGTTTCTGAAATCGGTTTGTAAAAAGGTTAGCCTCTCATGCATTCTCATTGGACTTGGATTACTGGTCCTTCGCTGTTCGAGACTTTTGTGTTGTTTACTTTTTGGGGGAAGCATTTGAGATGACAAATATTTGTCTGGTTTTGCGATGTTGCCATTTGGCTCTTCATTTGTAAAACTCTTACAAAAATTTTATTTCAGATTTTGTAGTTTTTAATATTATTTATGTTTTACAAAATTTATTTATTTTTTTAACTATCAAATCAACAAAATACACATCCTCAAGACTTTTTTTTTTTTTTAGGTACTTATTATTCTTCGATCAAATACAAAACTCCAAACCTAAATTTTTCCTAGATGATTTTGCACCAAATATATACTTCTAAAAGTCATCTCAAATTTAATCTAAATATCTCCAAAATTCCATCTCCAATTATCCTCCCCAAATAGGGTGTAAGAGAGATATCTTTGGACCTTCCAAATTACAGATTTTTCTCAAGCCGATGGGGCGGGTGTTGACTGGTGTTGGTTTTAAGTTGGTTTTTTTTATTACTTGGTCATTTTGTGGGTTAATCTTTCATTTCAAGCAACCTACTTTGATATACAACTTTAAATGTATAGTTTTTGGTATCAACTTGAAATTACCACGAGACTATATATATCTACAATCACTTCTGAATCTCTTTTATGTACTCGTATATCTTTTTACTTCATTTAATAATTTTCAGTGTGGTACTTACTAGAAGATTTTGTTCATATTAATTACGAGTTGTTCCGGCTCGTCATTTATTTAAAAAAAAAAAAAAGAAGAAGAAGTCGATTGTTGATTTAATTTCGAAAATTAAAGCATTGAATAGTAGTAGTAAGGTATCGGTGACTATACAGCAGCCTAGCTAGACAATGGAAGGTAATTAATTAAAGCTCTAGGTTAACCAGGTCTTCAATCAACTTTCTGAAGCCATATTTATTTCGACAAAGAAGTATGGAAAAGGGTTACGTACTTACACTTTCTGAAACCAACATTACTGTAAAAAAATTAATTAATTTTCTCTCTTTTTCAGTATGGAGTCGAATAAAAAAAAAAAAGACTGATCACAAACATCATCATAAATAACTGTTGAGTTATGGCTAGAAGGTTTTTAACGAGAAGTAGTTAGAATTGTTAATAAGGTCCGAGTTTAGACTTAGGTCTTTAAGATCAATTCCCGGTTGAGATTTTATTTTTCCGATATTTAATTGGCGCCTATGTGCGATTTGGTTTAGTTTTTGCTTACATGGCGCTCATGTCTGTCATCTGATCTTTCTTTCTAGCTTTATTATATTTGAATTTTTATTATTGCTTTTAATACTAGTTTTTCCTTCTCGTCATCCATTTAAAAAAAATGTATAAATATATAGATATACATACATTATTCACAAATCTTTAGCAGTTTGGGAGTAAATATACAAGTACTCTACTTGTCATACACATGGACGTACATGTAGGAAATAAATACATATTGTCAGGATGTACATATATTGTTTCCAGAGGAATTATAAAAATGGATCTGACATATGGTAAATAATGGACGTAATATGTAGATGTGGCAATTCATGTCACGTGTCGGGTTCGTATCGTGTTAAATTCGTGTTGAATTTTTTTTCCCCTGATCCAAACACGACCGCAATACAAACATAACTTCAACACACGATACGAACACGACATGAACCCGAAACAGATTGACACGATACGAATCGAAATTGACCTGCGACACGACACGAACCAAAATTGACCCACGACACGAAAGTGACACGAAATTTGATCTGAAATGGATACGAAATTGACCCGAAATTGACACAAAATTTGACCCGAAATCGATCCGCACCCTATTTTTCCCAACCCGAACCCATGAAATTCGTGTCATTTTCGAGTTGTATCGTCGTGTCATGATTCGTATTGTCACCCCTAGTATCATGTATATATACACACAAGAAGGAGTAAGGAATATATAATTTAATATATCTTGCTACGACGAGGAATATTAGAAATGGATTATTAAATTTGGTTGTATACATTAATTTAATTATTTGGGAAATTGTAAAGCACAAAGGTGTGCGGTGAATCATAAAAGTCTTTCAAGCACCCGAACTATCACTATTTAATGATGTGAGAAGAAGTGGAATTCTGAAATCTTACATGGCATATTGAATTAAGGATAAATCTTAATATTTACCCCTAAATTTTAAGATCGTCCTGTTTTTATCCCACGAAGTAACTTTAGCTATTTGGAAATGTTTTTAATATAATTTTTAATGAAGTTATTTTTGGAAATGTCTGTAAATATGATTATTTTTGCTCCAAATTAAAAAACAGAAACGAATGCGAAAAAAAAAAAAATCATATTCTGTTCAAGAAATGAAAAAAGACTTTAGAATTGTTTCCTCTTTTCTGTTTTTTCATTTCTTACGGTATACACACTCAACAAATGTTTTTCTCATAAAACATTTTTTTTTTCTATACTCCAAACAATCTTTCTAGACACATTATCAAAAATAGTCCCAACACTATTTCCCAAAATTTTTCATTTCCATTCATATTCTCAAAATAAATTCATTTTAAAAACACTCCTAAACGGCGAAAACACTCTTATTTTCTATCCTAAATTTTGAATCAGTACCACTTAACCCTTTTAATTAGTTAGAATTTCTCTTCAAAACAGACAAAAGAGGAAGGGAATATATATAATATCACGTATAATCCCTTATATTAGAATTTTTATTAAAAATAAATAGAAAAAAAGACTATTTAACTGCACTTAGTCCCCTCCCTTTTATATTTTAAACATAAATTCTAACAAATGAGACTACGTAGGACTTTATAATATGAGATTTATACACAAAGTGAAAGTTTTTTAAAATTCAGAAGATAAAATGACAATAACTCAAAAGTCGAGATGTATACACGGGAATAATTCTTAAATTACTCTGACATATAATATATATATACATATATATACACACATACATATACGTTAACTCTCATGTCCGGCAATCTCTTTTTGCCGGATACGTAAAACAGGGTATTGTAAACTGTTGAATGTGAAAGTGGACGATGATGACTAGGGAAAACGGTAGATAGAGATACAACATTTCGGTGGTACAATTCCCCCCCCCCCCCCCCCCCCCCCATATGTGTGTGTGTGTGTGTGTGTGTGTGTGGTATATATGTACAACAATATCAAAGTACAATACTAGTGCTGATGTGCCGATGATGATCAGAGTCACATGAAAGCATGACAGTGGATTAATCTACGTACACATTGATGAAAGCAATATATATATATACATATATTGGTTTGGTGTGGTTAATGTCGTAATAAATTTTGATAAGTTAGCTCAAAGGATAGTTGCTTTCTCAGATCCAAAGCCACCAGAAGACCTACCATTTTCCACTATATCCAATTTAATGCCCTACAACAAATTATTAGTGTTACCCGTCACATTTATGCTAAGATTAAATACAATTTGGCTGTAAATATATACCAAAATTAGAGAGATTCGGTTAGGCTTGATAACCGGCATATGAAACTTCTTATCTTTTTATCTTTTCTCATTATTCAAACTTTACAGTTTATAAAATAATGGATATTGATGAATTATTACTATGCTTTAATTTGAACGTCTGTTTGTTGATTTCGTCAGTATGCATCTTTATAAAGAGTTCAAGCACCCTTTTGTAATTAAAAAGGAACCAAATCAAAAATCCATATATTGTTTGAAGACCAATTAAGCAGTTTTGGGTTTTTTTTTTTTTTTTTTTTTGGGCTAGATGATGTCTTCCTTTTTTTTTTTTCAAAAAATTATCTAAATAATTACTTTTTTTTCTTTATTAACTAACATGACACAAATTTTTCTTTTATAACTAATATGATATAAATTTTAGATTATTATAATTTAATTTTATGTGATATTATTCTAATGTTAATTTTTTTTATTATATTAATATAATGGTATTTATATATATGTTATTTAGGTTTTTTTTTTCTTTTTCTTTCTGCTATTATTGTGTCAGAAAATTCCAATTTTTGCATTTGTTTATTAGATTCTAGGGATTGGGGATTATGAAATGGTTGTTGGAATAAAGAAGCTTTTCATAAATATATATATATAAATATAAATATATATGCATACATATATTTTCCTCATGCTTCATTTAAGGAATCTGATTTTGGTATCATAAAATTAGATTCTTTATATTCGAATTACGGGGGTGTTTTATTTGTTTTATATGATCAGTGCTTATTTTTTGGAATTTGCTATTGGAATGGTGATTTATTTATTTGAAATGTGGACACTTACAAGTTGATTTTCATATGGAATGTGGACAAATTCTGGTTTGTTACGTTCAAGATAGAGAATAAGTTTTTGTAGGATTATTTGTTTTGTTTTGTTTCGTTTCGCTTTTTTTCTCGGTTGAAAACGATTCACTTGTTGTCAATTATTGCTGACTTTTTGTCAATTATTGTTGAATTTAACACAATAATTAGCGTTTTACTAAACCGTAGGTATAAGATTAAATTTTCAGAACTTAAAGAAACTTTACAGTGTAATTCAGGGATACAAGATTTAATTTCGAAATTTAAAGGGGTTTGATATTTAATTTTGAAATTTAAAGGGGTTTGATATAATTTGTTGTACATAAATATATAAGGTCAAAATAAATAAATAAACATTTGAGCCCCTAGGCACTGCTTCACGTAATGATTTAAAAATAGAGAAACTTTCAAACCTACTACAAAAGCTTCCTTTTTTTTTTAACTCAGCAACAAACTTTGAAATTTAAAAACTTTTGTCACGTTAAATGAACTTTATTTCTAAAACACAAATTAGTTATGATATAAATCTTAGATATATAAGTTCAAAAAAAATAAATAAATCTACATATATATAAAAATTAAAGGAGCGTTAAGCGACATGTCGTAAGTTAGATCAATAAGAATATGTTTGTCTGTTTCAGTCAAAAACGACATAAACAACATTCCTTTATTAGTATATATGTATATATATATATATATATATATATATGGCAACAAACAAATGTCGTTATCGTTGAAGTTTTCTTCAAATATAACGTATGTCGACTGTAAGATCAGATTTCGTATCTCATCTCTTATCGTTCACGTAGTAATGTAAATCAAGGAGATCAACTTAGAATCAACTCAATAACTCATCAAGTCGACTTATGAGGCAATTCGACTCGAAACCTTATGAGGTCGAGCCGAGGCCTAGCGACTTAAGAAATCAACTCGAGAGTCGACCTAGGAACTTACCCGAAGTTATAGTATGGAAATATCAGGAAATCTTTCTTATTCATCCCTGCACAAGAATCGCACCAAGATCATTCTTAATCATGTCATGAATCAATCAAGAAGGTTACTGTCTATTTCCGGAAAAGCTCTTCAAATAAAGAAAGTCAACCCACACATGCAACTTCCATTCACCAAATACGGTACGTTCAGTATCAAAACAGACAACAATCATCATCTATAAATACAGGACATTATCATATGACCAAAGGATCCAACTTTCATCTCATAGCATCCCGGATTATCCGCAATTCCCGCATCTTCCCTCGATTTTCTCTATTCCCTGCAATCTCTCTTTATTTCTTACAATTCTCATCTCTTTTCTTCCCATTCTTACTGTTACAGTATTCACTGTACTTTTACATTGACTATAATAAAACCCCTGAAGTCACAACAGAGGACCAGCTCTCATATTAAGAGTGAACCTCTATAATTCTCTTGTGTTCATTATCTCATTTACTTTGCTTTACTATTATTTCCTAACTAACTCTAAGGGTCAACTAAACGCAAGCTTAGTCAGCTCAACGATACAGGCATAAGCCCTAACTCGGCTCAATCCGATTCGACTGTAGATTTTACCCTCTACATCGACAAAACTCTCCCAATTTTTAAAATTTTTTGTCAGAATTATTAGATTAATAGAATTAGCTGTAATAGTCTAACGGTAATTGTGGTTGTAGGTATAATCTAATGATAATACTACACCTATCTCCACCAAAAGGTATAGATTTCGAATCCCCCATACTTTAATTAAAAAAAGAAATAACGATAATTATTTTAAATTTATTTTATCATGAAAGACTCTATTTTAAGATATAAAAAAGAGATTAACAACTCGAAACAAAGATATAGTGACAACCATATAAGTTTTGAAAACATTGTCATGTTTGTTAAAGAATTTATGGGTAAAACTGCGGTAAAATCCCTTTTATATACCTTATCGATAGAGTTCATTTTTAAATTGTTCAGATGTAATCAAACAGCTGAGATGATGCTTATGTATGATAATTATCATATAATTTACCTTACCATCATATTTAACTAATAAATTAAAAAAATAATTTTAAAAAAAATCTCTCATTCCCTGATACCGACGACAAACCCCCCCCCCCCCCCCTGTGTGTGTGTGTGTGTGGGGTACATATGTACAACAATATTAAAGTACAATACTAGTGCTGATGTGCCGATGATGATCAGAGTCACATGAAAGCATGACAGTGGATTAATCTACGTACACATTGATGAAAGCAATATTATATACATATATTGGTTTGGTGTGGTTAATGTCGTAATAAATTTTGATAAGTTAGCTCAAAGGATAGTTGCTTCCTCAGATCCAAAGCCACCAGAAGACCTACCATTTTCCACTATATCCAATTTAATGCCCTACAACAAATTATTAGTGTTACCCGTCACATTTATGCTAAGATTAAATACAATTTGGCTGTAAATATATACCAAAATTAGAGAGATTCGATTAGGCTTGATGACTGACATATGAAACTTCTTATCTTTTTGTCTTTTCTCATTATTCAAACTCTACAGTTTATAAAATAGTGGATGTTGATGAATTATTACTAGGCTTTAATTTGAACGTCTGTTTGTTGATTTCGTCATTATGCATCTTTATAAAGAGTTCAAGCACACTTTTGTAATCAAAAAGAACGAAATCAAAAATCCATATATTGTTTGAAGACCAATTAAGCAGTTTTGGGGGTTTTTTTTTTTTTTTTTTTGGGCTAGATGATGTCTTTCTTTTTTTTTTTTTCAAAAAATTATCTAAATAATTACTTTTTTTTCTTTATTAACTAACATGACACAAATTTTTCTTTTATAACCAATATGATATAAATTTTAGATTATTATAATTTAATTTTATGTGATATTATTCTAATATTAATTTTTTTATTATATTAATATAATGGTATTTATATATATGTCTTTCATGTGCTTTTTTTTCTCTTTCTTTCTGCTATTATTGTGTCAGAAAATTCAAATTTTTGCATTTGTTTATTAGATTCTAGGGATTGGGGATTATGAAATGGTTGTTGGAATAAAGAAGCTTTTCATAAATATATACATACATATATATATATATATGCATACATATATTTTCCTCATGCTTCATTTAAGGAATCTGATTTTGGTATCATAAAATTAGGATCTTTATATTCGAATTATGGTGGTGTTTTATTTGTTTTATATGATCAGTGTTTTTTTTTTTTTGGAATTTGCTATAGGAATGGTGATTTATTTATTTGAATTGTGGACACGTACAAGTTGATTTTCATATGGAATGTAGACAAAATTTGGTTTGTCACGTTGAAGATAGAGAATAAGTTTTTGGAGGATTATTTGTTTTGTTTTGTTTTTTTTTCTCGGTTGAAAAGGATTCACTTTTTATCAATTATTGTTGACTTCTAGTGCTTCTGGTACCTACATGTTAATTTTTATGTAATTTTGTCTGCATTATATAAGAAAACATGACTAAAACCCAAAATAATATATACACGTTTATATATAGCCCATTAAAGATCTTTCTAGATTCTTGCAATTATTACAAAATAATATATACACGTTTATATATAGCCCATTAAAGATCTTTCTAGATTCTTGCAATTATTACAAAATCTCCAATCAAGATTAGCACTATCCATAGAGTTACGTCAGTAACGAAGACAAAAACTTTAATCAAGAAAAGACTAAAATGACTATTACAAAAATTGAATTTAACGCAATAATTAGTGTATACTAAACCGTAGGTATAAGATTAAATTTTCAGAATTTAAAGAGGCTTTACAGTGTAATTCATGGATACAATATTTAATTTTGAAATTTAAAGGGGTTTGATATAATTTGTTGTACATAAATGTATAAGGTAAAAATAAATAAATAAATATTTGAGTTCCTAGACACTACTTCACGTAATGACTTAAAAATAGAGAAACTTTCAAACCTACTACAAAAGCTTCTTTTTTTAACTCAGCAACAAACTTTGAAATTTAAAACTTTTTGTCACATTAAATGAACTTTATTTCTAAAACACAAATTAGTTGTGATATACATCTATCTTAGATATATAAGTTCACAAAAAATAAATAACTCTACGGATATATAAAAATTAAAGGAACGTTAAGGCGATATGTCGTAGCAATGTAAATCAAGGAGATCAACTTAGAATCAACTCAACAACTCATCAAGTTGACTCAAGAGGCAATTCGACTCGAGACCCTATGAGCTCGAGCCGTGGCTTAGCGACTCAAGAAATCAACTCGAGAGTCGACCCAGGCACTGACCCGAAGTTATAACATGGAAATATCAAGAAATCTTTCTTATTCATCCTTGCACAAGAATCATATCGAGATCAATCCTAATCATGTCAAGAATCAATCAAGAAGGTTACTGTCTATTTCCAGAAAAGCTCTTCAAATAAAGATAGTCAACCCACATGCAACTTCCATTCACCAAATACGGTACGTTCAGCACCAAAACATACAACAATCATCATCTATAAATACAGGATATTATCATATGACTAAAGGATCCAACTTTCATCTCATAACATCCCAGATTATCCGCAATTCCTGCATCTTTCCTCGATTTTCTCTATTCCCTGCAATCTCTCTTTATTTCTTACAATTCTCATCTATTTTCTTCCCATTCTTACTGTTACAGTATTCATTGTACTTTTACATTGACTATAGTAAAACCGTGGAGCCACCATAGAGGATCAGCTCTCACATTGAGAGTGAACCTCTATAATTCTATTGTGTTCATTATCTCATTTACTTTGCTTTACTATTATTTCCTAGCTAACTCTAATGGTCAACTAAACGTACACTTAGTCGGCTCAATGATACAGCCCTAAGCTCTAACTCGACTCAATCCGATTCGACTGTAGATTTTACCCTCTACACCGACAAAACTCTCCCAATTGTTAAAATTTTTTGTAAGAATTATTAGATTAATAGAATTAGCTGTAATAGTCTAATGGTAATTGTAGTTGTATTATAATCTAATGATAATATTACACCTATCTCCATCAAAATGTGTAGATTTCGAATCCCCCATACTTAAATTAAAAAAAGAAATAACAATAATTATTTTAAATTTATTTTATCATGAAAGACTCTATTTTAAGATATAAAAAAGAGATTAACAATTCCAAACAAAGATACAGTGACAACCGCATGATTTTTGAAAAGATTATCATGTTTGTTAAAGAATTTATGAGTAGAACTGTGGTAAAACCCCTTTTATATATCTTAATGATAGAGCTCATTTTAAAATCGTTCAGATGTAATCAAATGGTTAAGATGTTGCTTGTGTATGATAATTATCATATAATTTATCTTACAATAGTATTTAACTAATAAATTAAAAATTAATTTAAAAAAAATCTCTCCTTTCCCGACGCCGATGAAGGACCCCACCGACCCTTCTACATCGGTATCAACCCAATCCCTTACAACACCACCCCCCCCCCCCCCCCCCCCCCCCCCCCCCCCATGTGTGTGTGTGTGTGTGTGGTATATATGTACAACAATATCAAAGTACAATACTAGTGCTGATGTGCCGATGATGATCAGAGTCACATGAAAGCATGACAGTGGATTAATCTACACATTGATGAAAGCAATATTATATGCATATATTGGTTTGGTGTGGTTAATGTCGTAATGAATTTTGTTAAGTTTGCTCAAAGGAGTTGCTTTCTCAGATCCAAAGCCACCAGAAGACCTACCATTTTCCACTATATCCAATTTAATGCCCTACAACAAATTATCAGTGTTACCCGTCACATTTATGCTAAGATTAAATACAATTTGGCTGTAAATATATACCAAAATTAGAGAAATTCGGTTAGGCTTGATGACTGGCATATGAAACTTCTTATCTTTTTGTCTTTTCTCATTATTCAAACTCTACAGTTTATAAAATAGTGGATATTGATGAATTATTACTAGGTTTAATTTAAACGTCTGTTAGTTGATTTTGTCATTATGCATCTTTATAAAGAGTTCAAGCACCCTTTCGTAATTAAAAAGGAACTAAATAAAAATCCTTATATTGTTTGAAGACCAAATAAGCAGTTTTTAGGGGGTTTTTTTTTTAAAAAATTACCTAAATAATCATTTTTTTATTTATTAATCAACATTATACAAATTTTTCATTTTTAATCAGTATGATACAAATTTTAGATAATCATAATTTAATTTTGGATAATATTATTCTAATGTTAATTTTTTTCTTTCATATTAATATAATGGTATTTATATCTATGTCATTCATGTACTTTTTCTTATTATTTTGGCTATTGTTGTGTCTGAAAATTCCAATTTTTGCATTTGTTTACTAGATTATAGGGATTGGGGATTATGAAATGGTTGTTGGAATAATGACGCTTTTCATAAATATATACGTATATATATAAATATATATGCATACATATATTTTCCTCATGCTTCATTTAGGGAATCTGATTTTGGTATCATAAATTAGGATATTTTTATATTCGAATTACGGGGGTGTTTTATTTGTTTTATATGATCAGGCTTATTTTTTGGAATTTGCTATTGGAATGGTGATTTATTTATTTGAAATGTGGACACGTACAAGTTGATTTTCATATGGAATGTGGGCAAATTTTGGTTTGTTACGTTCAACATAGAGAATAAGTTTTTGGAGGATTTTTTTTTTTTTTTCTCGGTTGAAAACGATTCACTTTTTATCAATTATTGTTGACTTCTAATGCTTCTGGTTCCTACATGTGAATTTTTATGTAATTTTGTCTGCATTAATTATATAAGAAAACATGACAAAAACCCAAAATAATATATACACTTTTATGTATAGCCCATTCAAGAGATTCTTGCAATTATTACAAAATCTCCAATCAAGATTAACACTATCCACAAAGTCACGTCAGTACCAAAGACAGAAACTTAATTAAGAAAAGCCTAACATGACTACTATAAAAGTTGAATTTAACGCAATAATTAGTGTTATACTAAACCGTAGGTATAAGATTAAATTTTCAGAATTTAAGGAGGCTTTACAGTGTCATTCAGGGATACAAGATTTAATTTTGAAATTTAAAGGGGTTTGATATAATTTGTTGTACATAAAT
The DNA here is from genome assembly GCA_025413025.1 of Ficus hispida. Lineage (NCBI taxonomy): Eukaryota > Viridiplantae > Streptophyta > Magnoliopsida > Rosales > Moraceae > Ficus > Ficus hispida. The sequence goes on along the minus strand of CM046374.1, from coordinate 26,069,110 downwards.
GTATAAGGTAAAAATAAATAAATAAATAATTGAACCCCTAGACACTGCTTCACGTAATGACTTAAAAATAGAGAAACTTTCAAACCTACTACAAAAGCTTCCTTTTTTTTTAACTCACCAGCAAACTTTGAAATTTAAAACTTTTTGTCACATTAAATGAACTTTATTTCTAAAACACAAATTAGTTATGATATACATCTATCTTAGATATATAAGTTCAAAAAAAAAAAAATCTACAGATACATAAAAATTAAAGGAGCGTTAAGGCGACATATCGTAGCAATGTAAATCAAGGAGATCAACTTAGAATCAACTCAAGAACTCTTCAAGTCGACTCAAGAGGCAATTCGACTTGAGACCCTATGAGGTCGAGTCGAGGCCTAGTGACTCAAGAAATCAACTCGAGAGTCGTCCCAGGCACTTACCCGAAGTTATAGTATGGAAATATCAAGAAATCTTTCTTATTCATCCTTGCACAAGAATCGCACCAATATCAGTCCTAATCATGTCAAGAATCAATCAAGAAAGTTACTGTCTATTTCCAGAAAAGCTCTTCAAATAAAGATAGTCAACCCACATGCAACTTCCATTCACCAAATACGGTACTTTCAGCACCAAAACAGACAACAATCATCATCTATAAATACAGGACATTATCATATGACCAAAGGATCCAACTTTCATCTCATAACATCCCAGATTATCCACAATTCCTGCATCTTCCCTCGATTTTCTCTATTCCCTGCAATCTCTCTTTATTTCTTATAATTCCCATCTCTTTTCTTCCCATTCTTACTGTTACTGTACTCTTACATTGACTATAGTACAACCCGTGGAGCCACCACAGAGGATCAGCTCTCACATTAAGAGTGAACCTCTATAATTCTCTTGTGTTCATTATCTCATTTACTTTGCTTTACTATTATTTCCTAGCTAACTCTAACGGTCAACTAAACGCACGCTTAGTCGGCTCAACGATACAGCCATAAGCCCTAACTCAACTCAATCCGATTCGACTGTAGATTTTACCCTCTACACCAACAAAACTCTCCCAATTGTTAAAATTTTTTTGTAAGAATTATTAGATCAACAGAATTAGCTGTAATAGTCTAACGGTAATTATAATTGTAGGTATAATTTAATGAAAATACTACACCTATCTCCACCAAAAGGTATAGATTTCGAATCTCCCATACTTAAATTAAAAAAAGAAATAACGATAATTATTTTAAATTTATTTTATCATGAAAGACTCTATTTTAAGATATAAAAAAGAGATTAACAACTCGAAACAAAGATACAGTGATAACCGCATGATTTTTGAAAAGATTGTCACGTTTATTAAAGAATTTATGGGTAAAACTGCGGTAAAACCCTTTTATATATCTTATCGATAGGGTTCATTTTTAAATCGTTCAGATGTAATCAAACGATTGAGATGTTACTTGTGTATGATAATTATCATATAATTTACCTTACAGTAGTATTTACCTAATAAATTAAAAAATAATTTTAAAAAAATCTCTCCTTCCCTGACACTGACGACGAACCCCGCCGATCCTCCTGGTGTCAACCCAATCCCCCCCGCCCCCCCTGTGTGTGTGTGGTATATATGTACCAACAATATCAAAGTACAATACTAGTGCTGATGTGCCGATGATGATCAGAGTCACATGAAAGCATGACAGTGGATTAATCTACGTACACATTGATGAAAGCAATATTATATACATATATTGGTTTGGTGTGGTTAATGTCGTAATAAATTTTGATAAGTTAGCTCAAAGGATAGTTGCTTTCTCAGATCCAAAGCCACCAGAAGACCTACCATTTTCCACTATATCCAATTTAATGCCCTACAACAAATTATATATTAGTGTTACCCGTCACATTTATGCTAAGATTAAATACAATTTGGCTGTAAATATATACCAAAATTAGAGAGATTCGGTTAGGCTTGATGACTGGCATATGAAACTTCTTATCTTTTTATCTTTTCTCATTATTCAAACTCTATAGTTTATAAAATAATGGATATTGATGAATTATTACTATGCTTTAATTTGAACGTCTGTTTGTTGATTTCGTCAGTATGCATCTTTATATATAAAGAGTTCAAGCACCCTTTTGTAATTAAAAAGGAACCAAATCAAAAATCCATATATTGTTTGAAGACCAGTTAAGCAGTTTTGGGTTTTTTTTTTTTTTTTTTTTTTGGGCTAGATGATGTCTTCCTTTTTTTTTTTTCAAAAAATTATCTAAATAATTACTTTTTTTTCTTTATTAACTAACATGACACAAATTTTTCTTTTATAACTAATATGATATAAATTTTAGATTATTATAATTTAATTTTATGTGATATTATTCTAATGTTAATTTTTTTTATTATATTAATATAATGGTATTTATATATATGTCATGCTTTTTTTTCCTTTTTTCTTTCTGCTATTGTTGTGTCAGAAAATTCCAATTTTTGCATTTGTTCGTTAGATTCTAGGGATTGGGGATTATGAAATGGTTGTTGGAATAAAGAAGCTTTTCATAAATATATACACATATATATATAAAATATATATGCATACATATATTTTCCTCATGCTTCATTTAAGGAATCTGATTTTGGTATCATAAAATTAGGATCTTTATATTCGAATTACGGGGGTGTTTTGTTTGTTTTATATGATAAGTGCTTATTTTTTGGAATTTGCTATTGGAACGGTGGTTTATTTATTTGAAATGTGGACACGTACAAGTTGATTTTCATATGGAATGTGGACAAAATTTGGTTTGTTACGTTGAAGATAGAGAATAAGTTTTTGGAGGATTAGTTGTTTTGTTTTGTTTTTTTTCTCGGTTGAAAAGCATTCACTTTTTATCAATTATTGTTGACTTCTAGTGCTTCTGTTTCCTACATGTGAATTTTTATGTAATTTTGCTGCATTATATAAGAAAACATGACTAAAACCGAATAATATATACACGTTTATATATAGCCCATTCAAGATCTTTCTAGATTCTTGCAATTATTACAAAATCTCCAATCAAGATTAGCACTAACCACAAAGTCACGTCAGTAACGAAGACAGAAACTTTAATCGAGAAAAGACTAAAATGACTACTACAAAAATTGAGTTTAACGTAATAATTAGTGTTATACTAAACCGTAGGTATAAGATTAAATTTTCAGAATTTAAAGAGGCTTTACAGTGTAATTCAGGGATACAATATTTTATTTTGAAATTTAAAGGGGTTTGATATAATTTATTGTACATAAATGTATAAAGTAAAAATAAATAAATAAACATTTGAGTCCTAGACACTACTTCACGTAATGACTTAAAATAGAGAAACTTTCAAACCTACTACAAAAGCTTCCTTTTTTAACTCAGCAACAAACTTTGAAATTTAAAACTTTTTGTCACATAAAATGAACTTTATTTCTAAAACACAAATTAGTTATGATATAAATCCATAGATATACAAGTTCAAAAAAAAAAATCTACAGATATATAAAAATTAAAGGAGCGTTAAGGCGACATGTCGTAAGTTAGATCAATAAGAATATATTTGTCTGGTTCAGTCAAAAACGACATCAGCTAAAATACATTCCTTTATTAGTTTATATATATATATATATATATATATATATTGGCAACAAACAAATGTCGTTATCATTGAAGTTTTCTTCAAATATAATATATGCCGACTATGAGGTCAGATTTCGTATCTCATCTCTCACATTCACGTGGCAATGTAAATTAAAAAGATCAACTTAGAATCAATTCAACGACTTATCAAGTTGACTCAAGAGCCGAATCGACTCAGACCCTATATAAGAAATCAACTCGAGAGTCGACCTGGGCACTTACCTAAAGTTATAGCATAGAAATATCAGGAAATCTTTCTTATTCATCCTTGTACAAGAATCGCACCAAGATCAGTCCTAATCAAGTCAAGAATCAATCAAGAAGGTTACTTTCTATTTCTAAAAAAGCTATTCAAATAAGGAAAGTCAACCCACATGTAACTTCCATTCACTAAATACGGCATGTCCAGCACTAAAACAGGCAACAATCATCATCTATAAATACAGGACATAATCATATGAGCAAAGGATCTAACTTTCATCTCATAGCATCCCAGATTACCCGTAATTCCTACATCTTCCCTTGATTTTCTCTACTCCCTGCAATCTCTCTTTATTTCCTACAATCCTCATCTCTTTTCTTCCCATTCTTACTATTATAGCATTCACTGTACTCTTACATCGACTATAGTAAAACCTCCGGAGCCATCACAGAGGACCAGCTCTCACATTGAGAGTGAACCTCTATAATTCTCTTGTGTTTATTATGTCATTTACTTTGCTTTACTATAATATCCTAGCTAACTCTAATGGTCAACTAAACGTATGCTTAGTCGGCTCAACGATACAACTATAAGCCCTAACTCGACTTAATCCGATTCGACTGTAAATTTTACCCTCTACACCGACAAAACTCTCCCAATTGTTAAACTTTTCTGCAAGAAAATTTTCTTAGCAATATTAACTTGAAAGTTATTTTAAAATTATTAGATTAACAAAATTAGCTGTAATAGTCTAACGAAAATTGTGGTTATAAGTATAATTTAATGATAATACTACACATATCTTCATCAAAAGGTATAGATTTCGAATCCCCTACATCTGAATTAAAAAAAGAAATAACAATAATTATTTTAAATTTATTTTATCATGAAAGACTCTATTTTAAAATATAAAAAAGAGATTAACAACTCCAAACAAAGATACAATAGCAACCGTAAAATTTTTGAAAAGATATCAGTTTGTTAAGGAATTTATGAGTAGAACTGCGTAAAACCTATATACCTTATCGATAGAGCTTATTTTTAAATTGTCCAGATGTAATCAAACGCTGAGATGTTGCTTATGTATGGTAATTATCATACATTTACCTTAGAGTAGTATTTAACTAATAAATTAAAAGATAATTTTTAAAAAATCTAACCTCCTTCCCCGACACCGGTGATGGACCCCACTGACCTTCCTGTGTCGGTGTCGACCCAATCCCTCCTCCCCCCCCCCCATGGACTCTAGCGACGGACCCCCACTCGCCTTGACACTGACAAGCCTAGCCCTTCCCCCTCGACGCCGGCGATGCTCCCCCTGACCAGATCTACCCCATTTCCCCAACGCCGACCAGCCCACTCCTTCCCGACCCTGGTGACAGAAATCCCGCTCCCTCCAACCTCCACCACCAGTGGATTTTTTAAAATTATTATTTTTTTAATTAATTAGTAAATACTGCTGTAAGTTAAAATGTATGATAATTATCATACACAGACAATATCTCAGCCATTTGATTACATCTGAATAGTTTAAAAATGAACTCTATCAATATGATATATAAAAGGGCTTTACCGCAGTTTTACCCAGAATTTATAGTTAAAAAAAATAATAAAAGATTACTTTAAAAGGGAGAATCCGTGGTAAATCTATTTTTATATACCATATCTGTAGAGCTCATTTTTAAACTGTCATGATTTAATTAAACAATTGAGATGTTATTTGTACATGATAACTATAATATATCTTAACCCATAATATTATATACTAAAAATAAAAAAATAGAAATTAAAAAAAAAACTTAAAAAAAATGTTTCTCAACCAAAAACTGGCGGCTACCCAACACGATGAAGATGCCAAGAAGCCCTCCTCCCTCGATGCCGACACTCCCCTAAACGGCGACCAGATTTGGGGGGGATTGGGCGCTCGAGCACGGGGAAGGGGGGGTCATCAGGGCTCAAGCGTTAGGGGGTGTGGTAGCTTAGGTTGGGCCTTATCAGCGTCGGGGGAAAAGGTCACCTAGGCTTGAGCGCGAAGGGGTGAGGGTAGAGTTAGGGCTCGTCGACATCTGGGGAGAGTTGGTCACCTAGGGTTGAGTGCGGGGGGTAGGGGTGCTCTGGTTAGGGCTTGTCGACGTCGGGGGAGAATGGGCTCTGGTTGGAAGGGGGTTCGCCTGGGCTCGAGCTTCGCGGGTGGGGGGGCTTAGATTGGGGCTCGTCAGTGTTGACGGAGGGGCGTTTCATTGGCATTGGGCTCGAGGTGGTTGGTGGTCCGTTGACATCTAGCTTTTTCCTTTTTTTTGTCCTTTTTCTTCACATACTCTATTATAGTATGGGTCCCTATAAATAATCTTATGCACCCTCATATCCACACCATCGAATTCAATATTCGTGGTTTAAAAGAAACTCTATCGGTAATAACTCTTAAATAATTTTTATAAGAGTCTCTCCCATTTTAAACGGTAAAAAAGAGATTAACAACTCCAAACAAAGGTACACTGGCAGCCACGTGATCTTTGAAATGATGGTCACGTTTGTTAAAGAATTTATACCAAAAAAATAAAATAATAAAAAAATAAAAACGAGTTGGTAGGGTCTAGAAATATAGGGTCCCTAAAAATAAATTATTAAATTGTCAGTAGGACATAGTTTAGAATTATTAGAATCAACGTGGTAGGATATATGGCCATCAGCCATCCTTATATTTTATGGTAAAAAAAAATAGAGTGAGATGAAAAATATCATATTCAATTGTCACTAGGGATATAGTTTAGAATTGTTGTAAGATTGTTATCAAAGTTTTGTTAGATTGTCTATACCTTTTATGAATCTTAAATTTTAATATCGTCATTCTTAATTTATCTTATAAATTTTAAAAATTTTCATTTTATTTTTTGAATTTTGAATTAATATTACTTAATCCCTTATGCAAGAATTTCCTTTTACAAATGACCAAAAAAAAAAAAGTTAACTAATTCCAATTTTATTGATTTATTTAATGATCAAAATTCTAAAAAAAAAAAGATATTAAGTGGGACTAAATCAAAATTTAAGGAACAAAGATGGAGTTTTTTAAAATTCAAAGGACTAAAGTGAAATTTAACCTAAAATCTGAAAACCTAAATAAGAAATTAATCCTACTTTTTTTATTTATTTATGTATAAATATGAAAGTGATTTGACATTTCAAAACAATATATACATGTTATGGGAAGAATATATATTGACAATTTTAATATAAACAAAAATCACATAAATCACGTGATACAGTGGGAGCTGTGTGACATTTGAAAAGACAATTGTCACGTTTTTAAAATGTTTTTCTTTGAAACACAAGTTGAGGAGCCGACTTTTTTTTTTTTTTGTTTTGTTTTTTTTCCATAAATAAAGTTAAGGAATCAACTTCGTCTGATCTTTATTGGCCATGAAAAAAAAAATAGAGAGAAAAATAATTTAGCAGGGTACGATAATATCTTCTTAAATTATCACTAGGATGTGGCATAGAATGGTTCTTAGAATCTTCATGGTAGGGTCTATTGGCCATTATTATGTTTTATGGAAATAAAAAATTTTAAAAAAATTAGAGAGAGAAAAGAGTGTAGCAGATAATGAAAAATAATCTTATTAAATTTTAACTATTACATAGTTTAGAATTATTATTCGCCATCGTTATTTCAAAAAAAAAAAAAAAAAAAGAGAGAGCATAATGTATAGCTGGGTATGAAAAATATCTTATTAAATTATCACAAGGACATAGTTTAGAATTGTTACAAATTACATGGTAGGTCTATTGCCATCGTTATTTTATGAAAAAAAAAAAAAAAACTAAGAGAGATAGAATAATATAACAAGTTATGGAAATATATTGTTAAATTATCATAAAGACATATTAGTTTAGATTATTATTAATTTTTATTAAGCTTTTGTCGATTGTTTACGTGATTCTTAAACTTTAAGCTATAATTCTTATTTACTGATAAATTTTAAAAACTCACTAGTCTCGTTTAGATTTAAAATAAGTCTTATTTAATCTCTTATGTTAATTTTTTTATAAAAATGACAGAAAAGGGGAGTTAAATGACACTCCTTCCAACTTTTTCGATTTTTTTTTAATTAAAATTCTAATAAAAAGCATTAAGTGAGATAATCACAATTTAAGGGGATAAAAGTGCAGTTTTTTAAAGTTAAGAGAATCAAAGTCAAATTAAGCCTAAGATATGGAAATATAGATATGAAAGTAATCTTTTTTTTTTTTGAAAATTTATGTATAAATATGATATGACTGACATTTAAAAAAAATTATAAATTACCAGATAAATAATTAAATAGACAAAGTACGATTAGTGATTACTAAATTTAAGCCTCTATAGTAAGTTAGTTGAAAATAAAATTTTAAGTTAGAATTGATTAATTTTTTAAAAAATAATTATAAATTTTATTGATTTTTTAAATAAAAAATAAAAATTAAGATAAAAAAATATAATTCGATTAAAATTAAACTTAAAACATATTTGTGAACATCTTTTCTTAAAAAAAAAAGTAATAATTAAAACAAGAGATATCTTTGTAGGATAACAATGAGGCATGCCCAAAAAAAAAAAAGTGTGGATTGATATTTGTCGTGACAAAAAAAAACTCTCCTAAAAATTGTTAGTTATGACATCATTGTTATAATATTTAAAATTTTAAATTTAAAAAACTAAAATATCTTTTTTTTTTTACTCCACTCTCTCTCCTCTCCTCACACTCCGATCCACCCCCACTCTCTCTCTCCTCTCTCTTCCGGCCATAACTCCGACGAACTCTCTCCCATTTCTCTCCACTGTCTCGCCGGAAAGATATCAACGCCGTCGGTGTCGTCGTGCCCCGTCCGCATGGCGATCGAAGCTGCTCGCGCGTGAAGGAGATTCACGATCTGCCGCGAAGGTGGAGACTCCGATGGGCCAAGATCGGCTCGTGATGCTTCGATCCGACGCCGGCGAGTTGCAGATCGCCATTTTCCGTCGTGTTCGCCGCTTTCTTCTCGAGTGATCTCTTCCAAAACCGGAGATCGTGGTCGCGCGGCGATCTGGTTTCTCCTCCGAGATCGGAATGGTTCTCCTCCACACGAGGAGATCGGTGCTGCGCGGCGATGTCGGACCTCCCGTCGGCGATCTCCAGTCCGAGCCTCAGATTCACGACGCCTCCCGCTGTCGCCGTCGTTCAGCCGCCGAGGAGATCTCGAACTCGCCGGAAAACGTCTCCGAGAGGTCCGACGGAATGATTTTTTGCATTTTCAAATTTATTTTTTCTTTCAGAATTAATTTTTTTACTTATTTCTTTTAATATTATTTTTTAATGATTTCAAAATATTAATATTTTAATGACTTGTTTGGCATTTGGACTCAATTTAAATTAAACTGTATTTTTTTCATCATGTTTTTTATTTTTTTTAAAAGTTTTTTGTCTTTTCTGAAAAATCAACAAAAATTACTATTCAAACTTAAAATCTCAACTCAACTCAAACTCAATTCATTCATCAAACACCCTAAATAAATAATTATGATATTATAAATATTTATTTCTAAGGCATCATTTTGTAGTATTTATCAAAACAGCCCCATTTTCACAAACACTTCTGGCATTCGAAAACCAATCAGCAACACATTTTGTATGTACTAATAATTAAAACGTGTGCCACGTGTCATATATCGAACCTCGCAAGATGACAGAAAAAATCACTCGTAACTTTTCCCTTAAAAAAAAAAAAAAAAAAAAAAAAAAACTTCATCGCATATATTAATAGCCCTCACTTTGCTCTCAAACCCAAATCTTCCACAAATTTTCTGCCTTTCTTTCTTTTTTTGATACTTTTTAACTTTCCTTCCTCTATTCTTTCTTCTATAGTAGAGCTTGTCCTAAAAAAAAAATGGCTTTTTATAATCTTCTTCAAAATAAAAATGTTTTAAGACTTCATAATCCGACTCAAATGTCAAGTTTTTATTGTTACCAGCCTTTGTTCCGTCATAAACCGATGAAAATAACCATGTCCCAAAACCAATCTTCGTATTGTGCCTCTATAACGGCTGACATCGTGGCCCATCTCGAGCAACTCATCCCTCTCAAGCCCCCTCTCGCGGTCTTCGAGCCCATGCACCGCATGACGTTCGCCGTGCCGCCGAATTCGGCGCCCGCCTTGTGCGTGGCGGCGTGTGAGCTCGTAGGTGGCGACCGCAGCCACGCCATGGCGGCTGCGGCCGCCTTGCACCTCATGCATGCAGCTAGCTTCACTCATGAGCACCTCCCCTTGACGGACAGGCCCAGGCCCAGGCCCACGGTCCACCGGGATTATGACCCAAACGTTCAGCTTCTCGTCCCGGATGCCATGGTCCCTTTTGGGTATGAGCTCTTGGCCCTCTCGGACGATCCGGCCCAAAACACCTCGGGTCGGGTCCTGCGGGTTGTCACGGAGCTGTCACGTGTCATGGGGCCACAAGGGATGGTTGATGCCCTATTCCGAGAACTGCTAGTTGGCCAATTGGACGGCGGCCACGAGTTAAACGACACCGAATTGATCGAGGACATGTGTCGGAAGAAGGAAGGTCGGCTACACGCGTGCGCCGCAGCTTGTGGGGCCATCCTAGGAGGGGCAAATGAGGAAGAGATAGAAAAGTTGAGAAAATATGGTTTTTATGTGGGTGTTATACAAGGATATATAAATAGGGTTGGAAGGAAGGAGGAGGAGTTAGAAAGAGTGAAGGAGCTAAGAAATTTGGCACTAAAGGAGTTAGAACATTTCAATGGAATGAAGGTGGAGGAAATCTCTAGCTTTGCTCTTAGTTTTTAGGGTATATGTTAGGGGTATTTTTATGGTATGGTGTGTTTATATATATATATATATATATATTATTTTTTTTTTTTGAATATTGAATTATATTTTAACAATCGAATCAATAAGAAAATTTGCTCTACCGATGACATGTTCTGCGGCAAAAGTATGCAATGATTGTTGCGTAACAAAGGGCTGTTGGTGTTCATGCAAATTGCAAAGGGGACAATGAGGGACACGGTACAAAGCATGATCACATGTGAATGTTTTGTGCAATGGCTTTTTGTTGTGTGTGTATATAGGCCTTTCATAAATTAAGCGTTCTCTATATTTTATTAGGTAAATAATTTTGATTTTAAAAAATAAAATAGTTTTATTAAATTCATATACATTAATGGGTATAGTGTTTAATCTAAAATCTAAACTTAACTATAATTTTAATAGCACAGTATTTTAAAAGACTGGCTCATTATACTAAGTAATATTTTATCTGCACATAAACTAAAAGCTTCCAAAGGAAGTCAACTTTCAATTTCCTATTCCACTATTCCCAAACAAATTTCGAAATTTGCAATGTTGTTCAAAGTGTGATTTTTATTTTTCTTTGGTTTACTATACTGTATTTCTTCTTAACTTAACACAATTTGTCTTGGTTATCAATTCATTCTTCTTCAACTTTTCGTTTCTGCTTTAGGTTTGTATTTCATTTTCTTGCTTTTTTTTCTGATTATTTTCTTTTAAAAAAAATTTTTAATTATGATTTCTCTATTTGTCTCAGTGTGGATTTAACGGACCATGGTATTACTTTTTTTTTTTTGAATTTTTTTGTTTGTTATTGGTGATGATATGTTAATTCCAATTAGAAAATTAGAAATATATCACTAGAAATTACTGATTTTTTTATCGTGGATTTTAGATGAGAAAATTAAAAATAGCATTGTTTAATTTTGGATTTAAATATAAATTTAATTTTTTAAAATTTAGTTTGTGATAAACTTATACATGTATTTTTTTTTTTTGGTGAATAATTTTGGCTCATAGACTATAATAGGTTGGTGCTGTATATGGAAGAAATTTTTTTAATAACTTCTTGATTGCTTATATTGAAAAGAAAATTACTGCAAAATTAGTAATGAATCAATTATATATGAGTTTGTCTCTATAAAAGATCGTCAGTACAACTTATATTTTAAAAAAAGAAAATGATATTTTGAGATATCTAAATTTAACATAAATGCTCTTTAGTTGAGAGAATAATGTTATATACAAGTGTATAATTTCTTTTTTTTTTTTTTCATTTTTACAAGTGATATATTAGATTTAGAATTTCAAGATGTGAAACTTGAATGTCTATGATATTATGAAGATATTAAGATCAACACTTTAATTTCATATTCTTTCTTGTATTATTTTTATTTTTAATTACATATAACTAACAGTGACATATTGTCCTAATTAGATATAATACTGATATTTTCATGCGTCAATATATCATGAATTTAATAAATAAAAATTATTATATATTCTATATATATGTTAGTATAACCTTGATTAAAAATTTTTTTGACCCTTCTATCAATAAATCCTAACTCTATCACTGGTTTTGGTTTTGTGTCATTCACTAACATCATAATATATATATATATATATATATATATTATATGTATATCCAAAGTCAAACGTACAAGTTGTTGTTTTCCTTCATATAACTTACTATTTTTCCTTCGTTATTCATTTTCCTCGTGTTAGGTCAATATTTTTCCTTCGTCTACCATTTGTGATTCAACAATATAGTAAATTTGTAAGTGGCTAAAGGAAATAATTTAAAAGGGAAAAAAGCTTCTCTAGGGAAGATTAATATTAGAAAAGAAAAGGGCACTATAATCAATCATCATGATTGATCTATTTGGCCCATGAAAAGCAACAATTTTGGTGCGCTGAGATACGTATAACCACTTATTTAGCAAAAGAAAGAAAAAAGAAAAAAGAAAAAAAAAAAAAAAGTGGGCACTTGTGGAACATGATATGGTTATTTAATTTGTTCCTTTACATCATAATGTTCTAACAAATTATCATAATCCCGCTTTCGTATTTTGAAAAACAAGGTGTAACTACATAGTGGTGGCACAAATGATAAAGCGTTTTATTTGAAATTTTCATTTTTATCTGTTCAAAATTGAACTATATCACATGTAAGAATATGTCCTTTAAAATAAATTATATGATAAGAAATGACTTTTTGAACGTTAAGATGATAGTTATTAAAGGTCCAGATCAGATATTCTCTATTCTTTCTGTGGGCAATAATTTCCTCTAATATGCTGGGTAGAGTGGCCGAAAACACCATCAATCTCTTTTTTTGTTGATAATTAAAGAATAGAAACGTATTAAATTTATAGTTTGACCTTGTTTTTACATTAGTTTATCATCTATTAATTAAAGGGTTGTTTTATGGCTCATGACAACAATACCAGGTCATAAGTTTATTTTGCAATTCAAATATTAAAGATATGCAAGTTTATACTTTCTCTAACGCAAGGAAGGTTTTGCAAATATATAATTGAAATAAAATTCAATAAAATTGATTCAATCCAATATACTTCTAAATTTGTACAAAATAATGTATCATGATATGAAGATACATTATATATTAAATTATCAATTGGACATAGTTTAGAAGTGTTATTAAATTTTCATCAAAAGTTTGTTAGATTGTTTTTTTTTTTTTTTAAAGATTATTCTCATCGATGACTCTTAAATTTTAAGTTCATCGTTTCCACTTACCTCATTGACCTTCAAAAATTCTCTCTAAGTCCTTTAGCTATTGAATTATTCTTACTTATCCCCTTCTATTAGAAATATTTCTTTAAAATAATATGAAAAAAAAATTAAGTCAAGTAATGTTATTTTTTTATTCCTTTTATTTGTAATAGAAATATTAAGAAAATGGATTTATTGAGACTAGCTACTCCCTCTCCTTTTCGATTTGTTTCCAACCAAAATTTTACTAAAAAGGATTAAGTGGAGCAAAAAGTTAATCAAAATTCACAAAGCAAAATTGGAGTTTCTAAATTTAAAAGACAAAATAAAAATGATCTTAAAATTCGAAAGCATAATTGAGATTAATAATCTTATATTTTAAAATACCGTGATTTGATAATATGTCAATAATAATAATAATAATAATGTTGTGATATTAAAATTAAAAATTATATACATATGGATGGTGAGTTCAATAATGAGACCTCCCCATTTTACCCAATCAATAGGTAAAAAAAATTCTGACATTTGATTACAATCAATGGGTCAAGGCTACAGACCACCTAATGAAAATGAACCCTCCCACACACAAACACAAACACACAACCAGATTAAAACAAAAAAATAAAAAGAAAAAACGGACGAGACAATGCCGGCCAGTGCGGACCCACGGTGGACCAACAACTGTCGGCGAGAGGGCGTTGTCCACGGAGTCCCGACGTCCCCCTGCAGCGTGACAGCGAGTCACCTCCGCCAACGTCGCAAGCTTTCCGGCGTCGGCCACTTCGCGAGCGGCACCACCATGGTAGCGCAGATCCGACGGAGGGTTGTTTTCCAGATCTGCGCCGATCGTCGACCATGGCCTCCCCACACCGTCGTCTCCGACGACGTCCCTCGGCGGCGTGAACCCAACATCTGGATCTCTCCACTTCGCCGTCCCGATTCCCTCGCTCCTCGACCGGAAACCCTCGCGGCCTCCATTGCGATTCCTCGTGCTTGGCTGCTCGCGACTCTCACGGCTGTGGGTTTAGTCGTCGTGGGATCTGGCCACCGTCGCGGGTGAAGGTTGGTGGCCATCGGCGTCGGCAAACACACCAATTTTCCCCAATCGTTCACCGCCGGCGAGCCCGAGCCACCGCTCCCCCTCCCCTCGCGACGACGAACCACCACCACCACGGGACCCAGCTCCTCCCACGACGGCCAGCTTCACGTCCGACGGAGTTGCCGGTTTGCGACAGAGCCAGATCCACCGAAGCGCCCTGTGTTCTTGGATTCCTTTTTTTTTTTTTTTTTTTTTCAGTTTTTTCTTTTATTTTCTTTTTCACATGTAATCTAGTATGAAAAAAAAAAAAAAATTTTTTGAGTAATTTATTTGTTTAGTCTCTAAATTATGAGTATTTATCATTTTGATCTTTTATTTTTTGATTTTGATAAATTTAGTCCCCAACTTATTTTTTTTTTTTTTTTTTATAGTTTTGGCCCTTCAAATTAAATTGATGAATTATGTTTTTAATTTCTTGCATATAATTATGCTTTAACTTCATGTTAACATGAAATTTTACAAAAATAATTACACTAAGTAAAAAAATAAATATCCTCCTTATTCTTATTAATACCCTTTAAGTCTAAAATCTTTTGAATTAATGTAATAATTTCTTTAAAATTTTTAGTTACTATGTAATAAGATACAATTATCTATATTAAATTTCAGAAATCATCTGTCAATTTTAATGTGAAGACCAAAACTACCGAAAATTAAAAATTCAAAGACTAAATTGATCAAATTAAAAAATTCAGATATCAAAGTGATAGAATATTCATCATTCAGAAATCAAACAGATAAATTATCATACCTTTTTTTGTGGAACATCTTTTCTTTAGAAAATAAAAATAAAAATAACAACGAAAACAAGCTTGTGGTATATTTTTCTTGAACAGTTTGTGGCATCTGAGAACCATTGCAATTGACAAGCCGCCATATTTATTGAGGCTTACATGGTCTTGATCATGGCAACAAAATCATGCGTAACTTACACCTAAATCTTCAACAAATTTTCTACCCTTTTTTTTTTTTATTTAAATTTTCCCTTTTCTTTTCTCTTTTCTTCCTTCAATACTAGAGCTTTTCCTCAAAAATGGTTTCTTGTAATCTTCTTCACAATAAAAATGTTTTAAGACTTCATAATCCGGATCAAGTGTCAAGTTTTTCTTATTACCTGCCTTTGTTATGTCATAAACCGATGAAAATTGAAAATCACCATGGCCCAAAACAAATCTTCTTATTGTGCCGCTATAACGGCTGACACCCATCTCAAGCAAGCCATCCCTATCAAGCCCCCTCTCTGTCTTCGAGCCCATGTACCACATGATGTTCGCCGTGCCACCGAATTCAACGCCTGCCTTGTGCGTGGCGGCATGTGAGCTCGTAAGTGGTGACCGGAGCCACACCATGGCGGCCGTGGCCGCCTTGCACCTCATGCATGCAGCTAGCTTCACTCATGAGCACCTCCCCATGACGGACATGCCTAAACCCAAGCCCACGGTTCACCGGGCTTATAGCCTGAACATTTAGGGGAACTTTAGATAAATGCTACAAAATCATGTCATGGATTGATTTTTGTTGCACAAGAAAAAAACTCTTATAAGAAATGTTATTGATGACATTATAAATACTTATTTATTTGATTAATGTAACCACCTAGTTACCAATTAATAACCACTTAGTTACAACTTAATAACCACCTAGTTACCAATTGATTACGGACCAATGGCGGATTTTTGATTGGTAACCATTGTTGTTGGCAAGTAACTAGTTGGTACCAACCGTCAGCGAGTTTTCAATCAGTAAATTAAGAGCTAGTAGTCGTTGTAAATTTAGAAGTTTTTGTAGGAGTCAAATTCGTCAAATAAATTATCATACATTGATACACGAAAGTGACCTAGCATGTTTAGAGTTCTCTCAATTTGTCATATATATATTTTCATGTATTCTTAAAGAATCAACAAATTTGTGTTTTAAGATGAGCATTTTAATTCTACTAATTCTTGAATTAAAATTTTTATTTGTGTTGTTGCAATTTGATTTGGCCGAATCATAAAGTTATGTTATTGTCTTTATATTTGTAATTAATTGTTATTGAAAGTATATATTAATTTAGTAAAGGATAATTTTGTCATTTATTAAGAAAAAACAACATTCATGTTCACAACCAAATATAGTAATTTAACATTCCCAGAAATCTTACTAAAATTATTTATGTACAAACCAAACACTATAATATAATATTCTCAGGAATTTGATTACTTTAAAAAGATTGACAGATATCTGATTACATTTGATTACCCCATACCAAACAACCCAGGGGTAAATTACTTATATTAGGGTATTTTTTACGATATGGTGCGTTTTTCTAATCTCTATTAGTGTGCATCAAGTTTTTCAAAAAATCGAGTTATATTTTAATAATCGAATCTATAAACGGGAATATTTTGTGTTGTAGGTGTACTTAAAGCTACACATTTATAGGTTCAACCGTCAAAATTTTGATATGATGTTTAGAAAAACTAGCTTTATTATGGTTGCTAAATAAAGGGCTATTGGCGTTCATGCAAATTGCAAAGAGGACAGTGAAGGACACGTTACAAAACATGATCACATGTGAGGGTTGTTGTGTCATTCACTAACATAATATACATATATATACACACACTATGAATAATGGCGTTTTTCTCGTGTTACATAATATATGAATATTTTTCGTTTTAATACTATATGTGCTTCAATCGTATAGTTTAGGATTTTGAAATAACCAAATTGCTATTAAAAGAAAGATCTACTTTACCAAAGAAAAAAGGGCAAACTTTTCACCTCTCATAGGTTTAAAATAAAAACTTTAAATACATGCAATTAGCTAACAAAATTGATAGTTTAAAAGCGAAAAAAGTTTGTCTAGGCAAGATTAATTATTAGAAGTATTTACACAAAATGACCATTTGGAGATACCCCTTTTGAAATACAAACTTAATCCAACTTATTTGCAAATATAAACAAATTTCAAATTCCCTAATTTGTATTGCCAATTTTACCCTTTCCTACATATTTTGACTTCCTCACAATTTACGTTTGTGGTTGTTATGGTGACGTTTTTTTTTTTTTTTTTTATGGTAAATTAAATCCATTAATTCATGTTTGATTTTATTTATCCTTCCTTGTATATCTTTTTAAAAATTTAAATTTGTGAGTAAATATATTGAAACCAAGTTGGCTACCTATTTACCATATCAAGCTCTTTTTCCCAATTTTTTTTTTAATTCTACGCAAATTTTGTCATCATCCATTTCCTTTGGCCTTATTTTCTCCTACGCTTCGTCTACATTTTGCAATATACCAGGTTTGTTTGTTTGTTTTTTTTTTGTTTTTTTTTTTTGGGGTTAGGGATTGGAGGTCTTAATAATGACCAGTTTGGTTGCATATCAGCAAGGCATTTATAAAAAGTATCTTTTGTTCAATCCAAGGCTTTAAAAGATGTAACATATATGAAAACTCATTACAGAGCTGAAGTTTTTTTAGGACCTTTGTTATTTATAATTGTTTTATTATGGACTGTGTCATTATAATATTGATCAAACTGTAAGAGTGAAACAACCATGCATTCAGGTTGGTTCATTTTTTCTTTAATTATAGTTCATTGCATGTCGATACGATATAAATATGATCATTTTCATAATGATATATGCACTCTGGTCGAGTAAACCGAATACTATAATACTGAGTTACTGATGCCAACAAAACATAGTTTATTGTTGATCATCATTAATTACAAATTAGTTGTGTCTTTTTATTAAAAAATAATAAAAAAAATACATTATGTACTTGGTCATTACGATATCACCCCCTTTAGTTGATTCCTGTGTTCATATGAAAATGGCACGGTCAAGATATTACAACGTCATGATTTCTATAATAAAATATACAAGTAAAAGTTTAATTATTTCGACCTGCTTTAATTTCTGGTCATTGGCAATCTTTTATTGCTTTGTTCTATCTCTTTCCAGATGACCAAATCTGCTTTTCTCGAAAGAAAATGAAAACGAAAGTACAAATGTTGTCAATATTATAATGATCGAGACTATATAAAAACATCTTTTAGTTTATTGACTCAAAATCAATCAACAATTACAATCAAAATTTCCGTTACAAAGTTGTAGACATCCGGCCAATATAACAATGACCCAACCAATTCGCACCCATTAAATCCCTTGACCTATTATAATTGTCAAATGACCAAATCCCTTTCAAACTTTATTAATGGACTTAGTTTATAATTACGAAGGAAAAGGGCACGAAAATTACAATCGATGTCAATTTATATGATGACCGAAATCTTAAAAATTAAAAAATTAAAAAATTAAAAAATTAAAAAATTAAAAAATAATTTCACCAACACACAATGTTGATTGTCTGTAACAAAATCTAGACATAAAAAATTTGGGTAAAAAAAACCATAGAAACATAGTCAATATGAAAATAACTCGAACCTTACATACACATCGAAGCCCCTTGGCATGAGATGAAGACGGATGGTTGGATGTTGAACCAACGCATGAGGATTGCCTTGGTGTTGGGGATGCTGACCCAATTTCAATTGGGTTTTCAACTCTTTTCATGCATCTCTTATGCTAGGTTTTTCTTACCCACGGTTGAAGATGGCGGTTTGCCACGCCGGAGAAGAGAAAGCCGACGACGACGAGATGGTAGATGAATCGAGGAAGAGGGATGACATGGGTAATGGAAAATAATGGAGAAAATCATTGAGCATAGCGAAGGAAATGGGAGAGCTGATATGAAAATCCCACAAATTTGGGGTTTCTTAACTTTGAAGGCCATAAACAGTACCCTATAAATTATGAATTAATTAGCTATTTATTTTCTCACCAATTTTGAATAAGGGGTATTTTTGTCAATGTATAAATAAACAATTGTGAGTTTTGTTTATTTTTGTAAATAAGTTGAAATGTAGACATATTTTAAAAACATGACTCCAAATCAGCCATGTATAAAAATAGTCCTAATTAGTATTATAAAAGAAAAAGAGCACTACCGTTGGGTAAGAATACCAACTCATCATGACAGATCAATGGGCCCATGAAAAGCAACTATTTTGGTGCGCTGAGGTACAAAGCGCACTTATTATTTAAGAAATTAAAAGAGGTACATAGGGGCACTAGGGGAACATATTTGTTATTTAATTTGTTCCTTAAAAACATATTGTTCTTACAAATGACCATATTTCCCCTTTTGTTTTTAAAATAACATGATATAACCACCGTAGCGGTGGTATAATGATGAGAACGTTTTATTTGAAACTTCTACCTCTGTTTGTTTAAGATTTGATCGAGTACTTATGCCATTTGTAAGGAGTATGTCCGTTGAAATAGATCAACTATATACTAAACGACTCTTTGAATCTTAAACCGATAGTTATTAAAGACCCAGGACCATATCTTCTCCAATTTCTCTGAGAGCCGAGTAAATTTCTCTTATAATGTTTTGGTAAAACACGTGAAAATCATCGGTTTTCTTTTTTGTGATAAATGAAATATATTCTCTCTCTACCCTAAGGAAGGTTTGCAAATATAATGGTTCACAATTTCAAATTTCTAGTTCGCAAGTATCTCATACTCTCGTGGAGATTTCTTCTACCGACACACTAGAACAATCCCTATATAAATGAATCCAAAAGGTAGAGAAAGCGTAAGCCACAATCTTGTGGATGTACATCTTAGTAGTTTTTTTTTTTTTTTTTTTTTTTTTGGGTATAAAATCACCCCATGTGCACTTCTCTAATCTATTACTAATTTTTTAATCCCGTCTGAAATTCAATCTGTAATTATGACTCCTAAGTCCTAAACCCTCCATCTCTCAACAACTATTACAGGTAAAAAGAAACTCAAGTCTTATATCAAAAACATATTACAACAATAACAGACATATAAGGATATTGGGCCATCCTACTTAAAAGGATTGACATTTTAAGATGAAAGCTTAATTCTTTATTAATCTCAAATTTCTTCTTACTCTCTCTAACTTTCACATGGTATCAAAGACCAACAAGCTCAAATGAACGGTTTGATCTATCCGATACAAGATTGGTGACTCCAAAGAAAGTATTTCTCTAACTTTCATATCAACTGAGCTAGTCCCAGTAGCTTTAGATCTTAGTAGTTTGCATTTGGCTAGATAGTGGCGCAATTCAACACGCCTCTACCAAAACAAATTTCAGCCTGTAATTCAGAACCATGTAAAAATTAGCAGCCATTAACTTTTGAATTTTGGAAGAGAAACTAGCGAAGAAAGCAAAAGGCGAAAAAATAATCTAGCATATCACATGAGACGAATTAACATACGCCACATGTTTTACTTCCATTATCAACTTTTCTTTTAAGGTATAAATTGTCGTTATTTGCTTTGTATTGTTTTGTCTTGTTTTTTGTTATTATTTTATTTTGATGAAAATTTATCATTACTATTTGACTACAACCTCGTACATCCAATGTAACCATATACATAGGAAAGAGAGTCATCTCTGTCTACTAAGAAATATAAAAATATTATTTTTTGAATATTGTTAAATTTTACATCTCAACGCTAAATTTTAAGATTTGAGTAGGAAACTCACTAATTTATTCAATTTATATTACTAAATTTAACTAAAGATGTCAAATGGGTTAGTCTGGCCCAACCCATTAATTTTGAGTTTAGTAATACTCTGTATCGTATTCGTATTTGTCCATTTAATAAGCGTGTTGTGTTGTACTTATTTTCTTTTTATAGCATCAAAGTCGGCCCACATCTTGTTCAAAAACGTGTTCGTGCCTAACGTCAAAATTTTTAATAAAGAAGAAAAATAAGTTTTGAATACAATATAAAATATTAATTTTTAACAAAAGCAAAGTATATTAAAAACAAACTACAATATTCAAAACCTTATTAAGTAAAAACTCAAAGGAGATGATATATTCATAAGAAAATGAAAAAACACCATAAGTCTTATACATAAATTTTCAAAAATATCATATAAAAAAAATAACATTGTCGTGTTATTTTCGTGCTTCTTATTGTGCTCGTGCTCATGCTTGTATCGTGCCCTTAACGTGTTTCGTTACGAAAAATCACGTCAAACACCGGCCATTTAATTAAACATGTCGGTTAGACCCATCTAATAATTGTGTTGTGCCGTATCATGCCGTGTTAATTTTTTTGTGTGTCATACCCGTGTTGACCCACTAAATCTGACTCTTTTGACATCACTAATTATTTTAGCATACAGTACCATAGTGTCATTGGTTGTTATAAGTTAACATATTGACTTTTTATTAAGACTTTTTGTATGGATCCCCCTGAACCTTTTGATTTTGACAATTTAGTCCTTCAACTTTTTTTCTTAGCAATTGAGTCCTTCAACTTACAAATCTGCTGCTCACCCAATCTAATGAAAGACGCCATCCAAACATAGCCCTAGACCCCACATATTTGGCCCATATATTCAAAATCATAGTCACCAACATCCTCCTTATCTCCTGGCTTTGAGCTACTAACTGCACCCTTCATAGTTTTTTTCATTTCAACAATTGCCAGACTCTCACAAATTGGTGCTTCCAAGTAGTCATCATCCGTCATTTCATAGTAGAGTCTATGATTTCATCATCCACTTGTACATCACGTAGGTTCTCATCGTCTTGTGGGGCTGCATATTTACCATCATTAGATTCACCATCACCTGCCTCACCATCATCTTCATCGTCATCATCACCCGTATAATTTAACCATTGACTAGTAGTATCTACTACCGGTGGTTCATCAATAACCGAGATATACAAGTCTTGAATTCTTTTAACCCAATCAACTTCATAAGTCATTTTAATCACATCTCGATCGACCATTAACTATTCAAAAGCATCCATTCCAAAAACCTAGGCTTGTGATGAAACACAACAGGGACATGATATCTAAGCTTTAAGCTCAATCTCGTAATTCCAACAAACTCATATAATCAGTACTACACCAGTTAATGTAATCCACTATCCCACCTTCGTAAATCATCTCACCATCTTTATTAAATATGTCTTTCCCGTGATACACTCGGATGGTAAATGACTCCTTTTCATTTGGGTCTGTTCTCATGCCAAAAAAAAATAATAATAATAAATATCCTGACTTGAAGCAAATTTCAATAATACCTAAGCTGACAAAAAATAACCAAAAAAAAACATCCCACCTTGTAACACATAAACTAAATGAAAATTTGATTAATTCGTTTTAACTTTTTTCAATACCCAATCCCACCTTTGCAACATAAAAACTGATAGAAAACCCAAAAAAAAAAAAAAAAAATCCAACATCAAAAAAAAAAAAAAAAAAGAATTTCTCAAAAAAAAAAAAAAAAAATGAATAACTTACCATTATTGGGTTCGGGCTCTCCTTGAACTCTATTCCGAAAAATTGTCATTATCAAACTCGAAGATCACTTGCATTTCAGTTTGATCGCAGTCTTCAAAAGCACACAAGAAAGAAGCTGTTGCTTCTTTGCTGAACGCCTTTCCCTCCAGCTTCTTTGTGTGCTTTGGTATTCAATGGACCAGGTTTGCAACAGATTTGTAAGTTGGAGGACTCAATTGACAAGAAAAAATTTGAAGGACTAAATTACCAAAATCGAAAAGTTTAGTAGGGATCTATACAAATAAGTCTTTTATTAAAGTATCAAAGGTAAACTAGACAAGATAATAGCATTAGGCATTCCACGGCAATTTTTTTTTTTTTTTTTTTTTTTTTTGGGCTCGGGTTTATCCCGGATGCAAAGCTAGGGGATAATAGTGCCGAGCAAAGAGTGTATTCTCTTGTTCAATATATACATATATATACACACACACACACACACACATGATTTAGGAAAGAAAGTATTCTCTATCTGCAAAGAAATAAGTAAGAGTATGGTTAAGTTTCTAGTATTTGATTTGGAAAACCACTCTTTTATGCAGTGTTAGTTTTACTAGTGAATTTTTGTAGTTATATAGTTAATATCATTTAACTGCTATCAATTGAAATATCAACTATTTATTGTAATTACAGCATTACCTTAACTTCAAATTATGTAAATATTAAGTTTATCTTACAGATTTCAAAGCTTAAAATATTCTGATAAAAAGCATATATGTTGAGAATTAGTTCGCGGCTTATTTTATAATAATACTAAGAGTAAATAAATGAAAGAAAATAAAACGCACAAAGCACATCAAGAATTTTATACATGTTTGTTTTAATGTGAGATTACGTCTTGTTTTAACTACTGTAGTAATTCACCATGATGTTTAATGTGTTTATAAGAGAAATTCACACCCTGACACTCTGTATTTTCTCTAACCTCTCTAATGAATCAAACCCAATACTGGCGCCCCCTTTTTATAAAGAAAAACTAGGACAACCGAAATTACAAGTGCGAAATCCTCAAAATACCCTTAATGAATAAACTGTACCTATATCGTAGACCTTCCCAGCCCCTTCCATCCCTATGGTGATCTTATCACGAATGTCGATTCACATATGTCTCTATACGTAAGGCATTAATTAGGATCCACAACTTAACAGAGATATTACTGATGAAATAAAATCATATATTGGAGCTCAAAATATAACATCATATTAAATATAATTCAATCACACTTTTTATGTGGTATATACCACTAGCGTTAGTATTTATGTTAGAAATGGTCTAATAAATAAGATTAACAAATGAGAAATGACTAATTTGCAAACTCTGAAGGAGTTAAAATTTTGGAAGGTTCTACGATAAGACTATTATTTGCATTATCGATAAGAATTTCTTTGAACGTTTGATCAATTTTTATGATTTTATTTGTGAGTGTATATATTAAAAATTTACGTCACATAAACAAAATTACTCTAATCTCCAATAATAAATCTAATAATTAAAAATTAATCTAATAATTAAAACAACAATTTCAACCGTCATATAAATATAAGGTCCAGGGTAGAAAGTCCTTTAGATTTTTACAAAAAGAGAGACACAGCCCTGAGACGGCTGAAAGGTCAATAATAATTAATAGTGCTTGTTATTGAACAGTGAAAAAGCATAACCAATGGTAAAGAAAGCTCAACGAAACTTTGGCTTTTTTTTTTTTGTCTTAGCAAAGCCGGTCAGAAACTGATAAATATTTATTTTATTTTTTATTTTTTATTTTTATGGGGAACACTCAGAGATGAAAAAGACTTTCTTGGCAACTTAAAAAAAAAAAAAATATATATATATATATATATACATATAAGGAAGGAATATAAGAGATTGATTACAATAATAGAGTTGGTGACAAGTCTCTTTCAATCTTACTCGTATTTATCTTGTCTACTAGACTACTACTAAGAGGCTTCTTTTTTATATGGCCCAATCCAATGTTAGTTTTTGCCCTTTCTTGCATTTATTTGCTAGCCATAATCATCAACGTCTAACTCCAACAAAATACAATGGAAATCTTCTTCCTATGTGCGTGTGTGTGTGTATATATATATATAAAGTATTTAGCAGTGATGTATATTGTATTATCATTTTTTTGTGGATAATTTATCCTCTAAATTACAATATAACCATAAGGCTTTACTTTTTATTAAATTGATATAAAAAAGGCCGCATGAACCTTATGTGAAGATGAAAAATCCATTCTGATAAATTTTTTTTTTCAATCTAATACAAACTCTTATGCAAACCTTTCGAATTCGAATCTTCAATCCATGTAAAATAAGTAAATGAGACATACTTCTAGCTAAAATAATAATAATAATAATTGAGACATTGCAATAATTAAAAAAAATTCATAAGGTATGTTGTCAAAATAATAAATTTGAGGGGACAAGAGCGACAAATTGAAAAGGCAAAGTGTTATTTACTATATATATATATATATATATATATATAAATAAAGTAAAGAGAAATGGAGTTTTGGGTGATCAAATGTGAAATTTCTCAATGGTTATGGTACAAACTTGATAATGAATCTGACTTTGTTCTTTGCTATATTCAATTTGGTTGAAGAATCTTACAAGGGTACTTATTCAGATGCTCTGAACAATTTCATAGCACAATTAGTAGGTCATTTTTTACCTCAAGAAACAACCCCACTAAGGGGGGGAAAGAAAAAGAAAAAAAAAAAAAAAAAAAAAAAAAAAAAGGAAGAGTTAAAGTGGTCAATTGACTGGTATACACATACGCCTAACAGGACAGTCAAAATAGTCCTAGAATATGGTCTAGTGCACTCGTGACTTCAATTTGATGCTATGAGATTATAATAAAAATAACGAAAACCTCTCATGTGTTTTATCGAAATGTTGCGTTTCACTACTTAAGTTGATGAGCGCATCATTCCCGAACGGGGAGAACCGTGGCATTCCTGAAAACATAAAGATACAGTAACGATTCGAAAAAACACACTGGAGGTTTTTCGTCTTTGTCCCGATATAAAAATATTTATGATGTTCATCACCTACATTGATCATCATATGGGGTGTTGATGATTGCCCTCAGATGAACAGAATTTTACAGAACAAACGTAAGAAATCTCCTTAATTTCACCAAAATAAAATAACTAAATGCCTTTAAATTGAGAATTTAAATTGCAAACTATGAACATTTTATCAAATGCTTATCATTGAGGACAATCAGACCCCCTCAAAACAGTGGGTGCAATCAAAACCCACAGAAATTTGTCCCCTTTTTGACACTAAAATCTAAATCTAAATATTTTTCTTCTTCCTCCTCCTCTTCTGTTTTTTTTTTTTTTTTTTTTTTTTTTTCCAAATCTTCCACACTCTAAAACAAGGACCAGAACAAGACTCTCTGAGACCAGGCCACAACCAGAAACCAATATTGACATTAAAAAGAAAAGAGAAACACTTACCACTACTCCATGGAGACTCGTTACAACGATTCGAGGAAGCCGGTTTTCGTTAGAACGGCATTCCTCACCTTGCTGAGGTCCCTCCCCTTAAGGGTCCTCCCAGCACCTTCAAACACAGAAAAAGAAGATATCTGACTCTTTGCAAGCCTCCTAGCAATGACCTCATGTGGGGGTACCCTGTGACCATACTCGTCATTATAACAATCATAACCGTCATCGTCGTCTTCTTCGTTGTCATCTTCACCGTGTTCTTCTTCGTTGTCATCTTCACTATCCCTTCCGTATTTCATGATCCCGCCATCATCATCATCGTCCCCGTTATCACAATCACGATACCACGAACCGTTCTTGGAGGCCTTCTTCGAGTTCTTGTACCTATAAATCTCAGGCCAGTTGGGGATGTTGACGGGTGCCGATTGCTGAACAATTTTGGATTCATGATTGGAATTAGCACTACTGCTGCTGCTATCACAGCCTCCTCCTCCTCTGCTGGCTCTTGGAATCATCCTCGCCGCCGTGGCGACGTGTCTTGGAACAGAAAGGGAAGACAATGATGGTGACGAGGACGATGATTCCTTGGACTGCACAACCTTAGTGGACGTAGAATGATCTGTTCTGTTGTCTTTCAGAACAGACCAAACCTCTTCTTCCTCGAAATCTCCATCTCTAAGAGACCGCCACACCCGGCTACTCTGCCTAAACAGACCATACCTGTTTTCCATTGCTAAATTACCTGCACATCCATAACAAAAAACATATCTCATAAAAGCCTCCAAGAATTCAAACAAATTGTGATTTAAAAAAAAAAAAAAAAAAAGAGCGAAACAAGGGAACCTCAGAAAACCACTAGTCTCCCAGATTCCAAATTGATTTATCTACCCAAAAAAAAAAAAAAAAAATCAGTCAATCAAATTAGTTTGTTTTCATGTTTTTGTATCTTTTTAATTTTACAGGACATTCATAAGTTTTTTTTTTTTTTTTTTTCGGAGATTTACCTGGGGAGAGTTGAAACATGAAACCTCTTAGAGAGAGTGGAATATAAGAAGAAGCCAGACGCCCATAGGAAATCAAAGAGCAGCAGTGGAAAAAGGGGGGGCAAGTACAAGGCAGATTCTCCAACTTGATGGGTCTACAAACCAGTGTTTTAGTTTTTGGTCCCAGGAAGTCTTACTCTGACTGAGAAAAAGCTTAAAGAAGGGCAGTGAAAAAGATCCTTTTTATTCTTTTTACCATACCATTAAACTTAATCATATGGAATTATCTCATATATATATATTATATATATATGTATATTTATTTTCCTTTGCTTTGGAGTTCAGAAGAAACAGGAAATGAAGTTAAACAACAAAAAGATGCAAACAATCAACTAGAGCAGCCGCGCACGTGTAATTTGAGTAAATAAATACTTTTTGACAGAGTTTAAAAATAAACAAAAATTAAATAAAAGTTTCCCATGAAACATTAAAGAGTAACTAAGCAAATTATTTGTGGTATAAAAGACAGTTATGAGGAAATCATGGGACAATAAGTTTAACCTTTTTCTAGCCTAGCTTTTGGTATATTAAATACATAATTTTCTTGAATTGGCCAAATTATTACAGCACAAATAGCACCAAAATTTTTTTAATTTGTAATAGAAGGATGAAAGTTAAAAAAAGATACCAAGAGCTTAAAAAGAAATTATTAAAAAAAAATGAACAAGATTCCATTTTTAAAACAAACATTAAAAAGAAAATTACAAGTAGTTTTTGCTTAAAACAGACAAAAGGAAAACATCAAGACGAGAATTTTGATTCATTGTGGAAAATTCAGCGTTCTTGGATGCAACAATGATGACAAAAGTGATTAAATGCAATAAAAAAATTGTACGGGCCAAATTGAATATTGAAAAGGAAATATTAAAATATTAAATGGATTCCTGTTTTACCGCCATGTAAACCTCATGCCTTTTTCTGAGGAGCCGTCATTCAACGAACCTGGCTGCAAAAAATGTCAATGTTAAGACAAATAACACATATAGCTCCAATATTTCGCCTATATTTGTCTTCTTCATTAACCAATAAAAAAAAAAAAACCTCAAAACTCTTTAGATTACTTAGAAGGCTTTAAGAATGTGAAAATCTTGCAAAGTATCCATCAATTATCTGTTGGTTTAGACATCCAAATTCATGCCACCAAAGCTTGACATCTTTTTCAAGCTATATGCAATGCTTGAAGTTGTAGTGGTGGCCATTGTGGGGTCACAAAGTACTGTGGAGCCGACACTTTAGCAGTCATCGTGGTGACATGATGATTGAAGAGGTCCTATTTGGAGCCTTCATTTTTATCATGTCACAGATTCGAGAAATGTCCAAGATCATTCTTGATCATCGCATCAATGATCCTAGAAAGTATTGTGGAAGCCGACACTCTAACACAAACTCTAATCTTGAGAGTATACACCTACCGGTCCCGATGACATGATGATTGAAGAGGTCCTATCTGGGGAGCCTTCGCTTCTATCAGGTTACAGATTAGAGAAATGTCCAAGTTCAAGATCCTTGACCATCCCATCAATGATCACAGGCAACATTGTCGCATGGGACAGTTTACTAAGTGGGGAGTGTGAGGACACCCCCGATTCCCTTGTTTTGCATTAAAAAAAATATTCTTAAAAGCGTACCTCAATTTTGGCCATTTCCTTCTCTACTGCTGATTGTGGCCCCTAAAAGAAAAGGGCTTTTGCCTGGTGTAAGTCTTTTTCAGGAAGCAGAGAGCTTTGATGGTGTGGAGCAGCCATTAATACTGAAATAACACGAGGACAGATTAGCAGGCACTTAAGAAAAAGCTAGGTTTCAATATGATATCCTCAGACTGATTTATTATAATTTAATATGCTAATAAAGCAGAGAAACGAGAGGTGAACCACTGAGTTATTATACATTTGAGAAGAAAAAAGCTGTCCATTATAAAAAAGAGAATCCTTTTTGACCTGAAAGAAGAGACAGCAGGACAACCGTATATGCAGAATATATACAAATACTTTATTTCTTTGACAAAGCATTGTTAATAGATTTCTCTTCCAATGGCAAAAAAAAAAAAAGAAAAAAAAATGACGCTCATCTTATTGGTGAATATTTGCAGCACCATTATGCTTATTAGAAATTAACAATGAATCTGTTGTAAGAGTGACACAGCTATTCCTCTCAAATGTTGTAACTAATGGGAGAGACGCAATCAATTCTTATAAACACCATCCATTACTAGACTCGGAAATCCACCACAACACCATCCAGTCGGACCCTTATCTGTGGGCAGCACTTCTTTGACGTCTAACCTACCTAAGCCGCCTCCCAAGTTCAAGTATACTTCTGCATCAGAATCAAAAGATGCAAATTGCCTGAAAATCTGGAAAAAGGGTTGTTCTCTCTTGTGAAGATTTCAGCTCAACTTTTTGTCAAGTGGGCAAAAACAGTTTTGGCTAGCCATTAAGATATATGGAAATTACTAATCAAAAGCTTGCAATGGCCATTTCCCTTTTCCCAAACCCCCCCGCCCCCGCTTCTCTATTAAGGTTGTGTTAAAAGCAATACACAAAACAAGACTTCAATCAATAGAAGAAAACAAAAAAAAAAAAAGTTGGACCACAATTGATGGAACAATTCAATAACCAAAAACAAACCTTGTACACTCATTCAATAAGGCCACTAATACAAATCTTTTTTCATATCATCCTAGAAATGACTTTGGTCATCCTAAGGAAGAATAATCACATAAAACAACATAACAAACTCAAATTTGACCTCAAAATCCCAACTCGGAACCTATCAAACTCAGTCAATGCTTCAGCTCCGGCCACGATCTCCAAAATCTCTCCAGCGATCATCGCTTGCCGGGCACGATCAAAAGATCTTAAAATACCCTTTTCTCAAATTATACCTTAAATCCCAACCCCAAAACCTACTCCAACTCGGTCAATGCTTCAGCTCCGGCCACAATCTCCAAAATCTCTCCGGTGATCTTTGCCTGCCTCTCACAATTATACGCCCTCAAAAGCCCTTTTTGCAGCTCAACCGCATTGTCCGTGGCACTACTCATGGCGTTCATTCGCGCGGCGAGCTCGCTAGCCACGGCCTCTTGCAATGCCCGCAACACCTGGCTGTTCAAATACAATGGCATCAAAGCATCAAGAATCTGAACCGGGTCTTGTTCGAATTCCATAACCGGAGACAAAAATTCTCCAGTTTTGTCCCTTGTTTTCATACCAATCTCTCTCTCCACACTCAATTTCCCCTGCTTACTACTCAGCCTAAAGAACTCATCTTCCATGGCGTCAACACTGTTCCCACTGTCATCGAAAACCTTTCCTTGCAATGGAAGTAACGTCTGAATAACAGGATCAAACTTGATCAAAGACACAAATTTCGTGTAAACAAGCTCGACTTTATCAACTTCTTCGCTTACGAAGAGCGAAAACACGTGATCGGCGATGATCTGCGCCTCCTTCACCGTCGGAAAATTCCCAATTTCGATCAATTTCTCCAAATTAGGGTTAGGGTTTCGACTGAAATACAAATTTCCCTTTTTTCCAACGCTGATCAGCGCGTAATCCAATCCAAGCCTCTTGATCTCTTCGATTCGGGCCTCGGCCTTTCGGATCACGGCGTTGTTGAAGCCGCCGCAGAGGCCGCGGTTGCCCGTGAAGACGACGACGGCGATCTTCTTCACCGGCCTTGCTGTCGTGAGGGGGAAATCGATGTCGTCGTACTGGACGCGGTCGTTTATGTCGTAGAGGACCTCGACGAGGGTTTCGGCGAAGGGACGGCCGTTGACGACGGCCTCCTGGGCGCGGCGGATTTTGGCGGCGGCGACGAGCTTCATGGCTTCCGTGATCTTCTGGATGTTCTTCACAGAGTCGATTCGCTCCCGCAGTTCTCGGAGGCCGCAGCGGATTCGCGGTGGGGCTCGGCGAAATGTGGGTGAGATGGAGGCGCCGGCGGTGAAAATAGACATTGAATTTTCTTCCGGTGGAGTTTTGGAGAGGTTTTGGGTTGGAGGGGTTTTTGGGAGTCTCTGCAAAAGCCGTTTTGTGGGTTTTGATTTGGGGAGAGTTGAATTAGGAGCTACGAAAAGGCGGCCATGGCGGAGGAGGAGGAGGAGACTCGGTGAAGGAATCTCCGGCGACCCATTTTGCGGCGAGGGTGGTGTCTTCCATTATATCACCATTTGGGTTGGGAATGTGCTGTCAAACGACAGGAAAAAGATGTCGTTTTGATTGAATCACTTGTCGTCTTCCTTAGCTGACGATGGTAGTCTGTGCTGTAGGTAATGATATCTTATCAGTAATATTAAATAATTAAAATACTTTATATAATTAAAATATTTTATAATTGATTTTTTTATCTTAAAAATTAACTTTGTTAAAATTTAAAATACTTTATAATTAATTTTTTATTTTAAAAATTAATTTTTTTAATAAAGTTTCAAAATATAATTAATTAAATATCAAAATTATGATTCATTTGGCTCGTATATTGTCCTCCTGCCAAATAGTAAAATAAAATAAAAGAAGCATGATGTATTTTGTTAAATTAAAAAAAAAAGGAATTTTGACATAAATGGTTTTTTTTTTTTAAAATAGTTGAAGTTTTTAATAATTAATTAAAATATTATTTTACAAAAAATTATCAATCAATTTTATCAATTAATTAATCAATAATTAATCATATAATTAAGGATCTGTTTGGCGTTTCATTCTAGACTTAAAATTTTTATTTTAGTTTTTATCTTATTTTGAATAGTCAACAAAAAAATTTATAATTTGCTTTCCAAAAGTCAACAAATTTCAAATTAAAATTTTTATTTTAAATCGATACATCAAACATAAGTTAATTTGATTAATCATTGAGCACAATATAAATTAATAATTTTTGTAATTACTTATTAATTAACTATAATATAACTTATCAATTTTGGAATTAATAAATATATATCTATAATCTATAACTATTATATAAAGAAGATTTCCATTCTTTTCACTATTCAAAATTTTGGTTGAACTATTTTGTTCTCTTGTGTTTTTCTTTTTTCCTTTCTTTTTTACTTGTACTTTTACTTTGTCTCTCTTTTTTTTTTTTTTTTTACCAATTCCTTGCAACAATTTTTTTAATAAAAAATAATTTAAAAAAATTTACAAACTACAAATTTTTTTTTTTTTACAAATATTTAAACTTTTACCCTTATTTTGCTTTATTGATTTATCCCACACACGTAAAGCGCGTGCTATCCTGCTAGCATATACATAAGTACAAGATTTCTTTTTGTTTTTTATTTTCTTTGTTTACAACAAAAACTATATTTCTGAAAAGTTCATTAGTGACTGGTCTCTCTTATTTAAAGTAGCATGTCGCTATTTGTTTAAAAGTTTGTTCTCTCTAATGTAAAGAGTTCTCTTTAATGTAAAATTAATAATAATAATAATAATAATAATAAGGACAACGTTTTCTTTAAACTTTTGTCGTTTCTGTAATGTAGGTTTTCCATTCAAAACATGACTGCCCCCAGTTTAAACGACGGAGCGTTTGTCAACTGAAAAGGCAAATGAGCAAAAAACGTCATAACATTTGTCAACAAAATTGCAATCGTCGTTTGACAAAAACGACATGTCGCATAATTATTTAAAACTTTCTTGTCGTTTAAATTTTTAAACGACATGTCACTCATCGTTTAGATGTTTGCTGCCTTTTAAATTTAGAAAAAGACTTGATTTTGTTTTTTTTTTTTTTTTTTTTGTTATTTTCTTAACAAGACTGTGGTCGTTTGAATTGGGAAAAAGACGGACCATTTTTCTCTTATCAAAAGTGGTCGTTTGATTGGGAACGACATAATA
Organism: Ficus hispida; assembly: GCA_025413025.1. Classification (NCBI taxonomy): domain Eukaryota; kingdom Viridiplantae; phylum Streptophyta; class Magnoliopsida; order Rosales; family Moraceae; genus Ficus; species Ficus hispida. The sequence continues at coordinate 26,035,860 of CM046374.1, read as the reverse complement.
ATTACTGCTGTTATTTTTCTCAAACAAATTGTGTCTTATGATTTTAAAGTTGTTGTCTTGTTGTGAAACGTTCAAAACCAACACCAGTATGTTGCTTGTCGTTTAGAAGCTTTCCGACATTTTAAACTTGATTTAGTAAGCGTGAAAGGAAGGACAGAAAATGTAAACAACAAAAACAATTTTTCTTCCATTTTGTTTCTAGAAACATTTTCCTTTTTTTTTTCAATAATAAATTCAACCTTTATCTCTCTAACTAATATATAGAAAATATTAAAAACATCAACTCTAATATTAACTTTTGAATATCAGTTTACACGATGTGTGAGTTGTATTTTATCAACTTATACGATACAGAAGTTGTATTTTTTATTAGTAAATGTATATCTACTAACTATAGAGAAGTGTCAAAGTGAGCTACTGTTTTAGTCCAAATCGGTTCATTTTGGACAAAAACAGTATTTCCTTTTTTTTTTTTAAGTCCTTCAATTCCTTTTTTTTTTCACCATAAAATAGTAAAATTTGTTTATTTTTTCATTTTGGTCCCTTTTAAATCAGTTTTTCTTTTTTTAGCCCTTCATTTCTTTTTTTTTCTTTTTCACCCTAAAAATTTATCCATTTTTCATTTTAGTCCCTTCTATTGGTCTTCTTTTTTCATTTTAGTCATGTTATCTTTTTAAATTTTTGTTATTTTTATTATTTTTTCTTTTACATTTTTGTTATTAATTTGCTTTATTTGTCTATCTCTTCTATATCTATAACTATAATGAAAGAAAGAAAATTTACTATTGAAGTTTTTTTTTTTTTTTTTACAATTTAATCCTTTTTTGTATTGATCAAATTTTTTTTCATTTTAATCTTTGTATCTTTTTTGTTTTTTTTTATGTCTCTATTTTTTTTTCTTTTCTAGTCCTTTGTTATTTTTTTTTTTATTTTTTAGGTTTACTTTTTTAACTTATTATTTTAATTTTTTCAAATATGTCTAACATGCATGTTGCAAATAAAAAAGTTAAAAAAGCTATTGTAGTCATCCAAAACATTTGGTTTGGACGAAAAACTTTCTTTCAGTCCTTCAATTTTCCTTTTTTTTTTTTTCTTTTGGCCATTTTTTATTTTTTCGTTTTAGTCCTTTTTTGTTTTTTTTTTTTTTTTTTTCTTTTTGGCCCAATTTTTTTTTTTTTATATTTTAGTCCTTTTATTTTTTTGATCTTTTTTCATACACCCTTTTTTTAATTTTTAGGTACTTTGTTGGTTTTTTTTTTTCCTTGTGTCTATTTTTTATGTGTATGCTTTTTCTTATTTAGATGAATTTTTTAAAATTGTTCAATTAAATGCATCACACATGCAACTAGTCTACACGTCTATATGAATTCTCAAACTGTGCACTTATGATTTCGTCCAAAATGTTTTGTTTAGGACGATTTTTTTTTGGTCCTTCTATTTTTTTTTTTCTTTCAGTCCAATTTTTTATTTTTTCATTTTCGGCCTCTTTTTTTTTTTTTTTTTTTTGTAGTTATGTACTTTTAACATAATTCATTTTATCTTTTTGGTTTTCTTTCATGCCTCCCCTTTTTTTTTCAGGTACTTTGTTGATTTTTTTGGATGAATTTTTTTTATTCATTTGGTCCTTCAATTTTCTTATTTTTTTCCCTTTAGGCCTAATTTTTTTATTTTTTCATTTTAATCCCTTTTTTTGTATTAGTATATTTTTAACATTTTTGTCCTTTTATCTTTTTGATATTTTTTCATAATTATTTGTTTTTATTTTCAAGTGCTTTGTTGATTTTTTTTTTGTCTATTTTTAATTATATAGATAAATTTTCTCAAATATGTCTGATCATATGTATCGCATATGCTTTAAACTAGTATATATATATATATAAGGACCAATAATCTATACCAAACACAACAATATCCATCTATCAATTTTCCTCATTGAGGTCTTATCTTGCTTTCTTTCCTTTCATCAAAACACAGACCAGAGTTCGAATACCTCCCATGATTAATCAAACATAATATTGTACCGACTCTATCAAAAGATGTGATTAAAAAATAATAATAATTAAATTAAAAAAGAGCAGAAAAATTCTACCAAAAAAAAAAAAAAAAAATTAGAAATATACACGTCGTTCATGTGTCAAGGTTTTTTGTCGTTTGCAACTTGTCGTCGTTTTAAAAAAAAAAATTCTGTGATAGGTTTTGAAAACGACAAGTCATTCATACTGTGTTGAAGAAGCATCAGTGAAGATGATGAAGGATTTGCAGTGAAATCCATTTGAATTAGCGTCGGATTGAGAAAAAAAAAAAAAAAAAAAGGGAAAAAATGTCGAAACTGTTCTCGAGAATTGCTGGGTACTTGAGCAACAGGACTCTGATGGGAGTAGACAAAACTGGGAATCGCTACTTCGCAAGAACAGAAGAGGTCGATGGCGTCAGTAAGTGGGTTTCAATTCCAATCCTCTTTCCTCTCTCTATATTTTCTGAAATTTAATTATTCTCAATCCATTCGTAAATTTTTTTTTTCTGGTTTTTCTTCGAATTGCCAAATTCTGTGTTTTTGTGTAGTTATTGTGACCAATCTTTCATGGGTTTTTCCGAAAATTTCATATCAACTTATCAGTTTGTTTATTTTTCACCGTCATATCAAATTCAGTCCTTTTTCTTTTTATATTCTCTGAAATTTGATCATTCTCAATCTACTTGTAAATTTGCTTTCTTGGTTTCCTTCGAATTGCCAAGTTCTGTGTTTTTGTGAAGTTTATTATGACCAATCTTTCCATTTGAGAAACAGGGATTTTTTCTTTTTCTTTTTAATTTTTTTTTAATTTCTGCATTTTACCTTTCGTGATGAGGACTTTGTTGAATTGAATTTTCATTTCATGGGTTTTTCCAAAAATTCATATCAACTTATTAATTTGTTTGTTTTTCGTAGTGTGGAATCTATGGAGCTAAGATTTCTATATTAAGTGAGCTGAGTTCTTATTCCTTGCATATACTCAAATAATTAATTCATGAGTTTTTTAATGGTTTTGAAGCTTTAATCTACGAAAGTTATGAAACTTGTATTAATCTTTGGAATTTTTGTGTGTATATAATTGATTTTCAAGTTGCAACTTCAAGATTACATCTAATGCTTTTTTGTTTCTCTCTCTTATTTTCTGTAATGTGACAGTGAAAGAGAAAAGATGGGTGATGTTTAAGGGAGAAGATGATCCAACCTCCATTCCTGGTAATTGCTTTTTTGTCTTGAGTCAACTTCCTTTTCGCTTTTGTCTGGAAATAAAGCTCTAATACTTTCTATCGAGAACAAAAACACGAAAGAAAAGGCAAACAAGAACTCGCAAAATTTATAATGGCTCACCTTCAATTTGAAAGCAATGTCCATTTTCAACCACTGCAGAATTTTACCGTGATGAAGGAAAAGATTAAAAATTTATAAGACATCTCACTTCGCATCTCTCAGACTCTCTATACTTCTCCTTAAAACTTATATACCCAAAATTGGAATCCCCAATATAAGGGCCTGTTTGGAACAATAGTTGGAGACTCGGAGTCGGAGTTTTGGAGGTTGGTTTAGAATTGTGTGTTTGGTTGAAATACGAATTGAAAGTAAATTGTGATATAGGGAATAGTGTAAAAATTTGAAAAGTGTTCTTAAAAAAGTACGTATTATGGATTTTGTTTCATTTCTCTTGTCACTGTGAAGTTTGAATTTCATGAAAAATGGAAGAGGGAGATTGAGAGATGTGGATTTGGGAGCTGTGGAAACCAACCTAGAAAATTTGGGCTGGAAACAATGTTCCAAGTGCCCAAAGTAAAACTAGGGCACCCGAAATAACAAGCTTGAGAAGCCCCATACACCCTTACTTAGATTTCAATCAAGGCAACACTCGCTTTTCTTTCTCTTGAATTAACTTCCTTTTAGTTTTAACTTTCTATCCTTTGTTACGTGGGAACTTTTCCTTTGCTTTATCAGATCACCAGTATGGTTTCTCCATTTTTAGCTGTTCAAGTAAAGCTTAATAGTAGGTCCACGTAGTACTTGCACTTATTTTGGACAATGATGCATTTTGGAAAGTAACGAATATCGATTTTGAAGAAGATGAAGGGTTGGACTACTATCCATTTTTCTTGCATTTGATTCCTGTATTAAGCTGATGCTTCCTTTTGATCATTATAGTTGAATGGATATGTTGGCTGAATGGGCAGCGCAAAAAAGCTCCAACGCCAGAGGTGAGCCTAGGAACTCTACTAGTTCCATTCCACGCATGCAAATTCATTAATCACTCCTTAAAATCAAATTTTGTTATCTTAATCCCTCTGACAATATGGTTCATCCCCATCCCTGCTCAGGAAATGGAAGTTTTGGAAGCAAAACGTGAACTCATGCGTCAGAATGTTGCTCGTAAGTATTTAAAAAAAAAAAAAAAAAAAACCTACTTTGTGGTTCAGGTTAGATCAATTTTTCTCTCTATCGTTACTTTTTGTTCTCTTTCGTGTTTATACGTAACATACTTTTAAATCGGACGTTCCTATTTCCTCCTTTTCTGTTATGTAGTGACCTGAGTAACCTTATCTCTTTTCAATCCCTGAAGTTCTGAAGAAAGAAGAAGAGGAAAGGAAGCAAAAAGAAGGTGGTACACACAAAAGCACCAGCATAGGTGAGCTGTTTATTGAAATATCTCGATATCATTTGTGTTATTCTGCTTATGCAATTACTATACATCATTATCCCCATCTGTAGGTAAAGCTGCAGGTCCGGACTTGAGAAGTTTTATTAGGCAATTTCCAGGTTCTTCTGAAGGTATCTCCCACAATGCCTTTTTTCTTTCCTTTTCTTTTTATCAAGGACTGAGGATGATTTCTCTTTGCTTTGAGAAATAATGAAAGAGAACTTAAAAATTGAACAAAGTAGCAAATTGTAAACTATTTTCTGCCAAAAGAAATTCCACATACACAGAGATCTGTTGAAATAATGAGACAATGAGTGCGGTTTGAATCAGAGTATTAACGTTTGACAGTCGTTTCCTTGTTCTGGAATGTAGTTATCTAATCCTAATTTTTCCAGAGTGTTGCACAAAAAATCATTGTTATTGTTCTGGAATGTAGTTATCTAATCCTACTTTCAAAAAAAAAAAAAAAATCATCTGTAGAGCACATTTAATATGGTTCTAACATTGTATTATCCATTTTCTGTTCTCAAAGGTGACAAAATTGAGGAAGAAACTGATGCCGCCGAAGGAGTGAGGTGGGTCTGCAGTCCCGTACTCTCTATTTCTATTTTTTGTGTTTGTTTTCATATTATCAGTTTTCATGAGTTTTGAATTTTTGTTCAACTTCATGTTTTGTTCTCTTATTGGCCATCATATTCGCTTGATATATAGGACCATACCAAGAGAGAAGCAGAAAAAGAAAGACGAGTTCCACGGTAAGTTCACCCGCATATATTTCTGAATCAGTGCCCGTGTGAGCAATTGCCTTAGAAATTGGAATCAGTGTAAAAGATAAGAAAACATTTTCGGCTCGGCTCTTCTGAAAACAAAAGGAGGGAAAGAAGTGAAAAACATATAAATGACGGAATAGAGAGACCAGAATTTATTTGTTTAAGGTGACTGCTATACCAAATTCAAGGCTTTGTAGCATATCAAAACTTTTCCAATGTTTGTCTTTCCTTTTCCAGGTCTTCAGAGCCAACGGGATCCGGTGCAACATACCAGCCAGGGACATGGCAGCCGCCAACATGAATTATGCGGTTAGGCGTTCCTTAGCCCCAGAGTACCACATCTGAGTTCGCTGGCGATACCTTGGCCAGTTTTTGTGGAGCTATTCTTTTGGCACAAATGCAACACATTCTTCTTAGCCAAACGGGAGTACAACATCAAATTTAGATTTAGAAAAGAAAAAATAAAGTACAGCACATTCTTAATCCCAGATATGAGTTATTGTTTGAGCCTGTTCTTAGTTTGTGGAACGATTTGTCTGGTTAATTCCGTTCACGAATGTGACCTCAGCCTGCTAACTAGTTGGAGCAATTTGTTTCATTTGCATGCAAATGTTACAGCACAAAAATTCAATGGACCCCCTATTTACAACTACAAGAATAAATCTGAGCAAAAATAATTTTGGTGGCACATCATATTAGAGTCATTTATGCACATAAAATTATTGACTTGTATACCTATCACTAATGTTTACTAGCTCTCTAGTCACTTTAGGATTTTCAAATTTCGATTTTTAGGGAAATGAATCAACCCAATAACTAATCCAACAAAATATATAAAAGTATTGATCTCATTTTGACCTCGAATTTGAATCATTTTATTCTCTTCTTAAACTTTAAAAACTCTTATTTTACTTTGGAAGAAGTTGACATTAGAATCTTCCTTAAAAACATTATATAAAAAAAGGAAGATAGACTTGATCTTATTAAGCTCTTTTTATTGGAGTTTCTGTTAAAAATAAAAGAAAAAAAAAATACATGACATCATTTAATCCCTATTTTTCTTTATGTTTTCAACCAAAATAATATTAAAAATGATCAAGTGAGATAAATTCAAAATTAAGATGCTAAATAAGAGTTTCAAAATTCAAAAAAACAAAATAGGAATGACTCTAAACTTAAATATAGATAAGACAAATCCCAAAATTTTACTAGGACCATAAACACCATATGATTTTCACCTATTTAGATTCCATATGCAAAAAGAAAATTGCAATTTTAATTAGACGAGTATGAACTGCAAATCACAACTTGAAGGAAAACTAATTTTTCTCACTTAAATTTTTTCTTTTTAGAATTTCAGTTAGAAAAAATTAAATAAAAACCACATATCCTGTTTAATCCCTGTTTTTTTTGTTTGTTTTTACAAAAATGATTTTAATAAAAAAGATTGAATGAGATTAATTTAAAATTTAAGAGGTAAGGGGAGAATTTTAAAAGATTAAGCTTGCATTTTATTCGTTGGTTGGAGATGAAATTTTTAAGTTGGAGTTTGTTGACCTTTTAAAAACTAGTTATAAATTTTATTAACTTTTTAGAAAAATAAAAATTAAGATTAAAAAATCCAGTATAAGTTGAGTTAAATTTAAATACCAAATAAAAGAGATAGAATAAAGATAATAATAAATTAAGGCTTTCAAAAAACAAACAAAATAGTAAAATTAAGGGGTAGAAATTAGAATAATTTAGAAATTATTAATAATATCGAATAAATAATTTAGCTTGCATTTCACGAAAGTTCTACAATATGCCTTTGCATTTTCAGTCACCACGACCATATTTTACCGACAACAACAAGACTTCACATTAAACAATCATTATCACATAACAAACATCCCCTCCATCACCGTTCATTTTCTACGGCATCCCATCCAACAGCCCTCAACAAGCCACCTCATCCATTCCTTCCAACTAAATTTACAAGAATGCCACTACATACAAAAAAAAAAAAAAAAAAAAGACCTCCGTCGTCTTCTACTACAAACAACGTTGCTCCTCTTCCGACACACCATTTTGCAGAAGCTGCTTCTCTCTCTCTCTCTCTCTCTCTCTCCCGCACTTTCTCTCTCTAGATTCTAGAAGCTTCTTCGAAACCCAAGAAATCGAAGCCATGTTCAGAGCCTCACCGTCGTCCTCCTCCTCGCTGCTTTCTCTCTCTAGACTCCGCTTCTCCTCCTCCTCTCTCTCCAGATTCTCTGCTTCTGATTCTTCTTCTTCTTCTTCTTCTTCGCCGGCGTTCTTCTCAGGAGCAAAGCCGTTTCGCTCCTCTTCGCAGTCGTATCTTCCGTTTCTCACTCGGAACCACCGCTCTCTGAGCTTCTGCTCGGCGCTCCGGTGCTCTGCTCCGCGGAGGAGCCACGGCAGCTGTTGTCGGCGGCGATCTCCGATCAGCCTCGAGGCTCGTTTTCGGACTGAAGCTCCGGTCGCGGAAGGTTTTGAGCGGAAAATGTCGACTTCTGGTGTGTGTTTTTGCTTTCTCTCTCTAGAAACTTTATAGTTTTTGAAGTAAAGTAGTAATCTTTGAGTATTTCATGTTTTTGAATTTCTGTATATAATTTATTTTTATTTTCGTAAATTTTTTATTCAGCTTCGGAACACGCTTTCGAGGATATAATCACTACTCTTCCCAAGCCTGGAGGTGGCGAGTTTGGGAAATTCTACAGTCTACCTGCATTGAATGATCCGAGAATTGGTATCTATTTATATTGAATTTCTTCTATTTTATCGTACATATGATTTGATATTGATAAAAAATTATACCTACAATAATATTGAAGTTAGCGTCTCTCATTCAGTGTTATAGTGGAGAGAGAGTCTCTGTAACGAGAAAAGTTTTTCAGCATTTTTTATGGTATATATATTTATATATTTGTATTTATTAATATATATGGAATTCAAATGTATTTCTTGGATTGGCAGGGAGGCTTCCATACTCTATAAGGATACTTTTGGAATCCGCAATACGAAATTGCGATAATTTTGAAGTTACAAAGGAAGATGTTGAAAAGATTGTTGATTGGGAGAATACGTCACCGAAGATGGTCGAAATTCCTTTCAAGCCGGCTCGTGTTCTTCTGCAGGTTTTTAGATTTATTTTCCTAATGATGTTAGTCCTAATGGTGTTGTGAGTGAAAAAACAAACACTTAATTTTCGGCTTTTCATTTCTTGACCAGGACTTTACTGGTGTACCGGCTGTGGTTGATCTTGCCGCCGTGAGGGATGCCATGAAGAAACTTGGCAGTGATCCTAACAACATCAATCCTTTGGTTTGTATTTTTTTTGTTCTCAATAGTGAAAATTTGCGTCGATTTTTTTCTTTTCTTATTGTAATATTTCATTTCGGGTATCTGATATTTGATAACATGATTTATGTCTATTGAAGTATACCACAGATGGATTTTGAACGTAACAAGTTCTCTTTCAGGTTCCAGTGGATCTTGTAGTTGATCATTCTGTTCAAGTCGACGTGGCAAGGTCTGAAAATGCAATACAGGCTAATATGGAGCTGGAATTACAGAGGAACAAAGAGAGATTCGCTTTCTTAAAATGGGGATCATCTGCTTTTCATAACATGCTTGTTGTTCCTCCTGGTTCAGGAATTGTACATCAGGTAAGATGAACATAAGATAGATCAAAAGAGTCCATTGAGTGAGCTTAAGTGATAGCATTCCTATCTTAGGTTCCTGGTAGAGGTTTTTGAATAGTTTTCATTTATTAAATTGCGATACTTACTGGTAAACCAAATTCTTTCCTCAATCTTCTTGATCAGGTAGGTCATCATTGTTTTAGATTCCAATTGCAAATACCTAGAGAGCTATAGTCTTGGATAAATATACTTTTCTCCTTGCAACAATGAAAACATATGTTCGTTTTTTATGTGTCTTATCGATGGTGTAGGTTAATCTGGAATTCCTTGGAAGGGTTGTTTTCAACAACGATGGCCTTCTCTATCCTGATAGTGTGGTCGGTACTGATTCCCACACAACAATGATTGATGGGTTGGGAGTTGCTGGGTGGGGAGTTGGAGGAATAGAAGCAGAGGCAGCAATGCTTGGCCAGGTGTTGATCGTCTGTTAAAAGAAGGATATTGTTTTGGATTGCTCTAATGGCTGATTGATACAGCATTTTAATAGTTTTTCTTGAGATGCAGTCATGAGCATGAGTTACTGCATTAATTGTTCCCTTGAATGCTGACAGTCCTTACTTGCCTTGTGACTAACGGAATGCATATTGTGATCATTCTAGGATTTTCTTTCTTGCTTCTTTTTTTCTTCCCTTTTCTTTTGTTATAAATAATCTATTAATTTGAAGCTCAGCTACTTCTCTAGATGAAACATGCATAGATCTTTTATGCAAATTTAATGTAAGCAATCCATAAGTATATGCGTTATAACTTACTGTAAGCATGGACAAAATTTCATTTCTGCTTGATTTTAACTGTTTTCTGCTTGGAGATCTGGCCATGTGGCACAGATGCATCTATAGTCTTATAAATTCGTAGGCTTAATTTTAAATTGGACAGCCCATGAGCATGGTGTTACCTGGTGTTGTTGGATTCAAGTTGACTGGAAAATTGCGGGATGGTGTCACAGCTACTGACTTGGTATTAACCGTGACTCAAATGTTGAGGAAGCATGGTGTTGTTGGCAAGTTTGTTGAGTTTTATGGTAAGCCTAGGAATACTGAACTTCATGAATCATGTTTGAATCTTTGTCAGTATTCATCCCAGTTGCGCATATGTCTCTAACTCCTCTGTTGTACATATAGGTGAGGGTATGGGTGAATTATCATTAGCTGATAGGGCAACTATTGCAAACATGTCTCCTGAATATGGAGCAACCATGGGTTTCTTTCCTGTGGATCGCGTCACTTTGGAGTATCTTAAGTTAACTGGAAGAAGTGATGAAACAGTGAGAACCTTTTTCACTCATTTGTTTTCATGTGGGTCTGGTACTCGGGCGGTGAATTTATTTATGAATTTTTGTAAATTAGGTGGAAATGATCGAAGCATACCTGCGTGTGAACAAAATGTTCATTGATCACAATGAGGTAAAGTCCTCTGGTTCCTCTTTAATTGTTACTGCATGGTTATTTTAGATGGCATTGTTCAGTGATACCTTTTACTTCATCCAGCCTGAGGAGGAAAGACTATACACGTCTTATTTGCAGTTGGATCTATCAGATGTTGAACCCTGTGTTTCAGGACCGAAGCGGTAAACTTTATTGCCATCTGTTTTTTGCGTGTTAAATCCACTTAATATACTCTGTTTTGTTATCCTCTAAGGAATGTTTGACTTCTCAACAGTCCCCATGATCGAGTTCCTTTGAAAGACATGAAGGCAGATTGGCATGCATGTCTTGATAAAAAAGTTGGATTCAAGGTGATCTGGAAATTAACATTTTCCATGGGCTAACATGAAGTGGAACCTTTTTTTTTTTTTTTTATCCCCCAGCTCAGTTGGTGTTGGGTTGTCTAGATATGTGCTTGACTTGTTCCTTGCGTGTGATTGATCAACTATCTACAGGGTTTTGGGGTTCCAAAAGAGGAACAGAATAAGGTGATCAAGTTTTCATTCCACGGACAACCTGCTGAACTAAAGCATGGCAGTGTAGTCATTGCGGCCATTACAAGTTGTACAAACACATCGAACCCTAGTGTCATGCTGGGGGCAGGCCTTGTCGCCAAGAAAGCGTGTGAACTGGGCTTGGAGGTCAGTCTGATTCTCAACTGCTATAAGTTGTGTTGAGAGTAAGGCAAGAGATCCAATAGGAATTTTTTAATGGTCAGTTTTGTTGACACATGTTTGCATATCAGGTTAAGCCGTGGATAAAAACAAGTCTTGCTCCAGGTTCTGGAGTTGTTACTAAGTATCTGCAAAAAAGGTATCCTCATCATCCTAGATTGTTTCTTTTCTATTTAGATGCATAATATTTTCATAAACGAGGTTATATTTTTATATTCTTTTTTGTTCCTCTTCAGTGGCTTGCAAAAGTACTTGAACCAGCAGGGCTTTCATATCGTTGGATATGGCTGTACTACATGTATTGGAAATTCAGGAGAACTTGATGAATCAGTTGCTTCAGCAATTTCAGAAAATGGTACTTATCTTTTGCTTATAGGAAAAAGAAAATTGCTGAAAGTCATATGGTTGCTTTTGAAATCAGAGCTATTAGATTAATGTAGTTATTGTTTAAAAAATTCGAATTTCAACTTCAGCATCGATGTCTTCCTCTTGCTTTGTTTGCCTTTTCTCTTCTTTTAAAATCTTTTCATGGTTACTCTTATCTAGACATTATTGCTGCGGCCGTTCTTTCTGGGAATCGCAACTTTGAAGGTCGTGTTCATCCGCTAACTAGAGCTAACTATCTAGCCTCTCCACCACTGGTGGTTGCCTATGCATTAGCTGGCACGGTGTGTACCCATTATCTAGTATACCGTTGTATACTTTGGTACTTTGATGATGAGATTTCCTTACCATAGACATGAAGCAGTGTGTAGCCCTTGTTTAATCTTTTTTCTACAGAGAACGGAAAAGGATGGGGGGGGAAACCCATCGTTCGATCTCAATCGTCTATTTGTTTTGACAATTTCAGGTTGACATCGACCTTAATAAGGATCCTATTGGAGTAGGGAAGAATGGAAAAAATGTGTACTTCAAGGATATCTGGCCTAGTAATGAAGAAGTTGCGGAGGTGAATAATTCTTATCTTATACATTCATGATAGATATCGCTCAATGATGCAAGATTATCACACAATTTTTACCTTGGAGCATGCTGAATGGTTATGTTTATGTAGGTCGTTCAATCTAGTGTGCTGCCTGATATGTTCAAGAGCACTTATGAGGCTATAACGAAAGGCAATCCCGTGTGGAACCAGCTCTCCGTACCAGCTTCGACACTTTACCCTTGGGATCCTAACTCTACCTATATTCACGAGCCCCCCTTCTTCAAGGACATGCCCGTGGACCCACCAGGTCCACATGGAGTGAATGACGCCTTTTGCTTGCTTGTTTTTGGTGACAGTATAACCACAGATCATATATCTCCAGCCGGAAGTATCCACAGGGACAGCCCCGCTGCAAAGTATCTCCTTGAGCGTGGAGTTGATGTAAAGGACTTCAATTCCTATGGCAGCCGACGTGGTAATGACGAGGTGATGGCTAGAGGCACTTTCGCCAATATCCGCTTGGTTAACAAGCTCTTGAACGGAGAAGTTGGTCCGAAAACAATTCACATTCCAACAGGAGAGAAACTGTATGCATTTGATGCAGCTATGGTGAGTTCCAAAACCTTCTTTCTTTTCGCTCTTGTTCATGTCCTTTTTCAGTCAATTTCACCTCTACAGACTCGTTTTTACCTAGTTGAGTAAACCAATCACTGCACTTCGTGTTCTAGTTTGGAGTTGCATGTCGCTTTACAAGATTTATTGGTTGAAGTAGAGCCTTAATTTTCAGCCAATTGCACTTTGCATCTGCAATATTGTGGTCGGAAGTTTGTTGGCATTTTTTTTTCTCCCCTCTCTATTTAGCCTCAATCAACCTTTTTTTTTTTTTTTTTTTTATGTCGGTAAACTTGATAGTTTTTCCCCCTTCTTCCGAGTTGGTTTATTCTAAACCATCCATCGATTCATTCACTTGACAGAGATACAAGGCGGCAGGACAAGACACCATTGTCTTGGCTGGAGCAGAGTACGGAAGTGGCAGCTCTCGGGACTGGGCTGCTAAAGGTCCAAAGCTATTGGTAAGTCTCAAATTCCATTTCTTTTCGGCATTCATGTTCCAAGTGCGCGTGTACATTATACCTTACATAAGGTTCAATCCATGAACCAGGGAGTTAAAGCAGTAATCGCCAAGAGTTTCGAGCGAATTCATCGCAGCAATTTGGTCGGAATGGGGATCATTCCACTCAGTTTCAAACCTGGTGAGGATGCTGAAACACTCGGATTGACAGGCCATGAACGCTACACAATCGACCTTCCGAGAAACATCAGCGAGATCAGGCCCGACCAAGATGTTACTGTCACAACCAACACCGGGAAATCTTTCACATGTACACTCCGCTTCGACACAGAGGTATCTACCATAAAAGGAGAGAAACTAGTGCTATTTAATGGTTTGCTGTGTTAACTATCTGTGGCTTAACACAAACTGTGTTTGCAGGTGGAGTTGGCGTATTTCGACCACGGCGGCATTCTCCATTACGTCATTCGAAACCTGATCAAGCAGTAGCTTTGTGAGTAAAATTGCTTTCCAACGAATTTAATTCATTCCCAGTTTACATGTATTTAGTTCCTTCTGTAATGTAAATAACTTCATTTCTCCAACTCCTTGTTACTCGTGCATTCATGGTTTTTTTTTTTTTTTTTTAATTATATTTTTTGTTTTCTTCGTTTGCCAATCGACGTTCTTCTGCTGCTTATTGCTCTCCCTTATTTCTAACTTCGATATCCGTTTTACTCGTCCTGGAGGTGTCATCTCATTTGATACTACATATCTCACTAAACACAAACAAATATGATATGCCTTTTGCTCCATTAGTTAGAGTAAATCACCGTGGACAAACAATATTGCTTGGTTGTTGGTCTTGAAAAATATAAATAAATAATAAATAAATAAAGAAGAGAATAAAAGATAGAAGAATAGGACAAAGGATTAACGTGGTTTCATCCACTCACTAGTGAAGAGTAATATGAATGAGCTCTTATAAATTTAGAGATACCAAATCTTCTATAATCAAGAAATTTTACTTCCTATTATAAAAATTAATATAAATAAATTAAAATCTCTTATATTACAATCAATCAACCTCTAAACTGGGAATAATCATAAATAATAATTTTAATCAATATTTGACAATCATATAAAATCGACGGTTGTTGTTATCCAATGAAGATAAAAAAAACTTATGTTTGGTTATTTGAGACATGGATGATTAGATTGTATGAAAGGTCTTTCTCCAAATGCAATTATTAGTGACCAATGCAAGGCTATTAAAGGAGCTGTTAGGCTATGTTTGGTTGGAGGGAGAGAAAAGTAGAAGGAGAGAGTGGTAGATCACCTAGAGATCAGGAAGGAGGGAGAAATTATTTCTTTCATGGTGTTTGGTATGACAAGAAGGAAAAAAAAGTAAAAATCATCTCTTGTATGGTATGAAGATATAAGAGAAATGAAAGAGTATATTTTATTTGTAAAATGACTATTTTGTTTCTAATCAATAAGATAGATTGAATTCATTCAAAAATCTATCCAATTTGGGGGGTAAAATTGAGGTTTTTTTGAAGGATTAGGATTCCCTACCCTAATCATTCCCTTCCTCTCTTCTCCCCAACCAAACAACCATAATTATCAATACCCTTACACCAATCCCTCTCCTTCATTTGATTTTTCTCTCCTACCAAACGCACTCTATTTCAACTCATTTTTTGATGGATATGTCAACTCATAAACTACTTTAAAACAGCTTGCAAAGCAGTATGATAATGCTTTGAGAAGTAAGGTTGAGAAGGAAAATTTAGCAAATTTTGCTTCTTTCAATCCAAGGCTTCCAAGGATAACAAATTTTACCATTGGGAAGCAATTTCAAGATTCTTATAGAGCATTGAGATTTTCAAGAAATTTCAACAGGAATTTACGAGGATTGCATTACTGCAATGTTAGTTTTGCTAAGGTTGAAGGGTCAATTTCAACATTTCAAGTGAGAGAAAATGTGATGGTAAGGGATTGCAATTCTTTACAGTGAAGTTGAACGCGAAGTTCGTTGTTTCTGTTGCTTATTTGAATCTCAAGGAATTTTACATCTTACATAAGTGTATTTTTTTTTAAACTAAAAAAATAAAACGATGGTGGTCTCATCATTTCTTGTTTTTAAGATTCATGTAGGTAGGGACACTCCCCTAAGTTGGGAGAGGATTTGAACCTCTGACCTTCCGGTTGGTGAGATTCTAAAATTACTTTATTTGTCAACTCATCCACCCCTATGTATTCTTACATAAGTGTACGTCGTTTAATATCTTTTCTCCTTCGATCTAGAATATATTTTGATGGAACTTTATCAACCCATGGATCATAAGTACAACAACTATACACCGAATGGCACAATAAGCTGCAAAAGAAATGTGACGAGCTCATAGAAATGGCAATTGATTCTACTAAGAAATGTGAAATCTTGTCAACAATTTTAGAAGACGGAAAAGCGAAACTTCGTGAAAAAGGTTCGGCATGTGACAAGTTCTTACAACCACCTACTGTGAGATCATTGGAAGAAGATGATGGTCTTAAGGAAAACTCAATTTCAGAAAGAGCAATGCTAGGGAATATTAGTGATGTTTAACATCACTCACTAATAAAGAATTGATTCAATAATATGGGACCCATTAGTGAGGTCCACTTCTCTATTAATGTGATGTTAAATATCATTGATGTTTCGTAGCTCTTTTTTTTTTTTTTTTTTTTTTTTTTTTTTTTTTTTTTAGAAAAGAGGTTGCTTTGAATAAAGGGTCGAATTTGGGAACCGTGGGATAGGTTCTGAGCTTCAATTTGTTGGGTCCAATTTGGATTTATATTTTTAAGAAAAGTCAAATTTGGACTTCAAAAGATTATTTTCCTTTTCTTTTCGTGAAAAAAAAAACTATTTTTTTAGAGAAAAGAGTAAATAATATTTTTAAAAAGATTAATAATAAATTATAATATAAAATTTTAAATATAATAATAAATAACATAATTAATATAATAATAAATAACATAATCAGATTTATGATCGCGTAATACAAAAAAAAAAAAAAAATCTCTTCCTCGTTCCTCTTCTTTTTCTTTAATTTGAAACTATGCACGTAAATTTATTCTTATAAATTAACTATAAAACCAAATGTTTTTAAAAAATTCAAAAAAATATAAGAATTTATCAGAAATATATACTATAATTTATCATTCTTGAAAAACATGTTTTAAACTTCAATTGTATTTATAAAATATTTTATTTGTTATAATTTCCCCATTTTTTTAGTTTTAAACAGAAAAAGAGAATCTAACTCATCATTTTACCCATTTATCTATTTATCTCTCTGCATGGGTCAGTCAGCAGTCAATCCAATTGGGTCAAAATTTGTATTTCTGATCTCTAAAAACAAATATCATAGGTCAATATAATATAAGACGAGGGAAAAATAAAATAATAATAATAATAATAATAAGATAAGGAGTGATATAATAGATCATTGACGAAAAATTTTATTTAAAAAAGGGAATAAATTGTTGATTTAAGAGCCATTCTAAAATAAATAAAATTTTACACCTACATAAATTAATGGATGACAAATGATCTTAATATCTTTGCTGAGCATTTCTCTTTCGTTCATCCGGATTTGAATCCAATTGCCCCACCTTTAAGCCCCCCACTCCAGTTTTGACTATAGATGCTTGGGTTTGATGATAGCAGGTAGATCGTAGGTACTGTAATGTTTAGATTTGGTGATGATATGACAGATTTTTGGTGGATAATAAAAAAAAAAAAAAAACTAATATAGAAAACTTGATTCTCTATAGAGAAGTATTCTTGTTTATGGGATTTAAAAACTTGAAAATATATAATTACTATAAGATCTTTTTTGTTAAAAAAAAAAAATGACCATACTTTTTTGGTGAATGGTAATGACCTTACTTTTTACAAGATTAATGTTTCATAAATCCTTCTGAATTTATGCACCCTTTTCATTTTGACCCCAATTTTCTTAGAACGTTCAAAATGTTCAAGACCCCTTTCCATCTTTCTCTACTTATCAACTTGATGGAGTTCACCATGTGGCGTTTTATCGGTTTAGTGAAGGACATTTGTTTTGTTTTGTTTTTTGTTTTTGATTTTTTGAATAGTGAAGGACATTTTCCTAAGCACACTACGGTTTAGTAAAGGGCGTTTAAAAAAAAAAAAAAAAAAAAAAAAAAAAAAAAAAAAAAGACTTCTATAATGAGGTAAAGCAACTTTACCCCGTTGATTAGGTAAAAGTTTTCGATGAAATTTAACGGTCGAGATTCAAAAGATACATCAAACTTATTGTGATACCTTTTACGTGTGATTATAGTGAAAAAAAGAAAAATTTTCCAAGCAAAAAAAATATTGAAAAAATATTTTATTCGCTCGCGCATCGTGGCTCAGCGGTGATGGCTAGCGAAGGCGGATCAGCCCCCGGCGTCGAAACTATCGCGACCCATTAGCGATTCGCCACTGACGGGGATTCCCTTGCGACTCAGTCACGATTCGCCGCCTCGGATCGTCGAGATCGAACTTTGGGTGGCGGTGGGCTTATATAATGAATTAATTTCTCTCTCTCTCTCTCCCTCGAAAGATTGGACTTTCGATTTCATTGAGAAAATTTGTGAATTTGACTGAGGATTTTGATCTCTTTTGGCGATCTCTTGGATAGATTTCTTGAATAATGTTTTTGATGGCGTTCTGTAGAGTCAGAGAACAAGCCATAGTTTCCTGGTTGAAATTTGTTTTTGTTTTTGTTTTTAATCTTGGCACTGATTAGCGAAAACAGCAAAGCTTGTCTTCCCTAACCGGCCCTTGACCAAGAAAGGGACGAACTTGGTGGATTTCTGTGATGGAGGAGAAGAAGAAGAAGCTTCATCCAACCCACAGTCCGACGCTCGCAATCCCAGTTATTCCACCGGCGACGATAATCGAAGTGGTCGTCCAACTGTTAGTTACCCCAAATCTTGTTGCGTCGCCGAATCTTGTGGTCTCAAGTGGCCGTCCCCTCCGCCGGATCTGAAAAATTTTCAGATCGCCGGCAACTTCCAAGAGCAGCAGAAAGGCTGAATCCAACTCCCGAGCCTCTTTATTCATGCCTTTTCTTATTCCTCTTCGACATATCAATTAAAAATATATATTTAATTATAATATAATAATAAATCAATTAAAAGATTATATTAATTACAGTATCATAATATTACAAAGAGACATAAATGAGAACATAAATAAGAACATATATGAATTAAATCCTAGAAGATATTTGTTTTATTTTTATTTTTTATTTTTTTATTGATTTCAAGTGTGATCATATATTTGATTTCTAGAATAATGACAATGCATGTTTTAATCTAAACCGTCTAAAGATAATTTGACGGTTGAAAATTTTATCCCATTGATGGGATAAAGTCGGAGGATCTCATCGTAGAATTTACCTTAAAAAATATACAAAAAAACCATATTTAAGTAACTGATGCAATATTCTCAGGAAAAACTTGAACAACCTTAAACAAAAAGGTACTTGTATCTGAAATTGACACAGATAGGTAGGTAGAAAATACCTAGACGTCTCTCTGAGGAACTCGGTAAAATAACCCTGTAACTTTGGGAGAATAAGTGCCTCCTCACAAAGGGGTTCCAGTGACCAGGTCCAGACGATTGTCTACCAAAAATATAAATTTTCATAAAATCATAAGACCATATATGGGGGTTGACACCTGTCTAGGAAGGTCAAGAAATTTGGTGACATATATATATATCTCATTTGGTGAATTGGAAGTGAATTTGCCAAAAACAAAAGGGTTATAATTCATTTACTAGAATTTGTGTGTCCATTTTCATTTTAGCCTTCAAAAATGCCTCCTATTATATAAAAAAAATAGCTCAAAGGCCCGTGTTTGATGGAATCCACGACATACACTTATCTAGCCTTGACATATTGATTCAATGAAGGTCATTTTCTTAAAAACACCCTTGTTTAGTCAATGGCATTTTAGTAAAATTCAAGTATTTTCCTTTTTGAATTAGAAATATATTCTTACCATAGCGGTTTAATTTAACCCGGATGTTTTTAGAAGAATGCAAAAAGAATTAGGTTGATTAGTCTTTTTTTATTACCTAATTTAATAAATGACTCAACTTTTTTTATTTAGGAAAATGACAATTTGTCATTTTTCAAATTTGATCAATTAATGATTAACTAATAATCAATCAGTGATTGATTTTGAAAATTAATGATTGATTAATGATCTTTCAATAATTGATTATGAAATTTAGTTATTTAAGTTATGATTAATTCAATTACTAATGACCATTTAAGAAAATTGATTTTAACAAATTTTAAAAACTTCAATTATTTATTAAAAAATTCTTTAAAAAAAGGTTATTTATCTATAAATAGAGAGAGAGAAAGTAGGTCAATGTCAATTTTTACACATTTATTAAAGAAGTGACGAAACTTTTTTCTTTTTTTAAGAAAATACGTTAAAAATGTTAATTTATTATAGTCAATCATATTCTCTCAATTATCGACCATTTTAAGAAAATAATTAATTTCCTAATTTAACAGAATTTGGGATGTTTATTAAAAAATATTTAAAAAGATAATTTTGATCTATTTTCGATTAAAAAAAAGAGACTAACATTATTGTGAGATAAAATTAAGTAGTTATGTGGTTTATTATTATTATTTTTTTTACAACTTCTTTAAAAATAAACAAAATAAACTTGAAATATTAGACTGGGTAGTCCATAATAATTACCTAATCTAATAGTTAGTCTGACTTTTTTTTTATTAGTTAAATGAGTTAATCAAATTTCATCTATTTCCCAAACTCCTCTCTCCCTCCCCCGCCTCTTTCTATTTCTCCTCCCTCTACATGTTTTTCTCTTCTCTCATTTCAACTATCACCGTCACCGACCATAACCTCGGACATAGACTGGCAATGGCGGAATCGCGACACCAAGGCAAAATCATTGTGCCGCTTGCAACGGAGAGAGAGAAACCAGATCGCGGAGAGCAAGCCGTTCTTAATTGACCGATGGTTAATCAGTGATTAGTTGTTCAATATAGTCAATCAGTGATTGATCATTTACAAAATTGATTGATCATTCTATGGAAAAAAAAAAAAGGTCTTTAAATTAATTTTTAAAAACTTTGGTCATTTAATAAAAAAACTTATTAAAAAAATGTTAATTAACTATATATCCCAATAAACTTTTGATTTGGTTTGTTTGTTTTTTTTTTTTTTTTTTTTCTTTTGTTTTTGTTTTTGTTTTTTTTTTTTGGGAGAAGGGAAAAAACTTATTGGGTTTTTTTAGGTAAATGACCTTTTTAACTGAACTTTATGATCATCCATTAATAGTTTACTAATAGTTATTGTTAAATCTCAACAATGGACCGCGCAAATCATTATTTTATATTGATTGATAATATAATCCGACAATAGATCATCAAGTATGTTGTCATTGATGCATCATTTAAATAAGAAAATGATCAGTTTACTAGATTTCAAAAATGAAAAATGAAATAAATAATAAACTCTAATCTCAAGTTTTAAATATTAACTCTATTCTCAGCTTAAATGATTTGATATCAACTTAAATATCAACTTAATCTCATATATCTAAGGAGAAAAAAATAATAGTTTTCGTCCACAAGTATTCGTTTTGGATGAAATCAGTTTCTCTTTTCTTTTTAGTCATTCAATTTTTTTTTGTTTCTCACCCTAAAATTCATTTATTTTTTCATTTTAGTCCCTTTTAAATCAGTTTTCTTATTTTTTTTTAGTACTTCATTTCTTTTTCTTTCTTTTTAACCCTAGAATTTATTTATATATTTTCTATTTTAGTCCCTTTTTGTATTGGTCTTTTTTTCAATTTAATCCTTTTTTTTTTTTGTTCTTTTACAATGTTATTATTTTTTAAATTTTTTCTTTTATATTTTTCTTATTAATTTGCTTTGTTTGTCTATCTCGTATGCGTGAGCTTCTCTTATGCATTGTCCAAAACGAAATGTTTTTTTCTTTTTCTTTTAGTCCCTCAATTTTTTACTTTTAATTTTTTAGCTTATTTTTTATTTTATTTTTTCATTTTAGTCTATTTTCTATTGGTTTATATATATATATATATATATATATATATATTTTTCTCAAATAAATTTTAAATCCTAGTATTAATAGGAAGATGACAAATTATTACTAAGTGAGTTAGTGCTCAAAGTTTGTTCCATATATTTGTCTTTAAATAAATAAATGCAAAATCTTGAAAGCTATATTGCATTCTCTCTCTAAGTTGCCACCAAATATCAGAGTGAGAGTCTCTATTTCATCTCTCTCTCTCACGGTCATAGTCTTCAGGTACTCAACCATTGCACACACACACTCTCTCATAGTCAGAGTATTCAGATCCTCAATCATTGCCCTCTCGAACACCATAATCACCTATATCTTTGAAGGTAAGCCAATGCTTAATCAAGATACGTATTCACTATACAACCGTTACCAACTTCTTTCTCTTTCTTTTCCCTTCTTTTTCGTTTGTTTGTTTGTTATATAAAGAATATTCTCTCTCTCTCTCTCACGGTCAGAGTCTTCAGGTCCTCAATCATTGCCCACTTTCTATCTCTCTTACAGTCAGAGTCTTCAAATCCTTAACCATTATCCTCTTGAACACCACAATCACCCGTCTCTGAAGGTAAGCCAATGCTTAATCAGGATGCATATTCACCATACAACCATTGCCCACACACACACTCTCTCTCTCTTTCTCTCTCTCTATGTTTTTTTTTCCTTCTTTTTCTTTTGTTTGTTTGTTGTACAAAGAATACTCTCTCTCTCTCTCTTTCACGGTCAGAGTCTTCAGGTCTTCAACCATTGCCCTCTCCCTCTCTCACTCACAGTCAGAGTCTTCAGATCCTCAACCATTGCCCTCTTGAATACCACAATCACATGTATCTCTGAAGGTAAGCCAATGGCTAATCAAGATACGTATTCACTATACAAAAAGGGTTTCAAGAAACTAGTTCTTGAATCAGGAACTTTTTAAGTTTTCTTGTTCTTTCTCTTTTTTCCTCTCTCTATCTCGCTCTCTCTTTTCTGAACGATCATTGTGCATTATTATTGTTGTTGTTGTTGTTATTGTTGAGAGAATTATAACCCTATTTTACTATTTTTAAACTCGGTTTAATTTTCACATCTAATTATGCATAGGATGGGAGAAGTATTGGAAATAGAGCAAGAAAAATCGAGCGTCTTTGCTCGTCTGGCGGATGAGCTACTCTACGAGGTACAACTAAGACTACTAGTAAAGTCATCGATTATGTTTAGTTTTGTCTCAGACCAGTGGAGAACTCATATCAATAGTCAGGCATTTGTAGACCGGCAAATTCAGCAGCTTTTGACCATGTTGTTTGCGTATTACAGGCACAACAAAAAAATGATAACTAGACTCATAAAAGATCTATCATAATGCTAGTGCAAACGTCGATGAGGAAACTATTAGAATGGAACAACTAACGGCACCAGGTGATCAAGCAATAGGGACAGTTCTGCACTGCAATGGCCTACTTGCAGTCAATTTTTTACTGAATAACAGACTCATCATCTGTAATCCCTCAACCTGGCAAGATATATCCTTCCGAAGATGGAGCTGTTCGAAAATCAGCAAATTAAAACATTAGAGTTTGGATGTGATAGTATAAAGAATGCTCTCTCTCTCTCTCTTACGATCAGAGTCTTCAAGTACTCAACCATTGCCCACTCTCTTTCTCTCACAATCAGAGTTTTCAGATCCTCAACCATTGCTCTCTTGAACACCAATCACCTGTATCTCTGAAGGTAAGCCAATGCTTAATCAAGATACGTATTCACTATACAATCGTTACCAACTCTTTCTCTCTCTTTTCCCTTCTTCTTCATTTGTTTGTTTGTTGTACAAAGAATACTCTATCTTTCTCTCTCACGGTCAGAGTCTTTTGGTCCTCAACCATTGCCCACTCTCTATCTCTCTTACAGTCGGAGTCTTCAGATCCTCAACCATTACCCTTTTGAACACCACAATCACCCGTATCTCTGAAGGTAAGCCAATGCTTAATCAGGATATGTATTCACCATACAACCATTGCCCACTCTCTCTGTCTGTCTGTCTCTCTCTCTGTTTTTTTCCCCTTCTTTTTCTTTTGTTTGTTTGTTGTACAAAAAATACTCTCTCTATCTTTCACGGTCAGAGTCTTCAGGTCCTCAACCATTGCCCTCTCTTTCTCTCACTCACAGTCAGAGTCTTCAGATCCTCAACCATTGCCCTCTTGAACTCCACAATCACCTATATCTCTGAAGGTAAGCCAATGGCTAATCAAGATACATATTCACTATACAAAAAGGGTTTCAAGAAACCAGTTCTTGAATCAGGAACTTTTTAAGTTTACTTGTTCTTTCTCTTTTTTCCTCTCTTATTTCTCTCTCTCTCTTTTCTGAACGAGCATTGTGCATTGTTATTGTTGTTGTTGTTGTTGTTGTTGTGCAGAGAATTATAACTCTGTTTTACTATTTTTAAACTCTGTTTGATTTTCACATCTAATTATGCACAGGATGGGAGAAGTATTGGAAAGAGAGCAAGAAAAACCGAGCGTCTTTGCCCGTCTGGCGGATGAGCTACTCTACAAGGTACAACTAAGACTACCAGTAAAGTCCTTGATTAAGTTTAGTTTTGTCTGAGAACAGTGGAGAGCTCGTATCAATAGTCATGCATTTGTGGACGGCAAATTCAGCAGCTTTTTACCACGTTGTTTGCATATTATAGGCACAACAAAAAAAGATAACTAGACTCATAAAGATCTATCATAACGCTGGTCCAAACATCGATGAGGAAACTATTAGAATGGAACAACTAATGGCACCAGGTGATCAAGCAAAAGGGACGGTTCTGCATTACAATGGCCTACTTGCAGTCAAGTTTTTGCCGGACAACAGACTCGTAATCTATAATCTCTCAACTCGACAAGCCAAAATCCTTCCGAAGATGGAGCTGTTCGGAAATCAGCAAATTACAACATTAGGGTTTGGATGTGATAGTACAAAGAATGCTCTCTCGCTCTCACGATCAGAGTCTTCAGGTCCTCAACCATTGCCCACTCTCTCTCTCTCTCACAGTCAGAGTCTTCAGATCCTTAAGCATTGCCCTCTTGAAAAACCATAATCACCTGTATCTCTGAAAGTAAGCCAATGCTTAATCAAGATACGTATTCGCTATACAACCGTTACTAACTATCTCTCTCTTTTTTCCCTTCTTTTTCGTTTGTTTATTTGTTGTACAAATAATACTCTCTCTCTTTTTCACGGTCAGAGTCTTCAAGTGCTCAACCATTGCCCACTTTCTATCTCTCTTCTTCAAATCCTCAACCATAGCCCTCTTGAAAACCACAATCACCTGTATCTCTGAAGGTAAGCCAATGGCTAATCAAGATACGTATTCACTATACAAAAAGGGTTTTAAGAAACCAGTTCTTGGATCAGGAACTTTTTAAGTTTTCTTGTTCTTTCTCTGTTTCCCTCCCTCTATCTTTCTCTCTCTTTTTTGAACGATCATTGTGCATTGTTATTGTTGTTGTTGTGTAGAGAATTATAACTTTGTTTTACTATTTTTAAACTTTTTTTGATTTTCACATCCAATATGCATAGGATGGGAGAAGTATTGGAAAAAGAGTAAGAAAAACCAAGCGTCTTTGCTCGTTTGGCGGACAAACTACTCTATAAGGTACAATTAAGACTATTAGTAAAGTCCTTGATTAAGTTTAGTTTTGTCTCAGAAAAGTGGAGAGCTTGTATCAACACTCAGATATTTGTGGATCGGCAAATTCAACAGCCTTTTACCATGTTGTTTGTGTATTACAGGCACAACAAAAAAAGATAACTAGACTCATAAAGATCTATCATAATGTTGATCCAAACGTCGATGAGGAAACTATTAGAATGGAACAACTAATAACATCGAATGATCAAGCAATAGGGATGGTTCTATACTGCAATGGCCTACTTGTAGTCAATTTTTTGCTTAACAACAGACTCGTCATCTATAATCCCTCAACCCGGCAAGCCAAAATCCTTCCGAAGATAGAGCTATTCGGAAATCAGCAAATTAAAACATTAGGGTTTGGATGTGATAATACAAAGAATGCTCTCTCTCTCTCTCTCTCACGGTCAGAATCTTGAGATCCTCAACCATTGCCCTCTTGAACATCATAATCACCTATATCTCTGACGGTAAGCCAATGCTTAATCAAGATACGTATTCACTATACAACCGTTATTAGCTCTTTCTCTATCTTCCCTTTTTTTCGTTTGTTTGTTTGTTGTACAAAGAGTACTCTCTCTCATGGTTAGATTCTTCATGTCCTCAACCATTGTCCACTCTCTATTTGTCTTACAGTCAGAGTCTTCAGATCCTCAACCATTACCCTCTTAAACACCACAATCACCTGTATCTCTAAAGGTAAGCCAATGCTTAATCAGGATACGTATTCACCATACAACCATTACCCACACACTTTCTCTCTCTTTCTGTTTTCTTTCTCCCTTCTTTTTCTTTTGTTTGTTTGTTGTACAAAGAATATTCTCTCTCTCTTTCATGGTCAGAGTTTTCAGGTCCTCAACCATTGCCTCCTCTCTCTCTCACTCATAATCAGAGTCTTCATATCCTCAACCATTGCCCTCTTAAACACCACATTCACCCGTATCTTTGAAGGTAAGCCAATGCCTAATCAGGATACGTATTCACCATACAACCATTGCCCATACTCTCTCTCTCTCTTTCTGTTTTTTTTTTCCCCTTCTTTTTCTTTTGTTTGTTTGTTGTACAAAGAATACTCTCTCTCTCTTTCACGGTCAGAGTCTTCAGGTCCTCAACCATTACCCCCCTCTCTCTCTCACTCACAGTCAGAGTCTTCAGATCCTCAACCATTACCCTATTGAACATCATAATCACCTGTATATCTAAAGGTAAGCCAATGGTTAATCAAGATACGTATTCACTGTACAAAAAGGGTTTCAAGAAACCAGCTCTTGAATCAGGAACTTTTTAAGTTTTCTTGTTCTTTCTCTCTTTTCCTCTTTCTATCTCTCTTTCTCTTTTCTGAACGATCATTGTGCATTGTTATTGTTGTTGATGTTGCTGTTATGCAGAGAATTATAACTCTGTTTTACTATTTTTAAACTCTATTTGATTTTCACATCCATTTATGCATAGGATGGGAGAAGTATTGGAAAAAGAGCAAGAAAAACCGAGCGTCTTTGCTCATCTAGCAGATGAGCTACTCTACGAGGTACAACTAAGACTACCAGTAAAGTCCTTGATTAAGTTTAGTTTTGTCTCAGAACAGTAGAGAGCTCGTATCAACAGTCAAGCATTTATGGACTGGAAAATTCAGTAGCCTTTTACCACGTTGTTTGCGTATTATAGACACAACAAAAAAAGATAACTAGACTCATAAAGATCTATCATAATGCTGGTCCAAACATCGATGAGGAAACTATTAGAATGGAACAACTAATGGCACCGGGTGATCAAGCAATAGGGATGGTTCTATACTGTAATTGCCTACTTGCAGTCAATTTTTTGCTGAACAACAGACTCGTCATCTGTAATCCCTCAACCCAGCAAGCCAAAATCCTTCCGAAGATGGAGTTATTCAGAAATCAGCAAATTAAAACATTAGGGTTTGGATGTGATAGCATAAAGAATGCTCTCTCTCTCTCACGGTCAGAGTCTTCAGGTCCTCAATAATTGCCACTCTCTCCCTCTCACAGTCAGAGTCTTCAGATCCTTAACCATTGCCCTCTTGAACACTATAATCACCTATATTTCTGAAAGTAAGCCAATGCTTAATCAAGATACGTATTCACTATACAACTATTGCCCACTCTCACTCTCTCTGTTTTTTTTTTTTCCCTTCTTTTTCTATTGTTTGTTTGTTTTACAAAGAATACTCTCTCTCTCTTTTTCACGGTCATAGTCTTCAGGTCCTCAACCATTGCCCTCTCTTTCTCTCACTCACAGTTAGAGTCTTCAGATCCTTAACCATTACCCTCTTGAACATCACAATCACCTATATCTCTGAATGTAAGCCAATGGCTAATCAAGATACGTATTCACTATACAAAAAGGGTTTAAAGAAACCAATTCTTGAATCAGGAACTTTTTAAGTTTTCTTGTTCTTTCTCTTTTTTCCTTTCTCTATCTCTCTCTTTCTTTTCTGAACGATCATTGTGTATTTTTATTGTTGTTGTTGTTGTTGTTGTGCAGAGAATTATAACTCTGTTTTACTATTTTTAAACTCTGTTTGATTTTCACATCAAATTATGCATAGGATGGGAGAAGTGTTGGAAACAGAGCAAGTAAAACCTAGCATATTTGCTCGTCTGGCGGATGAGCTACTCTACAAGGTACAACTAAGAGTACCAGTAAAGTCCTTGATTAAGTTTAGTTTTATCTCAGAACAGAGGAGAGCTCGTATCAGCAGTCAGGCATTTGTGGATCGGAAAATTTAGCTACCTTTTACCACGTTGTTTACGTATTACAGGTACAACAAAAAAAGATAACTAGACTCATAAAGATCGATCATAACGCTGGTCCAAACGTCGATGAGGACAGTATTAGAATGGAACAACTTATAACACCAGGTGATCAAGCAATAGGGATGGTGATGCACTGCAATGGCCTACTTGCAGTCAATTTTTTGCCGAACAACAGACTCGTCATCTGTAATCCCTCAACCCGGCAAGTCAAAATCCTTCCGAAGATGGAGATGTTCGGAAATCAACAAATTAAAACGTTAGAGTTTGGATGTGATTGTGATAAGTGCACAAAAATACACTTTTATTGTTCAAAATTGTCAAAATAAATTAAGTTTTAATTAGATATTTTCATAAAATTAATTCAAAAATATTTTGATGTGAAAATATTGTGTTTCAATTTAAGTTAATTTGTTTTGTAGGAAAATAAAACATTTGGGGCAAAATTGCAAGCAATATCAATCAAAAAGCCCAACAAAATGCAACCCATCAACCCAAGTCACTGAGCCACGTGTCGCCGTCCAGCTCCTCCTCCACGTGCGCATCAGCCCGCGTGAACCCAGCCCGAGCGATCCAAGCCTGGGCGTGACTCCAGCTGCCAGCCCAAGCGCGCCATTCCAGCCCAGACCTCAGGCAAGCTTGCGTGCACCTCCAGCCTAGATCTCCCACAAACCAGCGCGCAACTCCAGCCGCCAACCCAGCCCGCGCGATCCCAGCCCGCTTGAATTCTCGGATGCACTTATCAGGCCTGTAATCCCAGCTCACGAGAATCTCGGGCCGAATTCTCAGCCAACTCCAGCCCAGGCCATCCATTTTCTCCAGCTGGTTTACCGTGAATCTCCACATGATTTACCAGCCTGGGTAGTGGATTTGTGTGCAAAAAATCCTCCCTCGCATGTTGGACTCAAGCCTATATAATGAAGGCTCCTCAAGAGGGTGAGGTGGTTGTTTTTCCAACCAATTTTTGGTGGAGTTTAGAGCCAAAATAGTCATATTTTTATCTTTTCTTCTCCTATTTTCTTTAGAATTTTGGAGAGAATGTTGAGCATGTTAGGGTAATTTCTCTCGATGAAGCTAGAGATAAACTCATGTGTTGAGTATTCCAATTGAGGTTTTGTTTATTTGGTTTTATAATGCATATATATTTCAGTGAATTATTCTTCTCTATTTTCTAATTTTCTTTGAATGTAAAATATTATGTGTTAAGTTTTTATATAGATTTATTCATACTTTTTCTATGTAAATTTTGTCCTGTAATGTTTTACAACTATAATTATTTTATAAGTTGATCTTTTACTGTAATATTGTAAATTTGATATATTGTTGATTTTAGATAATTTATAATAATAATCTTTTTAGTTTTAACGTCAGAAGTTTAATTCATTTGAATACTTTTATTGAATCAAAACTAAAATTGGAAAACAATATACGTAAGGGATTCTTAATGCTTTACCACCTCTTCATTATTGAATTTACTCCATTTTAAATTACGTTGTTTTTAAATTTGTTTCAAAACAAATACTTTTTCTTTTTCTTTTTTTGATTACTTATTTCTCTAACGCTTTTGTTTCGCTAATCTTTTCTTGTTTGTTTTTATCACCTCCTCGTGGGATCGACTGTTCTAATTGTGCTACAATCGACCGCTTGTTTTTGTACACGTTTGGGCGTAATCAGATAGCCAAACACAAAACTTCAAGTGTGTGCTACTGCTTCAACAACAAGGCACTTTGACCGTTTGAAGGTAGAATTTTGGACTTGTGGCAGAAAATAGACGTGCAAATAGACGTGCCAAATGCTTATGGATTTTGGCGTGATGGTGTCCATAGTAATGACTGTATCTACTGGGTCGTGCCAAACGCTGAAATGCATCAATTGCTAAGATTCAATTTATCAAACAATACTTTTTCCAATATGCTCTTACCAAACAAAATTCAGCAGGCAGAGGAGTTCCCGCATGGTAAGAGACTCCTTACCCTGGCAAAACTCTATAGCTTTGCTTTTTAACCCCTGTAGAATGACTGACGGTTTACTCATTTGAAATGTGGATCTTAGAAAGTTCTTCCTAGAGTCATTTTGCGACTCCAGAACTCTCACCCAACTTGTTTCCACAGGCGTTTTTGAAGCCCAACAAAACGCTTCTGCAAAGCGAGGATCGAACAGGATGGAGTTATGATATCTGCAATAAAGACTTTACTTGCTGTGTCGATCGAGCAAAATGGCAATATTTTAAAAGCAATAAATTTCTTTTGAGTCCTTAGTACCTCTGTATTAGGAGTTTATTAAGACCAACTCAAATTAGAAGAAATTATAGATTTTACTGTAGTGGTGTTTTAGAACTCCTAAATGTAACTAATACTTCATCTTTTTTTTTTTTTTTTTGGTATTGTTGATTGTATACTTCAATTAGTGTTTGAGTCTTAATTGTGTCTTAAAAGTTGCATTGTACAAATTACATTCATAGTTGTTCGGTAAGAGATAAAAATAAAGAATTTGAGAAGTCAAATTCTTCAAAACATCTCAATTGTAATATTTCTTAAACTATAAAGAATATTAAATGGATTTCATACCAACATCATAAGAAAAAGATCTCTTCCTCTTTTATTTCCCTCATTCAAGTGATTTTGATATGTTGATTCATACATTCCGAGTCTGGTTCCCATTAACAGACGAAACTGAATTGATCTGAGTTTTTTCTTTGCTCAAATAAATCGGTCGGAGTACTTTGAAACAGCTAGGATGTAGCTACGTATAGAACAACTCTTACAAACTTTTTTTTTTGTGAATGCCCTCTTGCTCACCTTGGCGTTTTGCTGTACTGCTTTTATATATGGTTTTTTTAGAGTCCGTGATGTGACACATAGTTCAAGAAAAATGTTTTAAGATTTATTTATTTATTTATTTTTACTTTTTACTTAGAGTAAAACTGTGGTAGAGTCTCTTCCAAAATAACTATCGGTAGAGCTCTTTTTGAACTATTAAGATTTAATCAAACGGTTGATATATTATTAAGTATATCATAATTACCATACACCTTATTCTCATCTTACTCCTTCCTACCTCAATCTTCTCCATTGCCAGTGACCACACCCCCAACCCCCCCCCCCCACCCCACCCCAGGCCGGGCCTGCCCTCACCTTATCACCGGCATCCCCCCAGTCCCCCCCCCACCCTTCCGACCCCTACTCCCACCCCAGGTCCCCCCAGCCCCCCCACTCCTCGGCCCCCCTCTCCCCCAAGTCCGGTGCCCCCCCCCCCACCCAGGCCTCCCCGACCCTCGCTTTCTCTCTTCTCCTCTCTCCTGGCCCCTGATTGCCCCGGCGCCCCCTCTCTCTCTTCTCCTCTCTCCCCCCCCGCGACCCCCCCAGCCCACCCTCGACGGGGACCCCCCCTCCATCTCTCTCTTCTCTCGCTGGGGCAGTCCGATCGCCGTCGGGGTATGAGGGGTTCAAAGGGGGCCGCGAGCCGGGAAGAGAGAGAAGGGGGGCTGGGGACAT